>WBMZ01007539.1:0-44039 GCA_013400975.1 Atrichornis clamosus | reverse complement strand
GGGCCGCCCGCGGGGCAGACCCCGGCGGGGGCCGGGAGGCGCCCGGCTGCTCTGCTGCCCTCTCCCCGTGCAGACGCTCCGCGAACTCCCCCGTCCTCGGCGAAAGCTGTAACATTCCTTCTCCCCTTCCCCCCTTTCTCCTCTGCCCTCTTCCTCCTCAATGAGAAGAAAACTCGTTTGGATTTAATGCATTTCCTTGGGGTCGGAAAAAACTCCTGCCTGCTGGATCTGGTTTAGACGCCCCGACAGACAAGGTAAATTAAATGGGGAAGGCTTGGGAGCAGTAACAACAAAAACAACAGAAAAAATCCTTCCTCTGGGAAGGGGGTGGAGAAAAAAGCAAGGAGTTAACGCTTCATTTTGTATCCTGTTTTTGGGCTTTTTTTTCCCCCCTCTGTTTTCCGCCTTGGCCTTGCAGTTTAGCTGCCCTTTGTGTTTCTCCCTCTTTCGCCTAAACGTATGAATCTAGGCGCTGGTTTCATAGGGGCAGAGGGAGAAAGAGTCTGGGAGACCGAAAGTTTTTAATCTCATCGGGCACAGAAGTTTCTTTGTTTGGTCCGAGAAGGTACTGAGCTGAAATTGCTCGACTGCGTGACTGCTTTTTCTGCTCCGTCTCTTCCAAACGTTTGGCAACCCTGCGAGTGTAATTAACTTTCCGAGAAATGAGAAAGTCCTAAAGGCGGTGATACCTTTTATTTACTCGAAAGATCTTGAGTCTTCGTGCTTATTGTGTCTACCTTGTTTTCTGGAATGTCGATTAGTGTCTGGCCGAACTTCTTCAAGATTGCTGATGAGTTTCTTTATGAAAATACGCCCTCCTGGGCTCTGTAAATGTCGCAGTTGTTCCCCTGCCGTCACTCGTCCTCTTCCCCTTCGTCCCCCCTGTTCTCAAAGTGACGAGTTGGACTGCATGTTTTTCAGCTTGTATAGCAGAGGTCTGTACTGCATTTGACCCTTGCAAAGTTTCTCTTTAGAACCTTTATTTAAAACAAAATATATAACAGCACCAAAACACCTAGCTCGTTGTCTGATTTCTTTCAAGTTCATGCAGTTGAACGTGCGAGTTAATGTAGCCTTGTTTGGTTCTGATGACCTCTTTCCCCTAATTTTTGAAAGAACTCCTTTTTTACACTGGTCAGGGGGAAACTAAATGTGAAGTTTTGGTGTAAGATTTTGTACTGCTGGTGCTTGCTATGCCAACTTCAGATGCGTGCAGTGAAAGCAGTATTGCTCACCACAGGTTTATTTCATATGCCTCAAAGAGGCAGTTATAGGTTAGTTCTTTCATGAAGGCAAGGAATTTCTTGTACTGTGAATGTTCAAAATGAGCTAAAAGCCATAGTAATGGCTTTTATAGCCTCTGAATTGGCTTACTGGAATGTTTGTTCCTGTTTGTCAAACTCAAAAGCAACATGTTAGTAAGATAGGATATGTATGCTTCAGTCCTGCCAGTGTCTGACATGTATTGGTATTTGTGAGGCTTGGGCAAAGTAATTCCTGTACAAAATTTTTAACACTCCTACATGTGTAGTTCTTTAACAGCATCGAGTAATATAGTGTTTTAAGGAAAAGTTAGGCAGCTCTGTCTGTTTGATACACTGTAAGGAAGAGTTTTAACATATAACTGCCTAAAGTGGCTTCAATGGCTGATGACAAAGAAATTATTTGACTTGGAATTTATAGATTTACCTTTCCAGGCAGCAGTAAGGGTTATTCTTAAGCATCAGAAAGATCTGCACAAAATAAATGGCAGTGAACTTTGCTTTCCTTATATGGCTGATGCTTGGCAGAAAAGCAATGAAGTCTAAATAGAATAATCCTTTTACAAAGGACCATCCCTTTCCAGAGCAGTGTTTCAGTCCCAGTAATGACTTGAGATTCTTGAGGGGAGGGTGAGGAATTGTAGTGGTGCATGACAAATTTAGTTGTAAACCACTATGTTCGTAATCAAGGCAATTTTGTTTCTTTTCAGACCTTTTGTGTTTCTCATGATGCACTTGATATTTTTCAATGCCATGTAGAAGAATAGTTCCTTGTAGTGGAGGCACAACTTTTTACGCTAGTGTTTTGTCACCATGGTAGCTATGGATAAGACCCTTTTTAACGATGAAAGTGTAATTCAGTACTGCTTACAGCTCATGGTTATATCATCGAATGCCATTCATGTCATTAACATAGTTTAGGAGTTATGAAGGGATGTATTCTTTCTTGTGATCAACGAGCTCAACTGAAAATCAGCCTAACATTGATATTCATCTTATGAACAAAATTATTTAAGCTTACACACGGTAGCTCATGTGTTTGAAACAGCACTTTTATAGCTATGTGTTGATGGCTTGGGGAAACGTTCTTTTGACCTGGCTGGTTCTTGCTCCTGAATTAAATTAAGCTCAAGTAAACATTTTAAGAAGGTATGCTTGCAATCAAAGAGCTAGAAGTTACAGCACATGGCATATTATGGAATGTGATTATCATTAGGATGATTATCATATTTAGTAGAAATATGAGTAGATCTGTCTTATGGATAATCTGTGCAGTAGATAATGCTTAGTGTGAACATGGAGCTCTGTAGGGTATAATTGGCATACCATGTTTGTATAGAGTTGATGAGGGGGCTCTTTGGAGAAAATATTAGTGATTGATAGTTACTTACTTGTATTAAGCTGGTGGTCTAAGAAAACAAGGTTATGATTTGTTCTCAGTGGAATTTGTTCAGTCTCTAGTTCCAGCTATAAAGAAGATCAAAGCTAAGGAAAGGCTTGCACATGTGTAACATACATTATACGTAGCATGTTAGCAGTAGGTGCTAGAAATAGAAGGGGATGGGAGCAAATTCCTCAACTCGGCTTTCCTGTAGGACTGTAATGAATCACTGTCTGTCTGCTTTGTGTTCTTGTTTTGTTTTTGCCCTTCCTGCTCCCAAGCAAAAAGGAAAATCTTTTAGAGAAAATGTTATGTAAAGATCAAATGGTTGGCATGTTGTATTTTCAGCAGATTCTCCCTATAGAATAACCTGATCTGCTGAAGAAGTGCCTGACATTTAATCCACACAGAGGAACTAGAAATCTAACCTTTTCCAAATGAGTTACTAGTTGAGTTGGCAGAAGAGCTATTCATGTGGATATGAAAATGTATTCCTCATATATATTCCTATGTGAGCATAGGATGTTGATGATGACAGCTGAGATAGTTAAAAGAAGATTGTCTGGAAGATGAAGATTTGTAAATGTTGCTATTTTACCTTGTGAGCTTTTGGTAAGTAAAACAATGTGTCAGAGGACACTTCTCATATCAGAATGAAAACACTGAAGGTAGTTTGAGTCGTAAATGGTCTGTAGATAACTATGGGTATGGGGTTTTTAAAGAATTTTTTGTGTTATAAAAAGGTTACTTCACTGCAATACAGCTTTCATGTTGAACTAAGAGTACCATGTTCAAGTATTGTGAGTCAAATCTTAAAAATGTAAGATTTCAAAGTAAGGATACTGTTTTAGGAGAGATTTGTGTATCTTGTCTTCTGTGTAATTAAAATGGAAAAAAATTATTTTTGCTATGCTGGAATCGATAGTATTTTTCCTGCACAATCTCAGGATAATTGTGCTTTTTCTGCTGCCTTGCCTGCATTGTTGCCAGATGAAAAATTGTTTGCACCTGGTGGGCTAATACAATGCTTATTCTTCAAAAACCACTGGCCTATGGAACAGCACAATGCTTATTCTTTAGGAAGAAGAAGTGGAAAACAACCAGCCAAGTTGTGGCAACTTTCACTAGTTCCCAAGCAGTCAGCTATGACTTTGGGGTCACCGATCACCAGGGACCACCAAAGAGACCCCCAGCACAGAACAACGCATGTGTAAAGGGGAGGGAAAATATGTTAACGATTTTAGGAAAATTATTATCATATGTATATTTATTCTGGGAAAATCAATGAATATGTATGTAAAATACAGTATATTAACAGGAGCTTTTTCTGTACTCAGTGTGCGCGGTATTTCGGAGGAGATATCCCCTCATGCATCTGGTCAAATAAAGAATGCCTGCTTCTTAATGCTACCTTGGTGTTAAGGAGTTTTTTATTTTTGCCAATTTTTGTTAATCGTGTTGATGATCCAGGTGGGCTCTACTCCTGAATTTCAATGGATTTGAAGGAACATCATTAGTTACTAGTTCTTTTTAAGGTACTTGTTTCTCTGATGCTTAAATTTCAGTACAGGGATTTGAATGATTACTCTCTGCACTTTCCCTAAAGGGGATACAGAAGCATGATATTTCAACACTAGGTTGCACATTCCATCTTTAAAAATACGTTGTGACTTTGCATAATTGAGAAATAAGCTGAACAAACCTCTTCCTTTTGTCTAAATGAAACCAAACTGAAGTGTATTTATGTAGGAGAACATCAGCATTGCAACTGACCTAGGGTAGTTTAAGTTGAAAAGTAGATTAGTTTCTTTCTATGTTTGGAACGAATTTGTAGATACTTGTTACTAAGTGATCATTACATGCAGGAACAAACAGTGATGATTAAGCAGAGTCTGAGGACAGTGTCAACAATCTTGGGAGCTGTGGAGGTCCTGGTATTTGTAATAATGTCAGAAGGTAACCAAGCCTTTGAAGGCTCAGTCTCATTAGATAAGATAGTTTGCATAGGTTGGGTTGTAGTTACCTTGCTGAGCTCCTAGTGCTCAAGGTCTACTTCTTGTGTCAGTTGTCTGGGGCCAGCTTTAGGAATAGAAAAACCTCGGAGGTGGTTTGAAGTATTATTAAAAGTTACAGATACCTGAAATGAAACACTAACAATTTAAGTCCTAATTTGGAATGAGTTGTATTTTCCTGTGAAGTGGCCGGGGCTCTATTCTCCTTGCTGGGGAAAGTTCCCTTCCTGATAAATAAATACAAAATATTTAAAGTTCTGTTAGTGTGTTAAAAATAGCTGCAGAAGGTTTCTGAATTACTATGCTTTTGAGTTTTACTGCTGCCTTTGGAGCCTTCTCACAAGTTTTTAACTCTAGTTAGCATGAGAACTTCCTGTAGCAACTGTGTAAGGGATTCCATCTTCCCAGACAGTTCTGGAAGAGGAGTTCCGTGTTCTTCCTTTTTCTTCTCTCTCTTGATTTGAGGTCTGTGATTAGTACATTTGCAGAAATTATTTCTTCAGCCTTCCTTGCTCTCCTTGTCCTTGGAGTTTTCCAATATGTATCTTGCAAAACTTACAAGTTTTAAAAAGTAGAAGAGAGGGCATAGATGCTTTGAGCTACATCAGTGCATGTACAGAAACATCTGAAATGCAATCCCAGATGACTGTGAATGTCAGTCACAGGTTTAGTCATCCAAAATGACTGTGGATATCACTGTAACTGTTTGAATGGTGGAATGTGTTTCCAGGCTCCTCTATAAGACTTCTGATAGACTGCTAAGTTTGGAGAGCTGCTGGTTTTTCCCCAACATGTGAGTGTCGTCTTCCTGGCAATACTCTCCCCGAGGGGAGAAATGATCGCTTAGAAGATCAACCCAGTTGTCAGCAATTTGATCAAGTTACTGCAGGTCTTTTGTCTTACAGGTAACCCTGAATATAAGATGGATTTTTATACTTGAAACTGGGTATTGGAGAACTTTTGTTATTGCGCATTACAGGGGTTTTTTTGTCTGAGGAAGCACTATACTTAAAAATCTGTATGTGCTTATGCACACTTATGGTTAAAACAACAAAAGTTTAGTTGCAGTAGTATTTGCAAGGTTGAGGCTTGTATTTTTGGTAAAATTAAACTGAAAAGTATGTAAGCATAGGAGTCTAAATCTTCCATGACTTAAATGCTTTGTCAGTGCTCACTTTCCCTGCTTATGCTGCTGAGTATAATATTTAGGTGTTTAATTAACTTAGGTTCCCCTTTGGCCTTTGAGATAGGTGTACTTGAAGGAGGACGTGAATGTGCAGACAGCAGATATTGTTCACTCATCCCCTGCTGCTGGTATGTTTGCTTGCTGTGGCATGTTAGTCTGTGGTGGCCTGGAATGCGAGGTTGGTAGTTAGCTCCTTTCAGGAGAACGTACTCATTTTGGGTTACTTCTGGTCACATAATCATATGTGGTGCTAACCCTGGAGCTGCGGGTCACTTAATTTCTGAGGTGCTCTATATTTTTGCGGGATTGGCAATAAAGTTCATCTCTGAGGGAGAAAATTCAAAAGTTATCTCTTCCCGATTCATACTTATTCAGTCTTTATATAATTTTAATTCTGTTGTCCTTTAGTAAAGTTACACAATGTGATTTATTCTAAGTAATTAGTGAGTTCTTTAAACTTCTTGGAGGAGTTTCAAGCAGAAGGAATTGAGTGTGGAGTGCTAGAATATAGTACTTGGAACAAATCTGCAATCTTACTTGTGAGTTTTGTCTGGTCACTTCACATATGGGCATTGGAGAAATATTAAAAACAAGGTAACAAATACTAAGGGCTCTTAAGTAAGAAGAGGTGAGAAAGGATGAAAATAGACATGTTTAACCATCTTTCTCAGAATGTGACTGGGAGGGAAAATCATTTGGAACTCAGAATTTGTCAATCCATCTGTCTCTGTTCCTGATGGATAAGATCAGAAACATTGATGTGGGGGAAGAAAAAACGTTCAGAGTTTTTCAATTTTGCTCTAGTGTTGTTTAACTGTAGTGCATCTTGTTTGTGTCTTTTAGGAGAATGTTGTTTTCCTGAACAATGTTTCATTAGGCTGTGGCTATTAGACAGTTCTGTTCTGCCAATGTGTTATTTTTAATCTAGATGTTAAGACTTTGGGTCTGGTACCAGGTATTTCATGTAACTAAATGAAAATGTAAACAATATAAGTACTAGAAAAGCAAGATATACTTAAAATAGATTTTAATAGACTTAGATGAGGTTAATTTATTCTTTCACTTGTGTTTATCTGGGTGAGTTAGTCAATTTTTCAGGGAGCATTTATTTTGTCTTGCTTTACTGAAGCAAAGCAGAAGAAATGCTGAGGATCTTGGCATTACTCTGTGGTTTTGCAGTGCTGTTCTTACTAGAGAAAGAGCAGTAGAGCAGGCAAACATTTCTATGAGATTTTTCTGTGGGAAATTGTGGGATCTGTGGGAGGGGCATTATCAAGATTTCAAATGTCCTGTAGTCTTTAATGATAGCAGTTACTGAATTGGTTTTGTGGCAGTGGATGGTGAAACATCAAGGGAAAGGTTATGGCCTTCTCAATGGAGCAGGTTAGAAGAAAGTGTTAGGGAGTGTGAGAGGAAAATGTCTTTAATTAATATTTTTCACTTACACGCTTTCTTACTTTGCTTCTCCCTTTACATAAATCAACCAATCAAGAGCCAACAAATTGTTCCTTAAACTTTTAAAAATGGTACTTTCTCTCATCTGTTGGAGTGAGTCCCTGCTTACTTCCTCTGAATTTATATATATATTTTCTCATTTTAAATCTGTAGTTCATGCATCATTACATTGGTGTTAAATCTTGACCAAGTTTTAAATTTTGTCTTGAGAGTATGAAATATCTACAGAGGAATAACTTTCCTTCAAAATCAGGATGTTACTCATTTTTCACAATCTTGCATTAACTTGGTTTTAACCTTTGAGGAGTTTGAAGGGAAGAATGCACTGGACAATTCAAATTATTTGAAATCACAGCTGTGAAATTCTCTGAAATTCCTACATTGTGCACTTCAGTCACTTTTTCCTATTCTGTGAAAGGAGGGTGACATGTTAATAGCAAATCAGCATGACGCTGTCCCACTTTTTACTTCAGTAGTGTCAAAGTAGTATTGTACCTCTATTTTTTTCTCAAGCTGGAAAGCAGAGGGTGTCAGAAGTTAAGTAACACTTTAAGTTGGGTTATTATTAAATCAACTCTGAATTTGGTTTTGAGGGTATAATTAGCATTGCGATGAGAAAGAAAACTCTTAGTTCTACTTAAATCTCTTGTCAGGTGAAAAACTTGTTTTTGACTTCAGATAGTGAATTACTTTCCCTATTGAAAACAACACTTTTAAGAGAAAATGTACTTAAATGTAATTGTCTAAATTGGAAATTACTCATAAAATTTTCATTGTAAGTAGTAAACTGTTGTTCTTCTCTATCTAAAGAGGCAAAAATACTTTAGAAACCATTCAAGAATAGCCTTCTACTAATTTTTTTGTATCAGTTGCTTATCTGATCTGCAAAATGCCTGATATAAGAAAATAAAAATAACATAACAGCTCTCTTTTCTTTAATCATCATCCATTCACTAGGAGAAGCACAACACTAAATAAAGAGAAAAATAATATAGTACAAAAATACTAACTTAAATGTGTCATCACTATGTTGGCAAAAATCAAATGTGCATTGTGAGAGAAAAGCTGAGTAAATAGAGGACAAGAATAACAGTACTTAGCAGCATGAAAGATGTGAAGAGTTGTAGTTAGAACCACAGCTAATGCAGAGAGGGGTAATTCTCTCTGCATCATACAACTAATTGGAATGTGTCAGGATCTGTGTATCAGTTGTAAAATTAATGTAGAGAACAACAGTAGACAGAGGTAAGTAGTTTCAGGGGTTCCTTTATATGTCCAGAACAGTAACTCTTAAAATTGCTGAGAATAATGTTGAGGTAATATGTGGCGTAATTATTGTATGAGCTAGAGGGAGAAGATGCTTAGAATCTGGATAATACAGTCTTTTTTTGTTTTGTTTTTTGAACCTTTGCTCTTTTTAAAAATAGGGGCTACTCCTTATCATAGCAGTGGAGATGGTGTATTACAGTAAAACTATTTAAAGCTGCATAGTAAATAAAAGCTTCTGGTTTTAGTACTGTATTTTATACTAAATATGTAAAAACAGAAACCAGACTGCCTTATTGAGGTGGATAACACTTAGAAACAGAAATGTTCTTTAAAAGGAGGAAGAATTATAAAGTAAAATGGAAGTCTAGTTCTATTTCTCTTTATGTAGTAGCTTCCATTAGGGCACTGCATAGTCTGTTAAGTGTTGGGGTGCATATTTCTTTGTGGGTTTTGGTAGGATATATTTTTTTGAAATGTGCTGAATTCAAAATGGGAAATGAATTTACATATTCTTGTGTACTCTTCTTCTTTTGAACTCTGATCTATGGATGTGTTTCCATTTGTTTTCCTGTTACCATAGTTTGAATTATGTAACCTGTCTGGATTTGGTGCAGAAGTTTTTCTGGGCAGTTACTAGCTGGAGGGTTTTGTGTGGTTCTTCCTTTCCCTCCAGGTACATCTGCTTACTTTGTATCTCAAATGTTCTGGGCTTGCTGTGTTCTTCTCACCTCTGTTGTTTGATCCATCCTAGCTTGAGGTAGGAATTCTGGCAATTGCATTTTTGAGGGGGAGTGCCTGTAAGGCTGGGCATGAGTGGGTGGGGTTTTTTTATGTGCAGACCACACAAGTTAGTAAGCAAAATATTTAATTTAAGTAGCCAGGAGTCTTCTTATAGAAATAGTTTCTCTTTTTTATTATTTTCCCCCTTTTTGTTTTCATATTCTGACCTATTTTGTGTTGCAGATCACCTGAATTTCTCTGGAGGCAATTAAGCGCAGAGTCTGGCTAATACGTGAGAACTTTTCTTGTATATTGAAATACAGCATATTTACAGCAGTGCAGCTTGCTTGTCAAAAACCTTTGGTATGTGCTGCAGATGGCTGCATAGTCTTAAGGAGTGGCTTCCTGGCTGCATTGTACATGAAGTGCCAAGCACTGAGAGCAGTTTTGTTCTGGGATGCCAAAATACATTAAATCTATTCAAGAAACAACATATGTCAAATGAATAAAAATATCATACTTGTGTGAAACAGAATGTAGTAATTATGTTTTTCAAACCTATTTTATTTTCTGAGTTAAGGAGTTAGAAAGGACTTCTTGTATTGAGGATAGTATTAAATACCAATTGCTGACTTACACTTTCAGCATTTTCACTACAGTTTGTTTTCCCATCAACGGAAGCTGAAACCAGGAAGCTATTAATAGGGGTGAAGGAATAGGAACAAGTGACTTATGTTTTCCTCCTTGGATATCTAGGCTTGTGCAGAGTATGCAGGTTTTTGGTGGGTGATTTAGGTTTTTTGGTTCACTGGAGGTTTTGGTTTTGAGTTTTTTATGGGGTTTTTTTCAAGGCTGGTAGTGTATGTGTTTCTGTACTTCACTGTGAGAGAAGTTTGTAATTGCTTGATACTGCAGGTGGAAAACCATCGTTGATAAAAAAAATGATCAGTGAAGGATTTTGCTTATCCAATATCTAATTTCAACAAGTTCTCAAGACAGGGAGTAAGAACATTTACAACTAATAGGTCCAAATATTACAGGATTTTATTATTATAAAGAAACAAGCCCAAGGCCAAGCATTTTGTTGCATATTATTCTTCGTTGGTAAAGTAAGTGGTATTTACTTTGATTTCTCCTAGTTGGAAGGCAAAGATACTAAAAATTGCATAGACAGAAAAATACATGTATTTGTAGAAGCTGTAAGTTCATTTGATCACTTTCTAACTAATATTTTGCATAAATTTTTCTTACATGAAATAATTTGAAAGCCTTAATTTTATAGCTGTCTTTAACCCAGAGGAATGAGGTGTGTATCTTTTTTTAAAGCAGTTTAACTTGGCCTTCCTGAATAGTGTTTTTCTCTTGTTTGTTTTTTCTGTTCAATCACTATGGCAAGAGAGTTAAAAATTAACTTCAGTAAATTAACTTATGTAATATCCTAATTGCTGTTCTGTCTTGTGTTAGAAGTGAGAGGTCCCTGAAAGAGGAGAGAGGGTGTTTTACTTCCATAGTTGTGGAAAGCATGGATTTATTTAAATCAAGCATTTAATAATAAAGTAACTTCATATGAAGCAGAAGCTGTAGCAGAGCCATAACTATAGAAACTACTATAGTTTCTGTCCTTTTTTGAGGTGATTGTAAGAGCTCAGTTGTGAAGCAGAGTTGGAAGCTTGACTTGTTCCTGTCTCTAGGATTGAAAGAGGAGGTGCTGGTGGGTTTGTTTTCTGGTTTAAATTCCACTCCCTGAAATTTTTAGCTGTCCCATGGTAATGGTACCACCATTTAAAGATGTGCTTATCTACTGAGAGATGAGGCAACTTCTGGAGTTACCTGTTTGTGTCTAGGTCAAAGACAGCTGGGTTATTGTCTGCTTTTGTATTTATTCTGACAGTCCAGCTGCCTTCCCTGAATGTGATGTGTGTTAGTTTGATTGGTCTCAGTCTTCTCAGTTGTAAGAAAATCTGTAGAAACTTACTCAAGTATACATGAGCTTTCCTTCTCAGCCTTTGTTCTTTGAAGTTTATCTCATTCTAGTCAGCGAATTCTGTGTTTCACGAAGGAGTAGTGGTCCTGCTAGCCACAGAGAGCCCTGACCTGTTCCAGCACAGTTATTTCCAGTGTTTCAGCTTGTCTCCCAGGTATGAGTGGCTGCAGGAGTGTTCTGTAGCTATTGAGTTGTAGGACGTACGAGAAGTAGTAATGTAATGTTTTCTCAAGTCTGTGTTTTCCTTATGCCCTATTGTGTACTTCAGGTGTACCATAGCAAGTATCTATGGGTGTCCCGCTCCTCCCTGCACCTTAGAATTGTTAGTTCTGTTGAGTCTGGCCTGGTTTGCTGACATTTTCAGTGTAAAATATTAAGTTAAAAACTTATTTTCATGTCAGTCCTTGTCATCACTTGTAGCAAGAATTAATTTTCAAACAGATTTGGAAATTAGTTCAGATACCTGTGTTCACGTTGGACTTGCTACTATCATAGTGTTAATGCAGTTTCATGAAGCATAATCTTACACCAAAGTTTGGGTTTTGCGATTTGAAACCTGTAAATATTGTAAATTGCATTATATTGGCAACAGTTATTAAGTGTTGTCTTTTCTCACTCTTTGACCAGCTGAAACTGTCATCAAAGCACTTGTCACTTCTGGTTTTAATAGACAAATAATGCTGTGGAATCTGAAGGGGTTTTTTCCCTCCTTGGCATTTATTCAAATATTTTTTCTAAGATCTTTCAGTGCTGTTGATTGTAAATATCTATTTTATAGCTCTTCTTTAAACAGTTGTGTTGTTTGTCTTTGTTTGGGGTTATTTAATATACTTTGTAACTTAATTTTACTCAGTGTGATTTAATTAACCATGACATGTAATTGTTGTGACTTTTAAAAGCATATTGACTGTTACGCTTTGTTTCATCTTTTCTTGTGGCTTCTTCCTGAACATGTCCCTTCTCCTCAGGCACTCCAAGACCTTGGCTAAAGTTAACTTGGGGGCAAAATAGAAGACAGCATCATGGAAGAATTTTTTTTTTTTAATTAAAAGAAAAGCTGTTTCTATTTCTTCCTCTCAAGATTTACTGTTAAGTGTGTTTTTGAGGTGCATGATATGGGCGTGTCTTAGTTAATCGGTTAGTAGGAAGGGGTGTAGAAGAGGA
The DNA here is from genome assembly GCA_013400975.1 of Atrichornis clamosus. Lineage (NCBI taxonomy): Eukaryota > Metazoa > Chordata > Aves > Passeriformes > Menuridae > Atrichornis > Atrichornis clamosus. The sequence continues at coordinate 31,606 of WBMZ01007539.1, read as the reverse complement.
ATTTGAATGAAAAACTTGACTGCACTGTAGAGATTGATTTAATCCGTACCAATTATTACATCCAAATACCTAAAGGTTAGCAGAAAATGTCGTATTCATGGACTTGATATAGAAAAAATCTCATTTACTGTTGAGATTGGAAATAAGTTGCTGTCTGCTCTAAGTCCTGATCATCATCTGCTATAAAGTGGCAACTTTCTGATGCTCTAGGAAGCTTGAAGTACATTTTGCATATCTTCAGTTACATTTTAAGAACAGTGGGACATGTGAAAGATACGTCTTGATAAGTGGCACTATTGTGGATGTAAATACCTATTTTTATAAATCTATTCAGTGTATCTGTTTATGGTTTGAATTACAGGTTGATATTCACAGAACATTTTTCTAAATTTTTTTTAACCTGAATGTTACAGTTAGGCCAAACTCAACAACTGAGACGTTTTATCATTAGTACTTTACAAAGCACCTCCTTGTATTGGTTACTTTGGAATTTACAGAGGGTTTTTGCTTTGATTAAAAGAAAGTAAGTGTATGTAAATTTTGAACTTACCATGTTGGGGATGATGGTCTGTATACTTTTGTGTATTTTATTTTCATTCCCTCAAGCCTTTTATAAATTTAAAGCATTGCTTTGTAGGCAAGTAATCAACTTTTTGTTGCAAAAACGTGCGCAGCACTTGCTGAGCAAGTGTCTTGCAGTTAAGACCACATCCTGTAAATATTTCTCGCAGTTCTGTAGAATACAATTTGCTGATACAGTCACTGTCTGGACCAAACTATTTACTGGATTGATTGAGCATCCTTGCTTCTTCTTGGTTGCCTGTACATATTTAGCACGGTTAATTTTTCCGGTTTTAATTCTTTTTATTTACTCCCTCCTGCCTCCTCTGCCAAAGCTATGAATCCAAGGCAGACTAAATTATAAAATGTCACACATGTGAATGAATTTTGCCATCAGCATGTGCTGTTGTGAGCATTAAAATATGCTTGCATATGATTTTTGGTACATTTCTTCGTAATAAAGAGAATATGAGTAATAATGAAGTTACCACCTTTACTTTAAAGGAGTCTTAATTTAGAAAGCCTGTGACTAAATGTCTAGTCTTACTGCATTCTGCTGCATCTCCTGACAGAAGGCAGTGCGCTTCCTCTTGGCTTCCGGTGCGGTTTGTTGCACCAGAAGGAAATCGTGGTACTGAAGGTCAGTGAGTTGGTGAGCAAGCTGATCTAAAAAGAAAAGAATTCTCTCCCAATGTCTTGCAAGGTTAGGCTTTTTTGTATGAGTTACTGATTGAACTTAATGCTGTGGTTATTCAAACCCCTGTTTTAATAGAAGGGAGTGTGAGGAGAACAGCAGGGATTACTCTTTCCTCAGCAGGCTCTAGTTTGAATTTTGTGCAATGGAGATTGATTTGTCTTTTGAGTTCCAGTTGCTGGTTTGGAATAGTCTTGCACTTAGTTACAGTAAATATAAATATTGATATTCATCATCAGTTATTTGATCCTTGATAATACATACATAAAAGTCAAAAGTGCAGTAGAAACTGGGATACTTACCCAGTTATATCTCCTTTTGGGCAGATTTAAAGTCTGCCATCTTCCATCTTTCCTACTTTTTCTTGCCATAGACAGGCTGTCTTCCAGACTTGAGACAGTAAGCTGGGAATTTAATGTTTCTCTTTACAATGGTTTTTAATTGCTGCAGGAGTGGGAAATAACTAACCATGGTAACAACTCAAGTTGGAAAAGAGGAAACTATGAAGTCCTTTTCTCCTGAAAGCTACCTTTCAGAGCATTTGCTTTTGAGACTTATATACCTAGCCTCTTTAATTCATTGGGATTTCTGGTGGCTTCGTATTTTTCATTATCTAGAGGGATGTCTTGATTGAAATGTGTAGGTCAACAGTATTTAAATGTGGCATGCTCTGCCTTCAGGTTGGACCTCAAGGCTGTTGTGAATGGAGAATTGACAGCTGATGGGCAGCTGGTATGATTAGTAAGCAAGTTTATATGTTATGTATTATCACAAAATGATGGACTCAGAAATGTCTGTCACAGTGTGCAGTCCCTTTACAGTATATTACTTTCTCATTTAAGATGGGCAGTGTAGAATCACGTGCATTCAGGGAGGGATTAAAAGTGCAAGATAACTTAGGGGAGAGAGGATGGAAGAATAGAAGACGTTTAGCTTCACTGTTCTTTTGGGAAGATTGCCAGCTGGGTTTGGAGGTGCTGTGGGGCTCTAGTGTGGGGCTATGTATAGTGGCCTCACTTGACTGTACTGCACTCAGGAAGTGCAGGTGACTTCTGATCTTTCTCTCCTCTTTCCAGAAGGGCCAAGCCCCGATGGTAGGGAGGAGGTGGCACTGGTGGGCATGAGGTAAACACAGACAGCGGATACCTCTTGGTATTAGCCACTTTTTAAGACTCTCTGATACTGTGTTTATCTCTGCTTCTCTGGAGAGACTAGAATGCAGTGATCTATTAAAGCACTAGTGAGTTTAAAATGTATTTCTTGTTATCTGAGTTTAAATTGCACCCTGCAAAGCACTTTTTAGATTCACCACATGAGAAGTCTTTAAACTGAGTTGTGTGGACATTTTCCTTCTTCAGGCACACCAGTGTTAGTAGCAATTATTTCTGTGAGAGAGCTTAGCTGAACGTTGCCTGCTTACTGGAGTACTAGGATGTCAAATGGGTAGTTCTGAACACATCCTTAAGCAGTTAAGCTATTTCTCATGACAGTAGTTGTCTGTTTGTATGTCCTGCTCTTAAATTTGCAAAATAACTGCTTATCTTCTGGTTGGTTGATAAGTATTTGTAGCATGTTAGGGAAAATAGTGATTGCTGGAAGATAATTTTTTTCCTGGGGTTCAAAGATGGAAAAAAAGCTCAGCAGAATATATTAAGGACCAAATTATCTTGAATATTATATTTGTGAAGATAACGTATGTATTAGGCTTTCTCTTTCCAATTATGTAGTACAAGGATTAAACTATGCAGGATTTGGATATACTGAATTTTTTCCTTAAGGTGGTTTCTGAATGATGATCTGCATACTTGAGAGGAACTAGTATAATGATACAAAGTTCTGTGGTACTAAAATTTTGAAAATGTGATTCAGAGGTTGGGGTTTTTTTTTCCTTCCTCCACCCCCATATTGAAAATATACTAGGATTTTTTCTTAAAAGCATTCACAGTCTGGTTAGGAATTAAGAAAACTGAAGTATCTGTTGACCTTGCAACATGGAAATGAGATGGAAAAAAATGCATATTTTTTCATGTTTCCTTCATGTGTTATTTCATTTGTGATAGTCTATCTGTAATAAGAATCTGGAATATGGTAAATGGGAATTGACTCTGTATCTTAGGGCAAGTGTATCTTTTTTTGACACAGTTTCATGTTTTCATTAATCTTTCCCCCTCTAAGTGAATGTGTGACTGAAATATTATCAACTGTATTCACTTTTTGTGTTTTTAAATTTATCTTTCTCTTGTGTTTTTTCCACTTAAAACACTAAGATTTTTTTTCCTTTTTTTTGTACTGCTGTTTTGGGATTTTGGGTGAGAGTCAGAGAGACTTTGAGGGACTGGAGTCTAGTTTCAGTGCATCTGTCATGTCTTAAAATACTGGCTGGAACAGGGCTGAAAGATGACTGTATGTATTTTTACATTTGTTCCGCTGTGTGATTAGAATACAAGTTAAACAGTGCTTTTTAGGTGTATATGCATGTATTTATATCTCTATCTTGAAAAAGGAGGGGGAAAAAAGATATTTTAAGATCCATAAAAATGACTCCTTCTCTCTCTGTAAGGTCATGCGTTTTCTGGTATCAGTCCTGATACTTGGATATGAACCGTTGAATCTTGCATGCTGGAATAATAGCCAGTAGTGAAGCTGAGCTTAGTGAGATTCACATATGCTGCTGCAGTGGATTCCTTTCTTTCCTTGCCCTTGTCAATGGATCTAGAGAAGAACTTAGGATCCAAGGTAAAATTTATGTGTTTAGGTTACATACAAATCAGTCAACTACTCAACATCTAGTACTTAAACTCACAAAGTACCTGCAACTTGATGCTCTCTCCTGCCAATCACCTAGCTTCCAATAACTGTATTATCTGTTAACACTTTTAAGGATAGTAGTCAAGTGCATTTAAGCACTTACTGCTATTTTTTAAAAAGTGGAATAAATGCGTATCAAAACAACTTCTTGTAATATATCCTAGCTAATTTTTATTTGTTATCTGAAATTATATTCATCCTCTTTGTCCATCTTAATGGAAAAAAAAAAAGTTCTACAAGGTATTTACTTGCTCTCAGAAAGTAATTGAAAAGAGCTTTTGGTTTTTTATTCTTTTCGTGCCCAACTGCATTAATGCAGTTGCTAAAGTGTCGACTTTGTGCACTGCTAGTAACTATGCTCATGAATTTATGAGTTCCTCTACTTCTCTTATTTGGACTTTGGATTTAGCTAAACTATGCTTAAAAGAAATCTAAATAGCATTTTCTAATTTGTAGTGGTAGGTGAAGAAAATGGAGGGCAAGACTCCTACTGTGCTAAACAATTTTTTTTCCTTTTCATTGTGAAAGCAGAATGTTAGCTTTTATGCATAGATCTATTGATGCAGTAGAACTGACTTAATAAACATCTCATATAGTCTTTTCGATATTATTAAAACTTGATCAGTAAATTTTTCTAAATTAATTTTGCAGCTTTAGGTGGTCTTTTCCTTTGCTCACTGCTATCAGTAATTGCACTTATATTGCCAAGATAATGATGTGGTGATGCATCTTGGCTCTGGGTGGAAATGAGAGTAGCATCCATTGCGATGTTCCATCTGGCATGTTTCTCCAGTAAGCCTAATCAAAGTGATGGATGTCCTTGGTTTGTCATGTAATATTACCAGTCATTTAAACACAGACTCTGGGATATGTTCTTCCAAAGTCTGAAGTGCTTGATAGCAGTTCTAAACACACCTAATTTTTCACAGTACTTAAAATTTCATATAGATAAGCAGACCGATCATTCATGTCATGTATTGAAAAAATGGACTAACAGGAGACTAGAAACAGTAAAATCGAAAAAAATTTATCCTGTTTTTTAAGTCACAGGTTTTTTTTGAAATGCAACATGGTTTTCACAAGTGTGGTAGTGGAGTGAAATCCAAGTTGATTCTTCTAATTGTCTTTGCAGCCACAAAAGCTCCAAGATACTTTCTGCAAGGGATGATTTTAGGTATTCAACAGGGCAAATCTGTCTAGTTCTGAAAAGTACTGGTTGTTCATAACTCTTCTGAGATGAGCTTGTAACTCAGATGTGGTATGAGTGCTTTTTCATATGAACAAGTGATCTGCCCATGAGGGGTTTGAGCTGGAATGGTCTTGTTGCTATTAATTAGGTGGAGTGTTTTAATTAAAAATTAGAAGTCTATAGTAATGAAAAAGCCAGAAATAGTCTGTAGCCTAAGTTCTACTTACTTTCTAAGTTATCCTGTTGTGGGTTAAACTAACATTAGGGGAAGACGTGTCAGAGTAAAAGGTCTTTCTCCTAAAGATGTGTAAAATTCTTATTTTCCTACTCCTCCTCAACCCTTAAGTTTTGTAGTCTACTTTACTACTGAGCACTTGCATCATGAATAGTTGCAAACTTGAGCAGATCATCTGGAAGAGTCAGCATGTTCAACAGTCCATTCTTAACTATAAAGATGCCACTTACATCTCAAATTGAACTGAAAGTTTAACCTTCTGTGGAATATTACAAGACAAGAGAAAGACAAATTAGTTAGCTTTCCTTAGTTAAGAACTTAGAAAGCAATTCTAGGCTTTACATCATAGACTGTCAGTTCCTAAATAGGGTGTGTATGAAGGGAGTTGCTGGCTAGATAAAAACTTGATTTAATGTGATACTTATGTTAGTATTTTCAGCCATGCAAAAATTTTGACTGTGGGTGGAAAAGCAGTAGGAAACTTTTAGAAGGAAAGTTCCAGAGCCACCTCTCTAAGGGGCAGCAGCCCAATTTTTTTATTCCTGAGAAAGCTAGGAAAGTAGCAGTACAGTCATCAATCCTGGCATCCTTTGGAGTTTCTGGTTGTGGTGGCTGTGGCACCATGGGGAGCTGATACCATCAATGTTTTGGAAAAGGTAGCTAAGATCTGTTAACAGCTATATGGTTGGTTTAGGGTTTGTTAAATCTCACAGGACATTCTGGAAGCCAAAGAAACACTTATTTTAATAACAGTTCGGTTGCTGCTGTTTGTCTTAATAACTTTAGGAATCACGAAACTCTAGTAATCCTGATACTCAGTTTTGTGACTGTATCAGTCACAAATATATCAGTGCTAACTGCAAACAGACTATATCAGTGCTAATCAGGATCTGATCTCCCAAAGAATCATTTTTTTAAGGAAAGATTCCTTTTATCAACATAGAAACCTAGATTTATTAAACTTCCTTCTTTTGGGTGGGATGTATTAGCTATTTCAAAAACAGATGAGAAACCATTCTTCTGTAATTTATCGTCCTCTCTTCTGTATTTTGGCCCTTTATTTGAATTGGCTTCAACAAATGTTATCAAGATGAGACCACAGGTGTGTTTCCACATGCATTTTAGACTTACTGCATTATTCCGGCCTACTAGCCAGGACCACATACTAAAACTTTGTATCCTCAACATGCAAGAGTGTATGGCAGTACTCCTCAAAAGCTCACCAGGCAGAGTAAGCTGCTCAGAAATAGATCCAACTACTTGTAAGCAACTGTCTCTACTCTTGCAATGGCTGTGGCTGCAGACTTTCAATAAAACCTTGTGTTAACCTAAATGAAAGGCAGCTGGCAGGTCCAATTAAAATAATTGAAGCCTTTTTAAAAAACTCATCTCTTGCAATGAGTTTTATTTCCTCATGAGGGCTGTGGGTGTATTTGTGTCCATGTTGGTGTATAGATTATCTTTCAGAGAATATGCTTGAGAATCACCAGAACAGTAGTGCTTTAAGAGGAGTTCAGTTGAGGTCCTGCACATTTCTTACTGGTTTTGGTTACATTTTGTTAACCTGATAATTGTATTAGAACTCCATTCATACAAGTAACAGGAGAGCTGTTTCAAACTCTACCTTGCTAGCAATGTGTATGTTTTAGTTTTGGCTGCCATAGAATGAGTAGATGATAATCAGTTCTACCCTTTCTGTGTTTTGGCACACTGCTTTTTCTGTTTGCATTACATTCGGGTTTGACAAAGGATAAAAATGAATATTGGTAGAATGGTGGTTGTGGTGATAAGCTACGTATTACCACTTCTGTGTTGTCTGTGTCTAATTCTGGTGTAAAACAAAGTAAATGTGTGGATTTGAAACTGTCTTAGTTTTTGTGTAAGGCCCCTTATGCCTGTCGTTTTGAAAACACTTCTTAATTCTCTTTCACAGATCCATGTGGATGGTTTAATAAACTGTTCGGCGTCCTGGTGAATCTGTGGTCCTGGTTGAGAAACTGATTCAGGCTCCAATGGTGTAAATTGGCAGTGGTGGAGTGATTTGGGTAGGTAACTGTCCACATGTGTTAAAGGAGATAAGGGGAAATAAATGTTTTGGGCACACTTTTTGTTTCAGTTACACTAGAAGTGTGCTAGTTTTGGCCCACATGTAAGAATGACAAACCTTTAACTGCTGAATTTGTATTACAGTAGCTTGTAGGGACTGCATCAGAAATGTGAATTATGGTTGCTTCCTCTCAGGAGGCACTGAGGGTGTTCACTGCAGAGGCACAGTCTGTTGCACTTGGCTCACAGAGCCTGGTCTGTTTGTGTTTTCAAGGTGATACAGGTCTGTGTGAGCACTTGTGTAGACATAACCTGACTTCCATTGCTTCTGCTCTATTTTTCTGCGTTATTTGGTTACTTTGAATTAGTAACCCATTTTACGGTAATGAATTCAGGTAGCTCTATACAAAAAATAAAAAGAATTTTAAACAAATTCTTCTGCCCTGGATAAGCCAAGTTAGATGCTATTATTCTATCTAGAGAAAGGTTAGAGTGATTGAAATTGGTTTTGGTTTTGTTTTGGGAGAGTGAGCTTTTTTTTTCATTTGCATGCATGTACTGTTTTAGTGCTGTATACTTGTTACATTGTTAGTGGTATATTTAGGGTGGGCTAAGACTGAAGGAATGTGTTTTTCAAACTTATTTTTTATCCCATAATTTAATAGCAGATGCACATAGATGCTCAGAAAGGGGACAGAGGATAATAGAGAAAAAAAAAACTAGAATGATGTGGCCTTCTTTTTTAAATGTTTATCTCTAATTGAAGTGCCACAAAAATCTTCAGTAGATCACAGTATATACTGGAGTAGGATAATATGCTGCCTTAGTCCTAATAAGGACCATTGAGCAAATCAATTTTTTTATTCTGCTGTTACCATCTCTTGCTCTGATTCAAGAATGTAGTTAGAATGCACCCAGAAATACATGTAGCTAGCCACAGAAAATGTTTGACTTTTGAGAGGGGAAATAATTTAATGGCAAAAATAGTATTTAAAATGCTTAATAATTGCAGAAATTATGTGCTTGTAAATGCAGAAGTAATTATATTTAAATTAGGAAAAATTGTGAAAGACAGTACCAAGTGTTGGAGCTTTTGCTTGAAAATGAGTTTGTGGGCAAAGAGTGGGTTTTAATGAAAAAAGTTAAATTTCGAGGAGTGTGTTCTTTTTTGAGAGGAAATTCCTAATTATATATGTATTAAAAGTACTTGATATTTTGTGTGAGGGCTTCACAATTATGGTTTCTGTAGATTCTTGTTTACAGAATTGGATAAAGTGCCATTTTTCTCTGTTTAGCTTTTGAGGTTTCTTTCCTAGTTCTCTGACTAGCAAGTGGTACTGTGAAAAAATTGTCACAAAAGAGAAACAAGTTATCATTTGGATAGGCTGAGACTTCTAAGAAGATACTACTGTCCGATTTACTGCCTAGTTAACAGCAAAGTGGAGAGTTCAGGCAGCAGTGCACAGTTTTAGAAGAGGTTCTTTCTTTTTTTATGCTACTAATATTGTTCAATAACATCAAGATAATAGGCAAATATATATATTTGAATGTTGCTAATAATTTCATGTTAAATTAGAACTTTGTTTTGTAATCCTATTTTCGTTGTACATCTGCTTGTTTTTACTTTGAAACACCTCAGATTTACTGGGGTAATTCAAATGACATACTTAATCTAGAGGTTGTTTCTTTTTGCTTTGCAGTAGTGTGCTCTCAAGTCTAGTCCCTTTTTCACTCCTAATTGTTGATTTATTAGCAGAAAAAAAATCTGAACAGGATTGGGAAGCAATTTGTGGCTTTGTGATAGACTTGTGGCTGCACGCATATCTTTTAATAGTTGAATTGTATAGCGCATTGTGATGAAATATTTACTGTAGGCATTACAAAAGACCTAGTAAGTGCTCCTGATGTTTTGTGATCATCTTGGACAGAGGCTTTTTAATGACAATTGAGTGTGTGCTCTGCAGCTTCTCCAAAGTTTTGTAATGAATAGATTTCTGGGGAAGTTGCTGTAATTTGTCAAGCTGCTAAATTCATAGTGAGCACAATGTTAAATGCTTAGGTCCAATGTGAAGATAATGTATCAATGTGTATTTACAGGTACTGAAATGCAAGATGAAAGTACAGACGATAAACAGGTTCTTACTTGTGAATAGCCAAAACACATGAAAGAAATTTGAGAGTAAAAGTTGTCAAGAGTTCTTTATTTTCTTTTTCTTCTCTTTTTTTTTACTTTTTGTAACCCGCATACTGCCTGATGGGAGTTTAACAAGACCCTGAAATCCTGACTTGTACAGTCTTGCAGCTCCTTTTGCAATGGAGTGTATTTGGTCTTCTGACAATACTTTATTTAAGAATGAAGTTTTGACGCTGTGTGTAATTACAATCCCTTAAGAAAATTTCTGTTTCATTGTCTTGCTATCAAGACTTCCACTTGAATAAAGAAAATAACATTGACTAAAGAGGAACCCCTGTATGCCATTGCTTCAGTATTCTTGTGGCTTCTTTATTTCATTAGGTTTTGGACATGTTCCAAGATTCTTATATAAGCTCTAACTTGCGTATTTAATCTGTGAGCCCTCTTGATGTGCTGATTCATTTCTCCTTGTAGCAACAAATGCTACCTCAAATCTCCTCCTTCCTAGTTCTGTTTGACGAGTTCTGGCGTGAAGTGCCTGCTCAGACGTATCTCAGGTGTTTCAGCTTTGAAGGTTAAACAAGTCAGTATGAGATGTATTTTATCTTGGCAGTGCACTTGGGGGACTTGTTGTTCTGTCAGCCTAGTGTTCCCTGTAGTTCAGGAGAGGTATGGACAAGCTGTCTCCATAACTGAAATGATTCTCAGGCCCATGGGCATTTCAACATTAACATATTCTAGACTGCTTTGTTGAATGTTTTTTTTCTTGATGGACTGATGAGGAATGGAATGGTAGTTAGGGTTGTCCCTTAAAATATGTGCACTGCTAAGAGAGTCTAAACAAGATTAGATTATCATATGATTGATTTGTGTGATAAGCTTACTGGCTGTCACATGGCCAGAATTCAGTATTGTAAGGAAAACATCCTGTCTCCATATAGGCAACTTCATTTAATTCTCTGCAAAGGCGAGATGTTTGGAAACTCATGCTTGCATAACATAACCAGTTCTTGAATCTTATTTGTCAATTTAGCTGCTAGCAAATACAAAATTTCTTATACAAAGTCATAAATGTGTGGTGGTGTGTCAGAGGAGAAGTATGCAGAGACTTCTTCTAATGTATTTAAATAGCTCAGTGCATTCTGGCTTCCTCTTCCCTCTTTCCTCTTCTGTTCCATCTACACTGTTCCATGGAGATAGAATCAAGTGCTAGCTAATGTATGCAAGTAAACTTCCTTTTGACAGTTGTCTTTTAATGTCAGCGTCTATTTCTTCAGTTACAATATTGCTTCTGTGTTTTTCACAGACCTCATAGGCAATTTTCTCATTTTCTTTAGTTTCTTGCTTCCCGTCCTACCCCAGGATTTCTTTTCTTAATGTTCCAATTGTATTCATTACAGTATGAAAGTATGTTTTCCTCCTAGTGGGAATAAATAATGGTGAGACAGAAGTGCCTAATAGAATGCTTTACTTTCAACAATGTCTTAAGCAACTGTGGGGAGCTGTAATGTATGTGCCATAGTTTGTTTTTCTGCCAAAATACTTTATTTATATGAAAAATTGTACAAGTTTACAAATTTAATTACACAAATTTATATAATGTACAGTTTTCTTCCTGTATCATTGCTATGTCTGGAGGATCATACAGCAATGCTGTGGAGAGCTGTACAGATTGATGCTTTACAGAATTCCACATCAGGATGAGAAATATTGGCTTTCAGTGAATAAGACCAGGCAAATTTGAAGCTAGCTAGTCTGTATCAAGCTCAGTCCAAAGAAGCTTTGTACACCAAAAGCAAAAAGAATGAGTTGCTTTTGACTTATAGGGAAGTAGGGTGGGAAGTGCTGTATATTTTGGAATGCCATATTGCCATGAAGTTGTTATACTACAGATTTAATATCCGTAAAGATTTTTAGCCATCCAAGACAGACTCATTTTTGAATAAATGGACAAAAGGCAGGTGCATAGTGTTTCTGTTGGTCCGTACGGTCTTCTGACACTTCTGCTTAATAAGCCAATGAGGACAAAGACAGATGATGATAAGAGTGAACTAGGTGACTAGGTAAGAGGTGCAAAAGGAGTGGATTTGCCTGTTATGAAGCAGCAGCTTAGTTTTAGGGTGAAAAGAGATGACAGATTTTCCTCAAAAAAGAGTAACTTGAAGTAAGCATCATTTACAGAGAAGAGGCAAATAGAATATTTGTTAAAACATGCAGAAGGAAAAAAACACAACTTTATTCTAATACAAACCCAAGATATTGGAAATAGTGCTCATCAAGGACTGATGAATAATTCTAAAAACATTTATAAAGAAATGATGTTGGGTACTCTGGGGGAAAAAGAGAAAGCTTTGGTTGATCTGCATAGTATTGATGACCCTTGATAGGAAGAGTGATGTGTCTGATGGTTAAAATAGCTGCTTACAAATTAGGAAGGGCAAAGTGAAGGAAAAGGACAATGTAGTTGTGATGAGAACTGAAAAAAACCCCCCGCTTGTCAATTGGTTTTCTCTGTGGTAAACCACAGCAGAAATAGCTTGCTATGGACTGTCAAATTGCAGTCACATACAGGATGACTAACGCCCTAAGTACAGGAAACTTAATTTTTATGTGCAGGTGGTCTTATACTGCTAATACCAAAATGTTCATGAAAAAAGATGGTAGATGCAGTATTTTTAGAAGTCATTATAGAAGGATTTGGAGTCACACCTATAATTGAAATGAGCCAAGTAACCAGTAGTGTATTTAAAACCTCCTTGTTTTTGATAAAGTATAAATGACAGTGAATTGACTTTGATTGTATGTAATAAATATGAAGTTTAATCAGCAGCATTTATTTGTTCCTTTTTATAAAGAGCACTTGGAAGCCATTCAGTGAAATCATCTGTATAGAAATTCCTTTTCTACTCAGTTTTAAAGGGAAATCAGTTAAAGGATGTTTTACTAGATGCTAAGAAAACATTAGATGTAAAACAGGCAATATCACAGTAGTGAGAAGTGTGCATCTGTTAATTAAATGAAAGGAAAAAAGCTATAGCAATGAATTATGGGCTAGAAGCTGAAGACTTCAGAAAGTGAAGGATGAAGGGAGTCTACCTAAGATATATAGGATGCTAACGTTAGGACTGCTAAAGTGAGTGAGAATGAGATAAAATATACCAACCGTTAACTTTTTATAAATTTAACAGATACGTTTCATTGGCATCAACAGATATGTTACTTGGCAAAATAGGAGACTTTTGTAATTACGAAATTTGAGAACTTGACCAAATGGATTATTTGATAGATTTATTCAGATGGTTCACATTTTAAATTTTTTGATCAGTGAGAAAATTATTTGGTTGGAATCCTCTAATTAATAAGGTTCGATCTGGTTTAGGCTAGAGGATTCAAGTGAAAAAATGTTTTATTCTTGTGCTCCCTTTGTCTACCCCATGAGCTAGTTGTATAAGTGGGAAAGGAGCACTGCTTGTCTTTTACATTTAACTGCTTCTGTTTGAGGATACAAAACTGCTTGATTTGCCTGTCATTCTTGGCTAGATGAAGAAGCCTCTGTGGTCTTTTTGCTAATACCAAGCCATGTAAAACTCAAGCAAGAGAATGTTCTTGCTCAGTTTAGATGGTTATATGGTTGCTGCTTCAATCCTTCCTTGCTGTTTGTGCTAAAATGCAGACTTAAGTAAAAAGTATTCCAGACTTAGTCTAAATCTCTATTCACAGTTACAAATGTTCTAATTTATTTTGGAGCTGAAATAACCTCCCCTCTAATCCAGAGGTAAAACTCTCTGAAAGTTTGGACCTGTTGTAGTAGGTCCATAGGAGGGCCAAGAAAATGATTGGAGGGCCGAAGTACCTCTTGTATGAAGACAGGCTGAGAGAGTTGGGCTTGTTCAGCCTGGAGAAGAGAAGGCTCCAGGGAGACCTTGTAGCACCTTCCAGTACTTGGAGGGAACCTACAAGGAAGATGGAGAGGGACTTTTTACAAGGAGATGTTGCAATAGGACAAGGGGGAGTGACTTAAAACTGAAAGAGGGTAGGTTTAAATTGGATATTAGAAAGTAATTCTTTACTGCAAGGATTGTGAGGCACTGAAGCAGGTTGCTCAGAGGAGTTGGAAATGCCCCATCCCAGACTAGATGGGGCTTTGAGCAGCCTGATCTAGTGGAAGGTGTCCCTGCTTGGGGCAGGAGGGTCGGAACTAATCTTTAAGGTCCTTCCAACACGAATTCTCTTATTCTGTGAAAGCATGAAGATAGCTTCTATAGCTGTAGCTGAGCTTGGCACACAAGGGGAAAAAACCCCATCTTCTTTCACGTATCAAGGAAATTGCTTGACTGCTGCCTATCAAGGTAGAATTACGGACTTGTTCTGCTCCCTGAATTAAAAAATCAAGACTCAAATTATTTCTTCTCTTGGGTTTTATGCTTTTTATTAAGCTTCACTTGTTTTTTGTTTTTCACTATTTGTGACAGTAAAGAAACAGACCAGGTAGGTATGTCTGCTTTAAGTTTTCTTCTTGGAAAGCTTAAATGTTTTACTAGCATAACTGTACTTTTTGGTTTTTATGCAAATATTTGTATAGATGTAACACGTGTAGTGCATTTTTATGCAGGATGGGTAGAATCAATTATTTTCCAAAGCATTATCATTACCATTTGTGTAACCTGAAGGAGTTTCAGTAAACAAACTGGAATTGCCTGTCTTGATTCAACACAAGTGTAGCATAGAGAACAGGTTATATGTCCTTCAGGACAGGTTAGGGTGACTTAGCTGCCTAGAGCAGCGCATGGTGTGGGGGATGGTGGTGGTAAACACTGTTGAGCTTGGTGAGCAGCAGTATTTGCACAACAGCAGCCTGATAACTGTCAAGATTTTATTTTAAAGCATCATTGTGAAGGTGAGAGTTAAGGAAAATATGAAGGAATACATAGTGAATTCGTTTTATATATCTGGGTTGCTGTCAGAAGTTGCTCTGAAGAATTGCTCAAGGTGATGGAAGCTGACTTTATTGACTGAGGAGTCTCTCTTGATTTTGAATGAGAAAATAGTTTGGAAAAACAAGTAAAAATAAGCTGCTTATATCTTCAATGGAAAAGGGGCAAAATAGGCATACTTAAACCAGCAATACAGTCAGGCAGTGTCCTAGAAATTATTTTTGTAATAAGTGCAAGTTTGTTGGGTTAAGGTTGTGTTTTGGGTGTTTGGGGCTGGGGACAAGTGTGACTACAGGAACTCAAGGGATAAGAAACAAGGGGAGTTGTGGGTCAGAATAATAGACAGGGTGCAGGTGATTTCCACAGAAGTAATCAAAGCATGTGATAAAAATATTGCTGTATATATGATATTCTAGTTTCATATGCATTTAATTTAAGTAGGCAATCCCCAGATGTGCTCATCGTCTGGAGCCTTCCTGTAAGATGGAACCACATCAGGGGCACTAGTATTAGAAAGGCAGAGGAAGGAACTTGGGGTGTGAAAAAAACTTGTTGAAAAAGAAGAAACAGCAGAAGAGTGGAGAGGAATGGACTGACCAATAGCAGAAGAAATCACAGAAAGATGAGGAAGCAAGAGAGGTGACTCTTTAGAGGCTCTCACCATTATTGATGACTATGTCATTGGAAGGATCATCTGTAGAGCAGGACTAGGTCTCTGAGAAATCTTGGACTGATGGGAGATGTTAGCAACCCAACCAGGCTTTCCTTTTCCCCTTTTTATATTTTGATACTTCCTTTTTCCTTATTTTCCTTTATATTCCCATACCTTTGAAAGAGTCAAATTTTGACCGAGGGTCAAGGCTTCTAAGTTGCCCTCATTTTCAAGCATGTCAACTGTAGTTTTCTTCATATGCATTTAAAGCAAACAGTAACCGATAGGAGATAAAGATGTGATTTCTGTTGGGTGAGATTACCCAGGCATTTTTACATTTAGCAAGATTTAAGTTTAAGACTCATTAGTCTTAAACTAGTGAGTGGGTGTTAGATAAATTGGTTAAGCTCTGTTGCTCAGTGTTTGCTATTTCAGGTTTTGATGCTGGCCTGCCAGTCTAATCAAAGCTGTTGAGAACGTTTGTTTCTTTTTGAATGGGATGCTAATAACACTACTGCTATCTAACTGCTAATGCTCATTCTGGTCTCTGTTTTTATGTGTCATGCTGTTAGCATTTATACTCAGCCCAGTCTCTTACTATTGTGAGCACCAGACAATATTAACTTCAAATGTATTATTTTTTAGATCTGTATAATTTTATGGGAAAACTGAACTCTACGTTTTCATAGAGCACAAACTATTGAATGATTTTATCCATCATTTTAAGTCTGTCTCAGTTCTGCTCCCTTAATGGTATTAAAATGGAAGCTGATATCTAGAATGAAATGAGTCCATTAATCTCACTACTGATCTTTAGTACTGAGATTTTTTCCATACTAGAAAACAATCTGCTTTTTCAACAGTTAACAAAGATGACTAGCATGTTAAAAATCAACCTGTTGGAAAGGGTTGATTTTATTTTCTTTTTTAGTTAGAGTATCTTATTGCTAGACAGAATATTGCATAGAGGTGTCATCTAATGGGATTTTTCTCTCTTAGAAATTAGAATTCAGTAATCTGCAGGTAGAAAAGTGACTTGCTTTATTGCTATGAAAGCTTTAAATACAGACTTAATTGATTTGTCCAGATCTTGTATCAGTTCGTTGGAGAAGATATGGAAGATCCAGAAAAATTACTTTTAGATTAAACAGATGTTAGGCTGTTTTAAAGCTCATATCTGATTGTTTCTGTCTTTAGTCAGAAGTGAGAATGGAGCCATATCTAGAAACCAGAAACCCCTAAGAACCTCCATTGTTTGGCAGTCAGATCTAATAATGCAATTCAGTTATTACTGGAGGACATTTTGAGCTGTAATGGGCAACTGCAGTAAAAAGGATTTTGGAAGATGCATGGATATAATCTTCGAAATGCATTTTAGGGCATGCAGTTTGGTTCTGCTCCTATCAGTATGTGAAGGGCACGTTCCTCCAGGCAGTATATTTTTACAAATGATCCTTTGAAGAATGAGAAATTGGGAAAGAGGAGAAACCTACTGATTTGCAGACTACACACTAACAGCCATTTCTGTATGTTACACTGTGTTGGTTTAGATTAAGTTAATAAAAAGCTGGTAAGAATTGAGGCAAAACAATCCTCACTGCAACCTCGTTATTGGAGGGAATATAACAAACTCATATCTGGCTTTTTTCCAGACACTATCATCCATGTATGGTTTTAAATAACAGTTGTAGTTTTGAGGTTTTTGAGATTTAGAAGCTATCTCCACATTGGTTACTTCAAGTTCAATCAGCAGAGGGGTGTTTTTTTTGACAGGAAAAACTAGAACTATTTTCCAATCAGTTGAATTCAGCATATTAATTTCCTTAAATTTTCTCATGAGCTGGGGATTAATTACCTTGCTGCTCTGCAATTTCAAATGATAGAAATTTTTATTACCTTAATGAGTTGATGCCTTTTAGTTCAGGTGGCTTATGGTCCTGGATTGTTTTGTGTGTTAGAGGAGGATTGTTATCCTGTTACATAGTAGAAATCCAGGGGGATTCTATGGCTTCTTCTCATCCATGAAACAAATCACTTCTAATAGTGTTTGCAGAATATAAATTAGCTAGCAACAAAAGGGTTGGGAAGCTTTAAATTTTGTGGTAAAAAGTGACAATTGTGCTCCATCATTGATTTTCAGGCAGGTAGTGAGAAGAATTGAAAGCAAGCCAAGGCTTAGTGTTTAGAAATTGGCTCAAACCACGAGATTAAGCAGTAGCATTATTTTTTTCAAGAGTAATGTGATAATGTCATGGAGTTACAGATCATACCTTGGTGACAGATGGTGCATGCCTGTGTGAAGTGTAGTAGGGTAAAAATACTTTTTGGTTTGATGTTTTATATGTTTAGGCACAATCAGTAGCTGTTGCGGTTAGTTACAAATTTAATGTCAATTCAAACAGGAAACGTCAGCTTCCAGTAAGACACCTGTTCAATTGTCCAGAGCTTACAAAAAAAGTTTTAATACTGGACACTTGCCTTCAGGATATATCCCTATTTCAGATCAGCGTGTTTTTAAAAATTCATATCTCTGATTCTATGTTGTTCCTGCTCAACTATGTAATTTTTGTTTTGAATATAGAAGTATACTATTTGTCCTGGTGTCTTTCTTTGTCAATGTTTATAGAGAACACTGACATTCAAGTTGATGGGCACAGCAGTTGACAGTTGAAGCTATAACAAGTATCTGATAGTTATTTTTTTATTTAAACCCAGTCAGACAAGCAATAACACACAAGCGGTTTTTGTTTCACTTTGTATGTTAAGAGCCTAGCTGAAGTTAATTTCCTTCATGGCTATGAATATTTAGCAATTTTGCAAGCAGGTTGTCAGATTGGTAGTTTTAATTTGTAATCAAACTGGTGAGTGATGTCTCCTAATTCAATTTTGTAAAGCGGTGAGAAACAAAATAAATGCAGAAGGAAGTAAAAGGTTCATAACAGCAATTGTTAATTGCAAAGTTATGCCTCTACACATGTAGGAGGGGAAAATGATGTCCAAAAATAGATTAAGTGTTGCTTGACAAGCACTGCTCACCTCTGCCCTGAAAGGAAAGAGAACTCAGGAATTTACATACCCTAACAATGACTTGGCTGGTAGTGTGAGATCTATAATTAAGTATACAATTGTAGCAACAGTTTGCTGTTACTTTCTTCTCTTTGTGAAACAATTTAAATTTGAAATCTCCATTATGCTATAAAATTGTGTTTCTGAATTATGTGAAATGTAAAAGATTCATTCAGTTCTTAATATCTATTATGTAATGTATTTCAGAAAACTACTAGGTCATTATTGGTTCTAAGAATTTAGTATTTTTTGCATAATTTGATAATTTCAAATATAAAGCCTTAGCTGATCAACAGTTCAAACTGTGTTGCAGAATCTCCTGGACCACCAGTAGCAGTAAAACACCAAGGCACAAGACGAATGCCGCAAACATTCACAAAATTGGTAACATTTTTAGTCTGAATTCAGTTGTGACCTTCTGTATTTTGATAGACTGAAACAGCTCTAGGGTCTGGTTTTGTGTGCAAGCTGTGTCATAACTGGCAGAGTATCTGCCTCATACTGGAGGTATATCAAAAGTGTATCTGACTGTCTAGGTTTTAAATGGAAAGAAACAGACCATCTTCATTGGTCTTATTATTGGCATGTAAACAATAGGTTGTTCATTGGGAGTGCTGGAAACCTATACTTAAATATTGTCCAAGAGGACTTGAACCTTAGGTCATTTTTGTTTTAGGACAGGAAGTCATAGTCTCTGATAACCTTGGGTTCGTTCAGATGGATGGCTCTTGCTGGGATGTGTTTGATGAAGTTTCACATGTTGTTATTGGAGAATTCAGTATAAATTGCCAAAGATTGTTATTCCCTGTGCTTTCTCTTTCTCTCATTTTTGGTAGTCATACTTGCTTTAGTATCTAGATCACTTCTTTTTTCCTCATATTAAGTAGTTAACGTGTTATCTATGAGTCAGGATCTGCTTAATGCAATATTTAGACAATAAATTGTGCTCCTTGCACACAGAAGTGGGTGTTGGCTGCCACCAGCATTTTATATGTGCCTATGGTACCTATAAGACATGGTGCTATATTTCTCAGGTTCTGCACAAATAAAATTAGATGTGTCCCTCTCTAAAGTATTTCAATATCTAATGAAAAACGTGGGTAGGATGAAGTAGAGGAGGAAAAAAGGGTTTATCTGATGAATAGCAGTAGGCAAAAAGAAATAAGGGTCATAATAGCATAATACAAGTTAACCACCTACTTAATTTAGATCATGTATGTCCTTTCTAAAAACAGTAGTGTACAGTCTGGTGGTGTTTAGTATGTGTGTATGACTCAGTTGCATGTTTTTAGTTACAGATCTTACTACTAATTCAATTGGTGTATTCTGTCTCTTAAGTATTCTTCTTTTAGTCACTTGTTTTCTGAATTTTCCACATTCTTCCTCTTTCCCATCATCAGTCTCGCTTGCTCTGCAGTGAAACAAGGCTGGAGTCTGAGCATATTTGCTGTGGTTCACAATGGGACTGAAAAAGCTTGGACCTGTTGGAATGGTCACTGCCTGGGATCTGTGTTCTGATGGGAATCTAAAGAATGGAGGGGAGAAAGGATTAAAAGGGAGAGGGTCACATAGGAGTAAAGGGTGAAGGCATAAGATCTAAATAGTTTTCTTTTGGAGTTGCAGTCTCTCTCGTTACCCTGAGTGCTCATGTCACATTGTTTGTGGTGCTAATTGGCCTCCTGATGTGACATAGGTATGTTCAGTTCTCTGAAAAGTTAATGTCAGTTCTGTAGCAGGAGTGAAAGTCTCTGAAATGGCTGAAACTTGTGTGAAAGTTGTAACTTGAAAAAAAAAATTCCCCATCCTTTTTTTTTTCTTTTTAATTCCTATATTGAATCAAGTTGGATTCTTTGTGTTTCCACTGACAACAAAGCTTCCTGAGGGTTAACTAGACCTCGGTGTGTAGCTTGGCACAGCTACTCACTTTTAGTCAGTGAGTTAGCACAACTGTCACTTAGAGAAAAACGGCTTGGTAAAGAATTGTGACAGTGCATGGGGTACAGACTGTTGCTATTCTAAAATGTGTTGGTTTGGTCCCTAAGAATGATCTGTGAAACCAAGTTAAGTCTTGGTCTAGGAAGCCATGTTGTCTTGATCGACCTCAGGTAGTTTTCTGTTGTGCATGGTTTGTTTCTTGTTTTTTATTAAGTTCAGGTACTGCTGTACTGTATAAAGACAAGAATCAAGTTGTTGTGAAAAGAGATCACTAAACTTGTTTATTTTGTGTTTAAAAAGGTGTATATTAAATGAGTACAGCATTTAAGGATACCATGAATATTAATATTTTAAAGTCTGCATAAAATTCTTAATTTTTAACATTAAGTTGGGAGTAGAGAATTAGTGTTGTGTCTCTATTTTCTATGTTTTCATTTCTGGCTTGTTTTCTGGTTATTTGAACTAATGTGATGGCATGGAGTAACAGAAACAGTAAACATCAGTAATGCCTTAGGCAGAATGATTAGCAACAGCATACAGTAACAGTTTAATCGCCCTCACATTTACCATTCTGGAGAGCAACTTTGGTTTATAGATTTTAATAAATTGCAAGTCTGTGAACACTGAATCTACTTTGGTGAATGTAGTTTACCTCCTGTAAAGTAGAATATATTGGTATAAACCATCTTGGTTCTGTAAAGAGATTTTCCTAATATTTTTATTTTCATGTGAGCTGGAGAATTTTATGTTATGCATTCGTGAATGATTGAATCAATATGTGATTATTCAGTTGCTTTAGTAAGAGTTGAAGAATGAGTACCTAAGATGTTAATTACAGGACTAGACTATTTTGCTAAAGTGGAGTCACAGAAACATGTATCTCCATGGTTCACAAAAAACACAAAGTTTCAACTTTCTCCCCTGGAACTGTTTTCAAATAAGCCAAGTGATCTGCTTTCTTTTGTACAAACTGACGTTGACCTTAACTCAAAAATAGAGTTTGACTTGTTGCATCTAGTGTTGAAGTTTGCCCTGATGTGATAGTGGTGTTGATGGGTTGGTCCACATGATCTGGAGAGGTGCCTAACAACCTCCATCATTCTGCAGTTCTAAGTACTTGTGGAAAGAAAGTAAAATAGTGCTGTACCTTACTGCTTTTCTGGAGAATATGGGGTTTAAAGTTAGTTAAAAGTCATAATGTGATTCTTACCTGCAACAGCTAGGCCTTCTGAGGGTGTTGTAGGTGTAATTGTTTATGCTTAATAACAATATGGTGTTTTGTTCTTATTATAGAATAACTTTTCTATGTTCAGATGTGCTGAGGCTTATGCTTTGGGAAACAGGCATCTTGATTTGTAAATGTTGCAAAAGGATTTGTAAAATCCTTGAGTTTGATGGGCTTCGAAAGTCCTCCAATCTGGTGCATGTGCATTGTAGCAGTTTTTTCACTGGAGAGATCAAATGCAGACATACTGGTCATTTCTGCACTAACTGCACTATTATAAATGTGAGTTTTGAACCCCAGGCAGTTTTTCTAAGTCTAGGTATGTTTGTTTTGTTGCAAAACCACAATTTGCACTCAGAATGCTTAGACAGAGTTTTTGCAACTGTATCTACAGAGGTGGAAGTGCCTTCTTTAAAAAAATTGAGGTCACAGGTGCAGTTTTCATTTATGCCTTGGAGGTCTTTTTTTGACCAGCTTCCCCAAGGAAAAGTAATCAACCATGAAATCTAGCAGCTCTGCTTTATCTCTCTGTGTGCGGGTATGAATGTGTTTCCTTAACTGTTTTGTGCAAAAGTGCTGTTATGATATTGTAAGTAACAAAATTTCATTTTGTTGCACTCTAGGCAGTCCATTAAGTTTTAAGGTAATTAAATGTACCTCTAATAGAACTGCAGATAATTTGGCAGAACAATGATACTCTTAATATTAAAATATAACTCATATAGCAAGTTAGCGAGTCCAGGGACCTATCATAGTGCGTTTTCTGTTCCGTATGTTGATAAGCATACCTGTATCCCTTGGCAGAACACTTTTCAACTGCATGTTCCCTGCAGTGTACCAGCAGGTTATTTTGGGGCATGCTGGAAGCAAATGTGAACCTTTTGTGTGCTTGCTTAGAATGCGCCGTCAGCTGTCCTTTTCCTGCATTAAAGAATTCTGGTTGTCAGCAGCTGTGACAGCATTGGTACTAGGAGGTAACAAATTCTCAAGTAGGTCAGTCTGATGCTGCTTGAGGTAATGTTTCATTATTAATATCTTAGACTTGACTGCCCAAAATCAGTGGAAGGATAGTTTTGCTCCTGAAACTTGTTAGAGTTTTGTTAGTGAGACAGTCCATTGTTTCTTTGCTTCTCTAAATGTCTAATGTCTAAATGTCTGGCTTTGGTTCAGGTACCAAAGCAACAAGAAACAGCGAGACATGATGACAGCATCTGCTTCCAGGAAAAGCAGTATTGATTCTTTCTTGAGAATGGTCTCTGAATCCTTTGTGTCTCCCTGGTCCTTCCCTCTTACCCCTTCCTGTTCCCCAGTCTGGGAATCTGAGATTAACTAAACTGTCTGTGGTATGCAGGCCTTTCTACTTTGTGCAAAATATGTTTAATTTCAAAAGGTACACTGTCTAGAGATAAATATTTTCCCAGCTGTGTTTATCTTTTGTCCTCAGTCAAAATCTTATGTTGTTTGTTCAAATCTAGCTCACTGTAAGGCACTCATTTCTCACTGATGTGGCAGGTTGTGATTGAATTAGAATGTTGCCAGTAACCAGTGACAGTAAAACTTACTTTTGTGTATTAAATGATTAGGCACATCTGCATGTACTCCCCTGATACTTAATACAAAATTCTGGTTATTGCTATCCTTTGGCAGGCAAACCCTTATTCATTGAGTTAAAGTGATACTGGTTGTGCATACAGTTGCACTTCCTTAGTCTGCTTTGGAACCCCTCATCTTCCTGATCCCATTCCTAAAAGGAAAAAGTATAACTGATCTACTTGCCCTAAAATTGTTCTTGGTTTACCAGACAGATTTCAGTTGTTCAGTATGAGATCTATTTCTGTTTAATTGTATGCATAATTTTGATCAATCTAAATCTTCTCATCTAAACATACTTACCTACTCAATATGACTGGATGTTTAAGGACAAGCGTAGATAATCTGGATTCTGCAATACTCTCCTGGAGTTATTTAAAGAAATAATTTGCTCGTTCTACTGTTTTCAGTATTTAAAATGGAGGATGGTTATCAAGGGGTGAAGGCTGCCTGAAACATCTCTGAAGCAAGAATTTTTAAGATACTTGTTTCCTGTCCTTCCTGAAATGAAGAGCATGTTGTGGTTTACCCACCCTCTTTTTTTTTCTTTTTTTCCCCTTTTTTTTTTTTTTTTCTTTTTTTCCCCTTTTTTTTTTTTTTTTTTTCCCCCTTTTTTTCTTTCTTCCTTTTTTTTTTTTTTTCTTTTTTTTCCCTTAAACAGTTTGGAGAAAGTAAAAACTTCTTGGGTGTCATTCAGTGTACTGAAGTATGATCTACATCCTGATCTGTTATGTGAAAGTTTGCCACAAGTGTTCTAGGTACATTGATATTTGTTCAAAGTTCTCCAAAAGCAATTGAAAAAATTAGGAGGATTTGCGTTGAAATGTAACCCCATTGTAAAAGGTTGACACATTTTTCAGGCATGATTTGCCCTTAGTGAAGCCATGCTGGATGTCACAAATTGCCTCCTTAATTTTCTGTGTGCCGTATATAGTTTCCAGCAGGATCTGCTCCATGATCTTTTTAGGCACTGAGGTGACTGACTGACCTGTAAGTTCCCTGGGTCTTCATTTCCCTTTTTGAAAATGGTGGTTATGTGTCCCGTTTTCAGTCACTAGAACTTCCACAACTTCTCAAGTATGATAAATAGTGGCATAGCTACTTTTTTTGCCAGTGCCCTCAGAATCTATGGACGTACCTCATCAGGTCCCATGGATTTGTGTAGTTTCCAATTAATTAGATGGTCTCAAACCAGATCTTCTCCTACACCTGGTAGGTTGTTCCTTTAGTTCTTCATTCTCCCATTTCCTGCCTTTGCTGTCTGCATCTCAGGTGGGGTGACTGGAGAACTTGCTGGTGAAGACTGAGGCAAAAAAGTAGTTGAGCACCTCAGCCTTCTCCATGTGCCAGGTAACCAGGTCTCTCATTACCTCTAGAGAGGGCCTACATTTTCACAGTCTTCATTTTATCACCCATGTGCTTATAAAAATTGTAGAAGTCATCGGTTGGAAGATACCTTAAAGATCATAAAGTTCACACTCCTCTTCCGTGCACAGGGATGCCAGCCACTAATTCAGGTTGCCCAGGGGCCCCATCCAACGTGGTCTTGGGCACTTCCAAGGAGAGAGCATCCACCACTTCTCTGGGCAATCTCTTCCAGTGGCTCATCACCCTCATAGTAAAGAATTTCGTGTGCTGGACATGGTACTCATGGTGAAGTATCACGAGGGCAGAGGAGAGGGGCAGAATCACCTCCCTCTGCTGCTCTTTGGTTGCAGCCCAGGACACACTTGGCTTTCCAGTGTGTGAGCACACACTGTTGGCTCATGTCCAGCTTTTCATCCACAAAACCCCTCAAGTCCTTCTCAACAGGGTGGCTCTCACTGAGTTCTTCTCCCAGTCTGTGCTGCTGTCTGGGACTGCCCAAAGCCAGGTGCAGCACCTTGCACTTGGCTTTGTAGAACTTTATGAAGTTCTTGTGGACGTGCTTCTCAAGTTTGTCCAGTTCTCTCTGGATAGCAAAGAAGCCATTTTATAGTAGCTTTTCTTGTTGCCCTTGATGCCCCAGCCAGATTTATCAGTGCTTTAGCTTTCCTGACCTGATCCCTGGCTACTCAGACAATCTCTCTCTATTTCTCTCAGGCTGTCTGTCCTTGCTTCCACCCTTCATAGGCTAAAGCCAGTGGAAGGTAGGAACTGAAATACTTCAATGGAACAAGAAATACTTGCTCACTTAGATGTGAGCAACCCCTGCGGTTAAGTGATTGGAACAGCTGCACTGGGGTAGTCAGTCAGGCCATCTGGCAAGCATTTTCTAGCAGCCTTTGGGTTATATTCAAGAAAGAGGAAGAAGAGGATGAACACATGGAAGTTACCCCAAATCCTCTCTTCATAAAACTGAGTGCTTTTTGGGCTTTTTGGTTGGAGGAACCTGACAGATACTGCGACTCAGTCTGATGTGATTGAAATCATGTGCTAGAGCACTGTTAAATATAATTTCATTAGGTATTTTTTCTTGAGGGTAACTTACCACTAGGCATGGAAAGCACCTGTTATCACTTCTGCAAAACAAGTAGGAAAGTGGTGCCCTGAACTAGTTGAGATCCTTGTGATGTTGCATCCTTAAGGGGAAGGGAGCACCCAAGATTTGCAGATGTTCATTGGTTGAAAGGTATGAGAAGTCAGGTGATCCACACACAGAAGCTTACAACATTTTATTAGTAAATTGCACACTTGGTTTGGAAATTGGTATGTTAGTACCCTAACCTCTTATATAAGCACATGGCAGTGGATTTTGGATTAAGGGGAAGGGTGAAAGGAAAGAGAAAATAAGAGAGATGAATTAAAGAGGGGAAGAGAGAAGGAAGGGAGAGAGGAAGCAAGGAAGGAAAGAAGGAAGGGAAGAGGGAATGAAAGGAGGAAAGAAGGAGATCAGCAGTCCTGGCTGCAGCATCAGTCCAGCTGATGAGATGTCCAGGGTCCTGTGTGCACTGCCTGGGCTTAGCTCAGGATACCATGTGATAGATAAGCTTTCCCTGCCCTGCAGGTAAATATCACACTTTATATGCAAATTAGTTATCATGCACAGTCCATTCTTCCAGGTCTTATTGGAAATGGGTCAGAGGGCTTTGGGGGTCTTTAAAGGTCTTGGTTCCCCCCTTCCCTTCCACTGCAGTCCAGATTACTTTTCCACCTCCTTTCTGTGTTTGTGCTATACTGAGTTGTGCTTATCTCCAGGAGCTAGATCAAGGACATTTGTCCCAGAAAAGTGCTCTCCTACCTCTGTATGGCCCCTTGTCCTGCCACATCATCTTCTTTCTCACGGTTTGCTATTGCCAAAAATTGTTTGCTGTTATTACCAACAATTCTTGGTGCCACAGCTCTCCCACTAGTGGTGTTTGAGACATACACATATTAGCCCCTTACCTCCTGGAACTTCTACAGTCCTGGTGCATGGTTACTTTGGGCTCCTCCAAATAAGGTGAATTTTCATAGAGAATTTGTCGTGCTTTCCTGCAAAATGCCTGATGTTAACGAATATGTGTTAGCCTTTAAGGTTCGTGCTATTGGAGACTCATCACTGCTTGCAGTTGTAGTTACAGCACAATCTTTGCTGTCTTCTTTCGATAGAGGCTTAAGGTTATGTGAGTCAATGTCACAGTTTCAAGTGACATTAAGGAAACATCAGTTGCAAGGAGTTCATTGCTTGTGTTTGATTTTGTGACTGATGTCTCTTGTTCAGAGACTTGTGTAGCTGCTATATCTCTAAAGCAGAATGACCTGAAGTGTTCAGGTAGTGTTGTGTATTCTTCCCCCCATACATACATTTGCTGTATTATTGCCTCTGGGTGTTTGAGATTGAATGAGTTCCTTCTGCTTGGTTTGGAAGTCTGCAAACAGTTCTAATGGTAATGACTCCCTACCACTGGATCGTATTTTTGTAGGCATTTCAACAGAGACAGACTAACAGGTGTCAGGAAATGATGCAAGAGTAATCCCTCTTTGTTTATTGTTTTTATGGTGATTATGGGGCTAGCTATTGCTTTGATAATTTTTCTACTCTGAACACTTTGCCTGCAGAGTCTTGACCTTAGGCCTTTATCTTTCAGAGGCACAATCACCTGACTGTCCCTGTGTCAGATCCAGCTCTTCACTATTGTATTCTCTGGATGAATTCTGCTTATCCTAGCAGAGCCCTTGCAGACCTGCATTTCTTCTGTCTGGGAGTTTGTGTACAGTGTCTCTGAAAAAGCTTTTGTAAAGAGTAAATAGTTCTGCAGTAGGAGCAAAGTGCTATGGGAAAGGAAAGCAGCATTCAGCCATGGCAGTTTGACTGACTCTCTCCTAAGAGCCCAGGTTTCAGAATCTGGTTTGATTCTTGTTGTCTTTCTTAATCTTTTAATTAAGATCTTTTTAATTGTCTTGAGTGCTACTGTTCTGTATTTCTGAGGCTGGCTAAAGTAATAGAGGATTTTTTTTTTCTTTCAGGAGGGAACTCGGAATGCTTGAGGCTTTAATATTACTTTTATCTATATTACAGGTTCCCTTTTCTAGTTGCATGTCCTGGATGTCCTTCTTTTGTGAACAAATGAATAGATGTGTGCAGTGTAGAGCACTTGAGCCCATGTGATATGAATGCAGAAGCTGACACCACTGACTCCCAAATGAGGAATAGAACATGCAGAAGTTTGTTATAGTGTAATCCTGCTGTAGCAGTCCTGACTTCCTTGGGAGTTCATTGTCCTGTGATCACACCACTGCTTGTTACTTACCTCTGAACAAGGAACTTTCATCTCTCCTAGAACAATTTGATTTTAAATCTCTCTTAGGATTTTTTTATTTTATGGTGATCTGATTCTGCCTTTATTGGAAAGAAATGAAATATAGTTCCATTTATAGGTAAATCCTTTGAGTGAAACTACTACCTGTGATCACTACAATTTAAATTCTTTTCTAGATACTGCAAATTTGACAGATTATACTCTGCTTGACTTAGCTTCTTATCTGTTTTACATGACTTTGTGCTCAGTTAGATGATCTGTCTGACTATAGTGACATTTAATCCCTCTGTAGTTACGTTCTACTTGTGTCTTTGTTGGAGGCAAAATTAATCATTTTTCATAGGTTCAGCTGCTAATTTTGAATGTGTTCAGTCAAATACACTGGATGTTTTTGTTTGGTTTTAATTGTTCTACTTCAGTGAAGTTAGCATTAGAGATCTGTTATGCCTTATAAAATGTGTTGCAACTTCCTAAAAAATTCCTGAAGTTAACAATACAAAAATATGCTCTTTTCATGTTCGGGTGATTTTTAATGTATTTTTTCTTAGATTTCCTCAGAATTGTGTACAAGAGTAATCTGTGTGGTATTCGGTATTTTAATACAGTAATTATAAAAGGAGTAAAGATGAAACAACTTTGTAGACAGAGTTGTTTAAAACAGAAGTAGTATAAAAAGCAGTGTTTTGTATGCAAAAGAATTACCTATTTCAAAAGTATATATGCAATTTTGCTGTCTTAGGAGTCTTTCAAGTACTCTGAAATACTCAAGCTGTTGTCCGCACACATGTACAACTTTTCTTTCAACGAAAACAAAACTCTGAAAGCAAAATAAATATACAATAAAATACCAGTTTTTTCTTATCTAGTAGTGATAGGGTTGACTAAAATTTTTGTACCTTTGTCTTAAACAGAATGTTGACTTTGAAAGCTCAGGGAAGAAGCAGCAGGGAGAAAAAAGTAACACAGTGGTAAGTACATTATTCTTTCCTCTGGACCAAGTGCCCAATGTATTACAGTAGAAATCCTCTTATTTATTCATATTTTGTTATAATCACTTTCAAAGCACTTGAATTTTATTCTGCATCATCTCTCATGTTACTTTGAAGGCAGTTTTTTTAGTTCTGAATATCTGTTGAAGACCCAAGTAAATGATATCTATTTACATATGTTTGTGTGCATACATAGAAAGGGGAATATACGGAAAAGGAAAATAATTCTGTTTTAAAGCTCAGTGTCCATTGTCTCTTTGGCTTGAGAACTTCAGAATACTGGGGGTTTAAAATTTTTTTTTAGTTCTTAAAAACTAAAAGCATTTTTTAAAAACTTGGATAAGAGGTGCTTGAAAAAATGCTTAAAATTTTTGCTGGGCCTTTCTGGTTTACTGCTCTAAAGCCTAGGCATACATCACATCATATAATTTTTCTCTTACTAGTGTGTTGACATTTTTAGCAAGAGAGCATATATAAATAAGAATGTGAAAAATAGTAGCAAGACAAAGCTCAGTTTGCTTTCAAAGCTCTATGAAAAAGCAACACATGTTCTGAATCAGCTTTTTTCTTTACTAAATGATGCCAGTGCAGATGGCACTAAGTTGCTTTTGCCTCATATTGTAAGGGTTTGTAGAGGAAAGTGTTTTTCATGAATAAAAAAATGCCCAATGGAATATTTTGTCATCAGAACTTTTATATGAATTCCTGTGGAGGAATTGTTACTGCCTAGTCCCCTCCTGCCCCAGAAAAAAAACTCCAACATATGACAGCAGCTTCCATCTGCTCTGATTTTATTAATAGTGCTAGTCAGATTGTGGAAATGCTAATAAATACTGACTCTTCAATGACTGTAATTTTGAGACTATAAAATATCAGTTTAAAGGATACAGAATCTTCTGTGTATTTTTTCTGGCATGTCTATAAACAGCATATGCTTAAGTAGATAGAAGCATGTGCACATGCTTGTGTTTTCCAACCTTTTGTGTAGCCTACAACGCTGTAGGCTTTGTGCGCTTTGGCATTCTCCACTGAGCTAATAATCCATGCTGTTGCCGCACTGCCTCAGCTGTGCTTGCTGCAACATAAGGTTTGTTGCTTCCTATGGGCAAATGACTATCAATGCCTCTTCCCTTCACTTCCCCTGTGCTGGCTCAGCTCTTTTGACTGTGCTGGTATATCTAGAGGAATTAAGACAGTATCTCTTCCTTTCTGCTTGAATAGGTGTTGATGGTATGCGATACACAGTATTTACTCATACAGTAGATCCAAACGTAATCCCTCAAAGGACTACACCGAAAGCATAAGCTGTTTAATATGGTTTTTTACCTCTGCCAGATGCTTACTATCTTTTAGTCTGACTGCTCTGTGTATTTAATTTTCGTCGTTTTCTTTGTATGGAAAGTCAGAAACTTGTTTACATGGATCTTTCTCACAGTAGCAATGAAAGAAAATGAAGCTATTTAATGTAGAAATTAGTGGATTTGGGAAGCAAAGCAGTTCTGAAATAGCTTGGTTCCAGTTAGCTGTAACAAATAGCTGTGATTACTAGATATACAGTAGCTGTGATTGTTTCTATTGCATATGTTAAAAAAAGGGGATGTGGTAGCTAGTGGGGAATGGAGTGCACTTCAGTATCATGTTGGGATAAATATTTCATGCTCCTGGCTATATTAACTTAAAAGTGAGAAACATTAATACCAAATTGTGTCAGTTTCATAATGTAAAGGAAATTTTTAGCCATCTGAAAACATCAGTGTTGAAATACTGAAATATCACTGTCTAGGATTTTTAAAAAGCTTGGTTTTTTGTATATTCCATGAAGGTTTGTGGGACTCCTGTAGGTTCTTTCAGACATCAGTTTGCCGTAGTAAAAATTGTTGCAGTTGTATGGTGCTGGGTTTTTTTTTATCTGAGGGAGAGAAGTGGATGAGAATCAAACACAGTACTTCTAAAAATCAATTTATTCCTCCCTCATAAGGTTTTCTTAGTAACACAACAAATACACACCCAAAGAATATGCAATCAAGTCAAACATCAGAAATGAAGCTCAGATCTATGCTAATCTCGGCAGCATTGTTAATGGTATCCCATTAGAAACCATTCTTTAGAGGAAATGTTGTACTGGCACTTACTTGGATAGATTTACTGTCCAGATGGAAGTTATTTTTTAGGGCTGTCTCAGAAAAAGAGAAAAGAAAATGTGTGAGAACATACTTGCAACTGCCTGGGCTGCAATTGTGGTGTGACTCTGTGTGTGTGTGTGTTGCTGTGTAGTCTTATGTAGTGTTAATATGAAAAGTCAATATAAATATTAAAAAAAGAGTAAAAACTACAATTGCTTGGTTATCTGAACATTTGAAACATTAATTTTTTACTGTAAACTTAATCTGTAATTTTTCTTTTTGTTGTTGTTGTTTGTTTGTTTGTTTGTTAGGGATGTTGCTATAATAGATCTTCCCTTAAATTCACAGAGTCACAGAAGAGCTACGGTTACAAGGGACCTGTGGAGACTACCTAGTCCAAATCACTGCCAGGGCAGGGGCACTTAGAGCAGGTTACACAGGAACATGTCCAGCTGAGTTTTGGATGTCTCCAGGGAGGGAGAGTTCATGACCTCCCTGGACAGCCTGTTCTGGTGCTGTGCCATCCTCAGTGTAAAGAAGTTCTTTCTCATGCTGAGGTGGAATTTTTTGTGTTTTGGTTTTTGACTATCGCTCCTCATCCAGTCTCTGGGCACCACTGAAAAATCTGGCACTGTCCTCTTGGTACCCACCTTGGAGGTATGAGCATTGATGATATTTGAGATATGCATTAATGAGATCCCCTC
>WBMZ01007538.1:0-131226 GCA_013400975.1 Atrichornis clamosus | reverse complement strand
TGCAGGCAGCTGCATACAGATTTCTGCTCATTTTGCTTGCCCAGTTTCTCTTAATACGCTCCACTGCAGAGCTTCAGGCAGGGCAATATTAATCCCAGGTTTGGGTTGGAGCTGGAGTGCAGCACTTGATCTGAGCTGATACAGCCCAGCCTTATCTCCTGACCCAACTTTTGGGAAGCTCGTGGCATTTTACTTACAGCTTTAATGCTGGGAGATAACATTACATATCCAGTGTCTGATTGATTCATTGTGTGATTGATAAATGACATGCATATTTTTTGCATGAAAACAGTCCTTGTAATGTGATTCCCCACAGAGAAGATTCTGAAAGGTCTTAAAGCAAATCTTAGTACCACGCACAGAATTTGATCAATACGTTGCTATTTGTCTGAAATCAGCCCATTTATTTAGGACAGATTACCCACAGCACCTTCACTATCCCATGTCTTTGGATTGTGAAGCATCATTAGTTGGAGTTTTAATGTGATTGTTGTATGAAATGTTTCTGTATTTCCTCCTTCTTCCAAGCAGTTACATGAAATACTGGCAGCTGTCTGGGATGTTTTACGAGGTTTGTCTTTGCTTTCTCTGATAGGCAATAAAACAATTCCCTGCTGCAGTGGAGAAGTATTTGGAAGATAGCAGATGTTTCATGGTGCTGTGACACGGCTGAGAGATTGGGAGGGGAACCAGAGCTGCTTGGCTGTGAGGCTGCTGCTGGTTCTAGAGGGTGGACATGAGCAGTTGCTTGATACTTCAAGGACTTCCTTGGATTTTTCCATGTTCTGTGTGTGATAGCCACTAGCAGTTAGTTACTTCCTTTCTTTTCTGAACAGAAAAGCGTCTTACTTAACACTTAAGGTTTTCTTATGACCCTGTGTGGAATTTGCTTCTCCAGCTCCAGCAATACATTGAATTTAAGGAGTATTTGGGCTGTTTCACAGGTAGCTGTATAATAATTGGCTGGTTTCTAGTAGCATTAACAACCTTGAATCAATCCCTGTAAAATTTCTAATTTAACGCTGGGTTTCTGTAGGTCATTTAATGAATCAAATGTCCCTAAGAATAAAATGCAACTTCCTAACTGATTCTTACAAGGAGGAGCCATGAATCAAAACTGGGTGGGCAACCTGAATTTTGTGTAACTTTGCATCCATCTCTTGGTCTTCTGCTAATCTGCAATAATCCTGAGTATGATCAGACCACTTGAGGCAGTTTGGGCACTGGCCCTTCTCTCATTTGGGCATCCTGCTGTCTTTCAGAATGGCAGCTAAAATCCCTTCCTTCTCAAGTCCAGTAATTTTTGGACGTTATTTCTTATCACTGTTGGATTGAAGGAGCAATCTATCCCCTAAGACTGTTCCATGTGTTTGGCCAATGCTGTAAATTGTTTGCCAGAACAACAAAAAGGCTGCAAAGGCCCCCTCGTCCACCATTCCCTCCCACAAAGTCTTTTAGTTACAAGTTTGGTATTTTTAGTCAAATGCATTTAATATTTTTACAAAGTAACTTCAAATAATTCTCTTTTCCCCTTACATGCAACTTAGTTTGCCAAGCAAATCCTATATCTGCATTAGGAGATGCTTTTGGTATGTTTAATACCTGGGAACATTGTTTACACCATTTGATTTTTTAAAGAGAAATACTTTTGTGGACAAACAGTAGGTTTTGTCAAGGGAGGTATGTGAGGAGTCCAAGGGATGTGCTCAGATCCTTTTGTAATTCCATGTCCAAACACACAAACTTCCACTTGATTCTAATCAGAAATTCCTGTGGAGCTTCGTAAGAAAAGTACAACTGTAAGGTAAAAACTACTTTGGGTCCTTTTTCTTTCACCTTGCACCAAGGTGAGCCAGGAAAGGGCCAATCCCCTCACCTTTTCCCTCATGCTGCTCTCTCCTCGCAGCTTTTGGAGTCCAGTGGAGGAGAAAAGCACACGAGGCGTCTGAGCCTGTCTGATGTGAATCCTTGGGCTGGAGCTGAGGGCTCCTCACCTGGGGGGAAGCAGAGCTGGTCCCAAAGCCATTGCTGGGCACAGGTGGCACTTGGGCAAGACTGAATTCACCTCAGGCTGGCCTGGATCCACGTCCCTGGCACTCCTACATCCCCAGCAGGTCACAACAATACCTGCAGCAGAAGAATGATGTGATTTTGGGGTGGAAGGTTACAGCTCCAATGTCTTTCTGCCAGGTGTTTTGAAGGAACAATGGGGGATCTGATTTCACTCTGAGCTCCTTTGTGTGCTTTGTGTGCAGGGCACTGAAGGATTGCTGGATGCTTTCCACATCTGGCTCCTCGGGTGCCAGCCGTGGCGGGCTGGGGGGCTCCGCAGCAGAGTAAATCCCCCACTCTGAGCACATTCAGGGGGGCTCCCCGGGTGCCTCACAGGCCCATGGCCAGTCCTTCCCTCCTGGCTGCTCTCTCCAGCAAAGCCTCGAGGCTCTGAGGAGCTGCTGAACAGTGCCTGTGTTTAGCCTGAACTGGGAGGGCAGCCTGTGCATTTGTATCTTCTCTGCCTCAATTGCCCTCCTGCTGAGGAAACAGTTACGTTTTCCATCCTCTTTTGTTTTTTGGAAATCCTGTAGAACTATTTGTAGAAGAACAAGAACTGTGCTACCTGTGGTTTGGTAGAAGCCTTTGGTCCGTGTTTCTGTCGTCCATGCCTTAGCTGATGATGTAAACCTCACCTTTTGCTCCACACTGAGTCACTACAATGACATCAGCTCTTGCTTCCCTCATAATTCATCAACACAGCGGAAACTCCTCTGTGCACTAATTATCTTGTCCCCCTTGGCCAAAGCCTCCAAGGATGAAGTCACCCCAGTTCCTTGGATTTTGGTGGACACTTGGTGGATATCTTTTGGCTTTTGAAACCAAGCACTTGTTTGCTGGAACCTTATGTTCACAGGTCTTACATTCCTCTAAGAGAGAGACCATTCTCCATCACATCTTGTAAAACTCCCTGTTTAGATCTGTGTCTTGATGAATGATTAAAAAATCTCTTACATTGCCAAATAATTTGCTATGAAGAAAGATATGTCCAATAAGTTATGCAATTACCATTATTAATCAGCTTGTGTCTCTACAAGATCAAGGGAATCTTACTTTACACTGGAATTTTTAGCTGATGAGCTGGATTCATGGTTTCTTTTCCTCCTCTTTAGACAGGGATGGAGGGGAGTTAATTCCACCAATGCTTCAAGAGACCAACTATCCCCTGTTTATTAATTAATAATATCCATCTGGATTTTTATCCAAAGAAAAAGCATTCTGAGCCCTGTTGTATCAACTTTTAAATCTTTGGAAGCCTGGCTGTTCTTTCCTTGTTTCTAACACCTACCTAGTTACAGGACATCAGGAATGTGAGCGGAGGACGGATGATGGGAGGAGGCCGTGTTTGTGAAGTCTTTTTTTGATGAGTGGGAACAACAAAAATAGGGTTCTTGAAAGCCACTACAAGCCAAAAAAAAGTCCTCCAACACTGAGCATCTCAAGAAGATGAAAACCATCCTCCCATTTCCATTGTCCCTGGCCTGAGCTTTTGATCTGACGCAAGAAATGTGGTATGTGTGTGAAGTTGAGAAAGTTTATGCTGGCAAATGGAAAAGGAGGAGGTGTGTTGGGTCAGCTGGGACTGAGCTCCCGGCACACAGCACTCGTGTCCCCGCCGAGGGCCGGGCGCGGCACCGGGATCCTCAGCCAGGCTTTGAGCCCCGGGAGCAGAGCAGGAGCCAGACCCTGCCCGGGGGAGCCCCCGGGGGAGGCCTGCAGGCAGCAGCCTCTGCTGGCCCAGCAGCCTGGGCCAGGGCAGGCTCGTCCTCCCGCGCTCCTGCCGTCCGCACGGCTCCTGCGGCCGGCCCGGTTCCCACGCGGTGCTGCCAGGAGATGTGGCCCCGTTTCAGTTCTCTCCAGCCCTCCGACCCCGGTCAGCTGTGTCTGAGCAACGGGGTCTGGAACCAGAGACAAGCCCTTGTGCTGCTGGGACCTCTCTTGCCAGAGGCTCCAGTTCGGAGTGTCCATTTAGGCTCAGATTTGAGTTTTTCCTTTCCTACGTGCAGAAAGACAAAAGTCTGAGTGTTTTGCTGAGTTGAAGTCATCCTTCAAGTCAGACAACACAGTGCCAGGCGGGGAGGAAAGTTTTTTTTGTGTCCTGCAGGGATCTGGTGTCCTGGCACCACAGGCAGCAGCCACAACCCTTGTCCTCCTCTGTGCCTGCCCTGGTTGGCTGGTGAGTGACATCACCCATGGCAGCAAGACATATCAAATGTATGTGGTGACACAAGGATGTTTTCAGCCCCCTTTCTTCATGGAGGCAGAACTTTTGTGTTGGAAGTGGTAACAGCAACACAGGTGGGCACTGCTTGCAATGAAGATTCCCAGTGAAAAACACTTCTTCCTTTGCTGTTATCCCTCTCTCTACCTCAACCTTACTGACTAGAAAATACCAAAGTTTTAGTGCTGAGACTTTTAATACACTGCACATTTTGCTAATTTGCTTTCTGGCTGTGAGCCCCTGTGGTATCATTTTCCAGCAGTTTACTCAGAGGGCTCGAAACTTTCTTTTTTTTGTTTAATGAAAGTGGGAATTCTCCTCGAGTCCCCTGACTACAGCAATGGCAGCCTCAAGAAAAACAGAACGTGACAGAAAATGGATGAATGGCTCCAATGCTATTGCAGTAATGTGTAAGGAGCCCGTTTGTGCTCTGTGCTGTGCAAGCTGTGAGAGGACACTCCTTGTTGAAAGAGCTGTGTGTAGTTTGAGATTTTTGAATGTGACTAAATCCCTTGTGCTTCTCCTTCTTTAGTTTGGCTCTGTGGATCTCACGGATGTGAGAGCTCTCCTCTTTCTGCTTTATTTCTTTTGGGCATTTCTTCAGTCCTAATCATAAAAACTAGAATTTCTCAGCAATTTCATGTCTGGAGACTTCCTGACCTCTATCATTTCGTGCCCAGGGAAAATAAACTTGTTACTATGGTTTGAGCCTTAATGACTGCAAAGTATATATAGTCAATTTATAACAGCACACACTGGATTATCCTGTGCATGCCTTTACAGCTTTTACAGCGTTTATCAGCAGAGAGCTCATTTAAAACATGTTGTTTTAATGAAAAGGATACCGTTGCCACTGTTTTGTGTTGATTATGTGGTAACACGTTTTTATTATCACCCATAAAAATGATTTGGAGCTGTTCCACTCCAGACACCACCTTCGGCAGAGCCGCGCTCGCGCCGCCCGCGAGGGCCACGGGCCCCTGTGGCTTGCTGGGCCCTGACCGTCGCTGCAGAGGTTTCATGTCCCTGTTCCCACAGCTCTGCAAAGCACTGCCCAAGACAGCCCCTGTGTGCCCCTTCCTCGCAGCAGGAGCATCCCAACCCTGCCCTGGCTGCAGCCCCTCCGCTTTGCCACCTCCAGGCTCTGCCTCTCTGCCTGAGCACATCTCGGCAACATCCAGGCCTTTGCTGGGGAAGTAAGAGGATGAGATAATAAATATAATAAATACTATGAAGTGATTCAGAAAAGGTCTTCAGTGCACACTCGAGTCCCATGTCAATGGGAATTAAGCACAACTGTGGTAAGGCACATGCTTAAGTGTTTGTTGAACTGATAACACGTTTCCTTGAAAGTCTGACAGATAAATCGTTGAGTAAGAGCACGGAGTGCCAGAGGCAGATGGAACTGATTCCTTCCTCGCCTGACATGAGGGAAAGCTGGTGAAGAAAAGCATTGTGACCTCTCATCATTTTGCTGTACTCAGAAAGCAGGACTCTGGATCTGTAAATAAAGAGCCTTGCAATAAAGGGAGAATTCTGCTTGTTCGCAAGAGTGAGGTTCAGTTCCCTTGCACTTAACCCAGCTCCCACTTTAATTAGTTTCTGATTCACCCCCATCAGGCCAGTACATTCTGCAGGAAGTTCATCATTTCTGGCACTGCTGAGTACTGGCTCTCACCAGGCCTTGCAATAAAGAAGTGATAAACCTTGTAATAATTGCAAGTTAGAAACAAACAAGCAGAGCCAAGTCACTCTCATTTATAATTGCAGTGTGACTTCATTATGTAAAGACAACACAGCGTGTAAAAGCTGAAACTTCTAGGGATTTATTGGAAAGTTTGAACCATATTCTCTTTTATTTCCCTTATCCCTAAATCAATATAGCTTAGGTGGTTTTCAAACAGGAAAAGATGATGCTGTAACAAACCTCAGTGTTGCATGCCTAGAAAAATGTTCCCATGTAGCCATGCTAGGGACCAACTCCCAGTTTCATACAGGCCACCAGTGGTCAGGGAGCACAGCCTGATGAACAGTCTGAATCATATGGGGAAAGTGGGGTCACCTTGCCAAGGAGTGAAGGCTGTAAATGGCCCAAACACCTCAGGGATGCCCTTGGGATGTGGGTTTATTTGAAGGTCGTGTGTTTGCAAGGCATAGAAACAGCTGTGAGTTTTAATAATATCCTATTACTTCTAAGCAGAGTTCTTTGAGGAAATAGCCTGCTTCTTTTTATTTGCTTCAAACTTAAAGCACTTCAGCTCTTTAAAAGCTTTGTCTTCTCCATCATCTTTAATTTGGTCAGTATTTGTGCTTTTACAACCAGTACTTGTCCTCAGTGTGCTACCCTGGGCCTGCAGGTACAGCCCTTCACCTTGTCCCAGCTCTCAGGAATTCCTGATCTTGTGGCTCTGGGTTTGGACACGTGGACCAGGGAAATGCTGTGTCCCCCAACACCAGCTTCATGTTCTTCACCAGGGAGACAATCCCACATGAGGCCAAGTCCCTCTGGAGGCAGTGAAGTCCTCCCCAGGGAGGTTGTGTGTGGGACCCGCTCACAATTAACACAGCAGCTTCCTACGCTAATTGCTGCCGATTTCCGAAAAAACAATAAAGCTTTAACACCAGAATCCCGCGGTCTGTGAACGGAGTTATTCCCAGCTCCTGCTGGCAAGGAGAGGAGTTTCAAGACCTCTTCAGGAATTGAGACCATGTATGAAACCATGCAGGTCACAGATCACAGGATATCCTGAGTTGGAAGGGACCGGCAAGGACCGGCAAGTCCAACTCTTAAGTGAAGGGCCCATCTGAGGATTGAACCCACACCCTTGGGGTTGTGAGCACCCTGCTCTAAGATCCAGCTGACCACGTCTGTGCTCCCCACATGCCCTGCCCAGATCCTGCTGCTGGAGGCTGCGGAGCGGAGCCCAGGCCTGGGGAACAACCTGCCCATCACCGGCACCACAGCCACGTGGTACGATGAGCTGCTGCCAGACGCCTTCCCCCTGCTGAACCCGGGCACTGTGCTGAGGAAAACCGTGGGAGCCGCTGGTAAGCCTAACCTTTTACCAGACTTTTACCAGACTTTTCACCAAGTCACCCATCCTATGTACACGATTCCCCTGGGGTAGCTGAAAGGGAGGCAGGGCCTGCTCTAGCCTTGGAGGCTGCAGGGGACAGGGGTTGGGAGGTCTCTGCCCTTCCTTGAGTTCAGCCAGCCAGGGCAGGGGTGTCCTTGGAAGAAAGCAGCTAAGCTCAGGAATTAATCTGTGAAGCTGCATTTTGCCAGCTGTGGTGGCTTGTGACAGCCATGATTTTTGTTGGCACAAACATCTGCTAGGAGCTGGATTTGGGTCTCTGGGACGTTCAAGTTCTATTAACAGAGCCACTGTGCCTGCCTGTATGTTTCACTGTGCTTAAGTCCAAGGGATGTGGATTTTGAGGCCTGGATAGATCAAAACATTCCTAAGGAAACTGCAGAGAGCCATCAGGATCACAGTGGGACAATCCATGCTCACCTACTGAGCACTGACTGCAGTGTTTCCCAGTCTGGGAGCAGTGCCGGGGGGTAGAGGAACGGGCTGCATGGGTCATTCTTGCTGTTAGGACAAAAAACTTTCCCATGAATAGCAGCATCAGTTGCAGTCTGCTTGATATTTTCTAAAATTGCCATAAACACAATGGGCTGTTTTATGATCCCTCTTGTGGCATGAAAAAATAATACACTTATAAGAAAGTCTCCCTCTGAGCCCACTTGGCCAGACAGATCCTCACGCATTGAATTTCCTTGACCTTGGCATCTTTTTTCAAGATCCCTGCTCTCTGCTTCCAAAGCCCTGTCTGTCTGTTGCTTTGCTTACTCCCAGAGCAGTTCTTTATTCTCTTTAGGGCCTACTTTGCGTTTTTCTTCCTTTTTTTTCTTTCTTCTTATTTTTTCGGCCCGAGCAGTTTATTATGGCAGCCCTTCACGACTGCAGCAGACTTGGAGCGACCAACACAGTCCAGATGTTGTCCCTGTTTATGATTTGACATGATGCCACAGCATGGAGGGAGGTTCACTAACAATACGTTCTGCAAAGTATTTTCAGAACCGCAGCCACGGCTGCCAGGAGCTGATTTAGAGCCGTTTTCCCCCAGTGTCCATTATATGCTCATTCTGCCTTTCCCATGTCATTTATTTTTGCTGTCACCGTGTCTCTGCACCTGCACTTCGTTGCACCCAAGTCAGCCCAGCAAAATCCGGGTGACTCTGTGCCTTCCACTGCGAGTCTCCTCTCGTGGAGGCTCCTTGCACACAGTCGTGTCCTGCTGAGCACAGAGCAGTGGCTGCCTCTCCCCAGGCTTTTGGCAGTGCTGCCAAGCAGGACAGCTCCCCTGTAGCACTTGCATCAGGCTCACCCATGGTCCAGGATCAGCACCTTCCATCCCTGCAGCAAATCCAGGAGGTTGCTGGTGATCACCTCCCAAAAGCAGGGGATGATGTCTGAGCTGT
This sequence comes from Atrichornis clamosus, assembly GCA_013400975.1. NCBI lineage: Eukaryota > Metazoa > Chordata > Aves > Passeriformes > Menuridae > Atrichornis > Atrichornis clamosus. The sequence goes on along the minus strand of WBMZ01007538.1, from coordinate 122,464 downwards.
GTGTGAGCCTGCTGTGTCAGCCAGACTTCCAGGCTCTGTGTGTGCTACCAGGTGTAGTCCTTGCTCACTTTTACCCTTTATTTTTCTAGCCTTGGTTTATTTAACCTGGTGTGGAATAATAACTGTAGCATAATAATAGGGAATCAGGAATGCACTGGAGCGTGTGGAGTCAGGACAGTGTCTTTCAGCAATTAGAAGTAATCAGTTAAGTTGCTTATTGACACATGGTTGCCTGCTGGAGCCCCTACCCAAGCTCTGTGGGCTTCAAATACTTGCTTTGCTAAGGAGCTGTGGGGATATTTCGTGCATCTGGGTCCACAGTTGGCCTCCTTCCCTCCCCACACCAGTCTGTATCCACAATTCAGAACCAGCCAGAAAAACTCCCTGTGGATTTTGGTGGAGTGTAGGGAATTCCACAGCACTGGTGTAGGATGGCGGGGGACTCCCCGTTGTGCATGATTTCAGCACTGGGCTGTGACTTGGTGCTCGAAGCTGCCCCCAGGTTCTCTCACAGAGACCTCAGGAGCTCTTTCAACACGTGGGATATTAGAGAAGGTGGAAGCCAAACCTGAGTGTCCTGAGTGATTTGGGGCTGTGGAAAGCTAAGCCTCTGTCCCTCCCACCCCTTCTCCAGAGTCTTCTGTGAAACATTCCCCACTTTGCCCTGCTTCTGGGTGCTCAGCCAAAATAAATCCCGGTCCTGGCTTGCATGCCACCAAGCTGGGCGGACCAAGGGCAGAGTGCTGGGGCCTGACACAAAGGTGGGTGATCTGGACAGGACACTGGGAGTGCTGGGAGTGTTTCTGGATGACCTTGTAGCTCTGGGTTGGCTGATGCCTCTCCAGGCTGAGGTCCAGGAAAACTTGCTACTGTTTATGAGGGTAGTTATTTCTTGTGTGAGTGACAGGGCTGAGAACAGACAATCATTTAAAAGCAATCAGTGCTGTTGAGACAGCTGCACCACTGGCCTTTCTGATCAGCTTGTTAATCAACAGAATACATTTTTCTGAGTATTAAGAAAATATATATACTCTAGCTGAGCCAGTTGGCAGCAAGAGACCTAATTTTTCATATCTCTTTTTTTCTCCCTTTTTTTTTCACCCCGTCCTTCTTAAGCAGAGCCTAAAGGACACAGAGGTGCAGAGGAGCAGCTGATACCACAGGGTAAGTTAATAGTTCCTGCTATTTCCCTTTCAAAACACAAACTGTTGTTATGCCCAGTTCTGTACTTATGTCCCAAAAAGCAGAAGGGTCCTGTGGCCAGCAGCCTTTAATATTTGGAGCCTCACAGACACAGAGGCTGGGTTTCTTCTTTGGGTTTTATTTGATCAGGGGCTGCTGTGGTTGGAGAGGCCAAACTCCAGTTTTATCATCTCTGAGACATTCATTTCCCAGCACACAAGGAATGGACAGCACTGCCTGGTGGAGAAGCAGGTCACGGAAGCACACATGGCCAGAGCCAGCAGGGCATGTCCTGAGAGATGGGACAAAACTGTCATTTCCTTACTGGTATGACCTGCCAGGGGCACCTGGGGATGCTCAGGGCATTGCTTTCCTACGCTCCATATAAACAGAGCAGCCCTGCTCCTGTGCTGGGAAAACCCTGGGGAAGGAAGGGGAGCAGATGGTGTCTTGCAGGTTAATGACAGAGCCAGGAAGAAAATCCAGGTCTCTGCATGTCTGATTTGGTTTCCAGCCAGTAGAATATTCACCCTCTGCCTTTGTGAAGATATTTTTCCTGTGGCCTTTTGCTTCTTACTTTTAGGAGGATAAACACTCACCGTGGGCTTCAGCCCTCTGGAAGCAATGCCACTGCAGCAGTGCTGGTTTGTGCCAGCTGAAGACTTGGCCTCCCCCCTTTTCCCTGAATCCTTCCTTCTTTCTTCCCGCTTCTGCACATGTCTCCTTTAAGCTGGTAACACCATTTGTCACCAGCATGAGCATTTGCCTGACACATTACTCAGTGCTGCTTCTCCCAGCCTTTCCTTCAGCGCTTTCCCCCTTCAGGGAAGGAAGTGCCAGTTTCTCTAAAGCTCTGCTGCAGCAGTGTGATTGAGGATGCTGCAGGAAGTGGTTGCTCCTGGTCTGCAGGACTTCACAGGATTGAGTTATAAGGTTGGACTGAAGGATGGAGGGTGATTTACACGAGAGAGGGAATGTTCTGACCCACACTCAGCAGCACAGCCTGTCGTGCCTGCAGAACAGTTTGTGCTGTTCTTTCCTCTGTGCTGGAAAGAATTTGCAGCAGAGAAGTTTCAGGTGTGCTGGGGGTTTTTCACAGGGGAGAAGCTGTTTGCAATGCTGTGCATAAATGCTTTTGCTTTCCTAAACAGGCTCCTGGTCACCTGGGTTTGCCAGGACAGCATCCATGGCCAGGGAGATCCATTAAAGGAGCCCTTCTGTCCACAGAAAAGGCTGCAGTTTGTGTCCTGTGGATAAGCAAGTTGATCCCAATTAAAACCTTAATTCCTTGTTCAATACTCAAATTAAATGAGGCCTTTACTGATGACTGAATACAATAAAAGTACAGGCCCACACTCCCACACCTGGAGAAATCTCATTTCTTCAGTCTGCCCAGTTTCACCATGGGTTGAAGGTGGAGAGATTTCATTTTTGTAAGAAAAAATAATTTGGACATCTCTCCAAAATGGAAAAAGAGAAGAGAGGAAAAGGAGTCTTTCCAAGGGTCTAATACTGGGGGATTTTTGCTTTGTTCTGAGAAATGAGGAGAGTTTGAATGAGTATCTGGGTTGATGAGGTTTTGTACCCCAGGTGGGGTGTCCCACACCTGCAGTAGGATCTGGATCCAAATGTGGGAGCTGCAAATCCTGTGAGCCTTGACTTGATTGTGTAGCCTTGTTCCCTGGTACCAGCTGTGAAGGTGTTGTCCAGTGTCTTTCCTTTTCTCCTTCTCTCCCTCCATTCCCATCCATTCTCCACCCCCACATGCAGCATGTGCTCCTGGCACTGCTTTTGGGACCTCCTGGTGTCAGCAAAGGGGAAGGACACTCCTTAAGGGTTGATCGAACCTTAAAATGCTCTGCTGGGTTGTGGTGATTTGTAATACATGGACTAAAATTTGAAATCTGAGTGCGCTGAACTTTGGACTCATCCCTGTTTCCCTCTGGCTCTGGAGCCTGCATCTGCCACTGCTTTCAAATACTCTGAGCCCTTTGGGAGCCCAAAAACCAGGGACCTCTGACTCTCTTGGCTCTGACAGTTAATGCCTTTATTGCAACCATTAACCACTTAATCTGAGCAGACAGACCAACTCACCCACGTCTCCGGGGTATGAAAGGCTGCAGTGCTGTTTGCACAGTGTTTAAGTGTGTCTCTCCGTGGGAGCCAAAGATGTGCGGTGTTTTTCTGAAAAACACTATAAAATTGCCAAGTGTTGTTATTATTTTGATAGTCTGGGGAAAACGACGTTAAGATTTTATATGGTGTCACCAGAAATAGTCGCTTTCAGATCACAAACACTGCTGGCACTTTTCGTGGGCTTACTGGGGGTCTGAGTGGCGTTGCCAAGAAACATCCCACTGGGTTGCAATCACTCTGCTACTGGTGTTTCCAGCAACCCTGGAACCCTGCTCAGCTCCCTGCTCACTGATATAAATTAGTGACATCCAGTTAGTTAAGAGGTGGGGGTGCTTTGATGTCAGTCTGGGATGAAAAAAGCACAGCACGGTGCCCTTGTGAGATGAATGAAGAGAGGAGAAACCAGGGAAGCATCAGTGATACAGAACCTCTGGGTGATATGGGTGGAGAAAGTGGGAGACAGGGTTTGATTTGCTTTTGCAAATATTTTTGTGTACTTTGATATATTGGAACTACCCTGGAGTTTATGCATGTCTGGATGAACCCAGCCAAGGACATCCAGACCCTGCCCAGAGCCACTCAGGCCTTGAGAAGAGCTCAGTTTAACTCTGCCCAGCACGTCCCAGCTGGAGATGCACGTCCTGCTGACTTTTTGGGGAGGGCCCTGTGCATGGGGATGTGCTTTTTTCTTTAAGGGTTGGAGTGAGAAGAGGAGGAGCAAGGTCCAGTCTGGCTCTTGTGCCCTACCTGTCAGAAAGCTCCTGCCGTCAGTGCCCCCCTGTCTGTGCACTGCTGCATTTCTCCCCCTGTGCTTTGCCAAGTCCCCTTCCTCTGGATTCGAGGTTGCTGAAGACCTTCTGAGCTCAACAGTGTCCTTCCTGACTTCCAGCTAATTGCCTTTCTGAACGTTTTCAGGGATTCCAGGACAGGTCGGTCCTCCAGGCCCAGTTGGACCAACCGGGCTTCCAGGACCACCAGGGCCAAAAGGAGAGAAGGGACAACCCGGTGAGAGGGGCCCTGCAGGGCCACCAGGTGAGTCCTGGGGAAGGGCAGAGCTGCTGTGGTAGGAGATGTTTCACTTCACCCAAATCGTCTGCGACAGCAGACCAGAACAGGCCAGGCACACAAGATGTTGAGCATCCTCAGTTGGTATCAAATCCGTTCCAGCGAGTCCCCTGGGTGCTGGAATCAGCCAGGAGCTCCCAGGGCAGGCAACCACCTGCACGAGCAACGACAGACCCTGGGATTTCCTGTGGAGCTGGAGAGAGCCTGTCCCAGAAAGCTGCAGAGCAGGATCATGTTTCCCCATCCTGCTCAGGAGCTGTAAGAAACAGCCTGTGACCTGTCAGCCTTTGGAGCAGAGCATTCCCTGTTTAACCCTCTCACTGGGTGCCTGTTTTAACTCCCTTTTTTCTCCACCATTTGTGTCAAGCTGTCAGATGCCAGGATGTCAAACTAATGATGCTTTTGTGTGTTAAGGGAAAAGGTTATGGGGCCATTCTTTCAGAGAACACTCCATTCCTGAGCTAGGAGTCTTTCTTCATCCCCAGAACGTTCCTGGATGTTTTGATGAAGGCGATACTGCACAATAGGTGCCAGACCTCAGGCTCTGTGCTCTCTGTGCCTTGTGAGTCTGGGTTCGGGAAAGATTTAAAACTTGGAGCGTGCCTTAAGTGTGAGAGCAGCCCTGAACACTTTTTGGCACTTCCTGGCAACCTGTCAGTGGCCAAAGTCTGGCCAAGGATGTGTCTGCCTTTTGGTTTCTCAGTTTGCAGGGAGAGCTCTCCAGCCCCACAGGAAGTGGGATCAGTCTGCTCCTGGCCTGACTGTGCTTCCTCTGTGCTTCCCGAGCTTTCCTGGCACTGAGGTGACGCACAGGTGTACCTGGAGGGGAAGAGAAGGATTTGATTTCATACCCTGCTGCCTGTAGTTTCTCACTCAGCCTCAGGGAGGGGGAGATTTCACTCTTTCAGGAATTGAGCTGCTCAGAGGCAGCACCTCTGAGCCAAGTCAGTCTGTCTGCTTTGCAGAGGAAGATACTAAACAAAAAAAGGGGACGCTGTTCCTCTTTTCTCCCACCCCTCTAATTCCCACAATTGCAGTTCAGGACGGAAATCCTTTGTCTTTTTGCTGCCTTTTTACACAGTAACATCGTTGCACATCCCCAAATGCACTAACACACCCTCTCCTGCCTCTGCACAGGGCTGTTGGGACCTCAAGGACCAAGAGGACTTCCAGGAGAAACTGGGATCCCAGGTCCCCCGGGTCCTCCAGGGCCACCAGCCACCCCAAGCCTCCCTCTCACCTTCCAACAAGGGGTTCTCTACTCACTCCAGCCCACGGCTGAAAAAGAAAGTAAGTTCCCTCCTCAGTTCCCCTCTTTTCCTGGTACACCAGCAGAGTGGGCAGGCACAGAGCAGCTCAGCTCTGCTCCCCCTTCCTTGCCAGGCCCTGCCTGGGCCCTGGGAGCAGCTGGACAATCTGCCTCCCTTGTGTGGGTCTGTTGGAAGTTCCTGTTTGAGATGAAACATCTTGGAAGTTAGAGGGGGCTCAACTCTCCAAAATGAAGTCACTGCTCTCCTAAAACCATCAGAGAGAACAGGGTTTGGGGGATTTTGTCCCCTGTGCCTGGTTTTTCAGGTTCATCACGGCTTTGAGGAGGCAACTTGGTGTCCTTTAGGCTTCCATCATGCTGGGAGGAGGGTCTCTGTGAAATGACAGAGCTCAGGTAGCACCACCTGAGAGACAAGGGGCAGAGAGATCCAGAGTGGCAGAGTAGGTGCTGGTGAACCAGAACTGTGGGGTTGGAACCCTCTGGGTGCTGTTGTTGTGGTGTGGGAGTGTCAGGGTTGCTCAGAAATCAGGAAGGACCAAAGATTTGCAACTCTGGAATTATAACAAGGACGTCTGTTACATGCATCTCTTTTCCTGCCCCGGCAGATGCATCTTCCACCTGGTTTCTGGTGCATCCACATCATCCCACATCCACACAAAACACAGCATTATGGACTGGAAAGCCCAGACTGTCATTTATCCCTGTAACTGGAGGGTCAGGGTTTCTTTGTGCCTGTGCTGATTTAAAAATCATTGTATTTGATTTGTGCTGTGCAGGACAAGAAAAGGCTTTCTGGGAAAGGCACATCCTGCGCTTTGATTGGAATGCTCTCAGATTTGGGCTTGATTCTCCTGGTCCAGTCCTGTGTACCTGGCATGTAGTGAAGGCAGAGCTCAGCTGTGTCTCCCCTCTGAGCCCCAGCTCTGTCAGGTCTCCCCTCTCCACTCCCCCAGACTTCAGCTGTGCCTCTTCCCAGCTTCACTGCTCGTGTCCAGCCTGAGAGCTCAGTTGTCTCAGTTACAGCCAAGGATTAGAAAGTCTCCCCATGTCTGACAGTTATCTTGAGCTCTCCTTCCCCTTCCACCCACTCTGCTCTCCAGACCCCTTTTCCTGAAAGTGAACAGATGTATTTTTAATTTAGGGGGAATTTTAACAGCTCGATTTCATATTCAGTTACTCAGATGGACAGGATGAATAACTGAGGTTCAATACTAAGATTTTCACAAAATACACATCAACAAGCTGCATTCATCAGCCTTAGAACAAGGAAGTTTTGCTTTACAGTCACCTCACTCCTCACAGATCACACCAAATGGTGCCATTCTGCCTCCAGCCTTTTATTCCAAGCAATCCTTAAGGATGGTTTGGGTGCTGCTGCTGTCCACTCCCTCCAACCATCCTTTAAATTAAACTCTTACTTGCAAAGTAGTGGACAAATTGAGAAGTGAATGAAGACTTTGATTGCACGGCCTTCCCAGCTGATGTGTGAAAAGGGTGAACTCTGTATTGTCCCAAAATGGGAAGAGGATAAATGGGTGGATAATTATCTATATTATCTCTGCCAGCACGGGGCTGCAACAGGCTCCCACATGGACTTGAGAACAGGGAGTAGATGGTGACTGTTCCATTTACATCCCTGGGCATCCCTGGGCATTCCTCCATGCCTGTGGATTTCTTTGCAGAAGGAATAGCCCAAAACTTTATGACAATTTTCCTTCGTACAAATCCAACTGCAAATACAAGTTATCTATGTGGCCATGATAAAGTTATGACAATATCAAGACTATTTTCGTACAAAACCTACTATTTTGCCTCTGTGTTGGCTGATTTTGCCTCCCACGGGCTGGTGGAAAGCTGATCCTCTACCACCAGTAAAACTTAGCCTTGTAAATTCTGTTTAGATTTTTAAAAATTATTTACTAATTTTGAAGGGAGCACATCTGAAAACTATAAACACAAGATTCCAGCTGCTGACAGCAGAGGGAAGCATATTCCTGGTAATGGGAATGTGCTCCCACAGAGATGTGAGAGCTGTATCAGGTTATTGTTCTTACACAGCGTTTGGTTCTGCCTGAACATACTTAATGCCTGTGCCTTTATTAATTGCAGCAGGTTCCTGTTGGCAATATTTATCCACAGGCAGAAGCCAAAAATGGGGAGACAAATATTTTCTCACAGTTTCCCTGTGCTGTGGCTAAAAAAATGGTCCCAGTTTTCTCCCTCCAGATCAGGTAGCAGAAAAAAATTAAGACAGGATGACTTCATTTCCATCCTGTCTCAACAAATCAAGGCTGTAATGGGGGAATTTATCCCTTAGTCAGAAACCTTAGACCTCAGCCAGAAGCTGAGCTGCTGTACCCCACTGCTGGGGCTGCTGCTACTGGGATCTCTCTCTGCCTCTTAAAAATGAGTGATCAGGTACATGGTCTGGAGCCAGCTGAGACCTATTCTTTGTGCTAACACTGACAATTTTTAGGGAGAAGTTAGAGAAAAGAACGCAGCTTTCACTCTGTTGGGGGCTATTTTCTTACATCTCGAATATTTCAGCTTGAAAAGGACATGGGAGATAAAATTAACCTATTTTCACAGAACCACCACTGTTGGAAAAGACCTCTAAGATCAAGTCCAGCCATCAACCCACCACCACTAACCCATGTCCTCAAGTGCCACAGCCACCCATTTTTGAACACTTCCAGGGATGGAGACTCCACCGCTGCCTGAGGGGAGAGCAAGGGGAAACTGAGGCAGAGTGGGATGTGTTTCCATCGTATCAGTGGTGATAAGGGAGAGGGATTTGTGAGGCAACATCCTGGTGCCTCTGGCAGCAAAGCCCTTCCTGGGGAAGGAGAACAGAGCAGAGAAAGTGAAGAGGAAGGGAATTGAGATGGGAAGGGATTTGGGAAAACTGCCTGCTTGCAAAGGCTGTGGCCTGAGCTGCCCTGCTGCTCTGGCTGGGCAGGGTTCACCGTGTCCTTCAGGGCATTTCTGTGCTGTTCCAGGTTTCTCCCTTGCAGGATGTCTCTGTCCCCTTCCAGAGAATGTAGGTGCCCCCACCTGACCAGGTCACACTGGTTTCACTCTTCCTGCCTTGGCTGGGGGTTGGAAAGCTCCTGGAGCAAATTCTCTATCAAAGTCTTCCCAAAGGAGGCAGACAATGGTCTGCCTTCTTTATTGTATCCACAAGCACTGAAACAAAATCCAGCCGCTGAGCCCAGCTGAGGCTGGGTCAGTGCAGGAGATGGTGAGCAGGGAAGGTTCCTGCTACCATTCCGTGCTGTTTTGTGGCTGCTCTAGCAGTCTCCAGCTGCAGGGAGCCCCAGAATGTCCCCCTTTTTATAAGGAGAAGGGAGTTTATAAGGAGGTACAAGTTCTTCCTGCTGCTTTACGAGAGCATGGAGAGAGTCCCTTAGGTAAATGTGAGGGTCGTGTTTTAACACACTTCAGTCCCACGTCATTCACTGTGTGTTTCATTCAGAGCTGATCCTGGAAGGAAACCTGGGTCTGAGTGAGCTCTGCCTGGCCAGTGCCACAGTCCTGTGCTGCCAAGGCCAGACCGGGGGCTGCTGGGCTCAAGGACTGTCGATCAGAGCTCTCTCCTGTTGTCACCATCATGGAATCACTTTTCATAAATAACATTGAGTCAAATGTCAGGATGGGTGGACTTGTGGGAGTAACTCTGTCATCGTAATAATGCACCATTTAGCTGGAATGTTTTGTAACCCAAATCTTTATCCCTGGCTTACCTCCAGCAGTAATTAAACCCTGGTTGTTTGCAGTCCATCCCCTGCCCCTCTCAGTGGATGTGCAGTTGATTTTGTTGATCACTTGAAAAACAAAAGGCTCTGCAACTGTTAATGCCTTCACTGCTGTTGGATGCTCATTTCCTGATTTCATCTTACTCCCAAGCCATGATGGATTTTGACATGGTCAAATAAAACTCAAATTAATTGGATTACACACTTCACTGGGATACCTTTCCTCCTGAACATGAAAAGAGTCTCAGTTGCTTTGTTTCAGGGCTGTGAGGAGGGGAAGATGAATGGGTTTAGAAACAATAGTCAAATAAATACCTGTTTGCACTTGAGGTTTAGGCACAAAATTTGGTTCTCAGAGGGATCTGGTGCTGTTCTGCTGCCAGGGAGGCATTGCAGAGATATCCTGTCATCCTTGGCAGTTAAAGCCATTGCACAGTTTTCCCTAGGAACTGCTTTCAAACAACTGGCTTGAAAGTCCTCTCAATCATTGCCAGCACTCCAGAAGTTGAAAAGGCTTCACAGTGTGTCTGCTAAAATTTCTGGAGAGTTCACCTTCTGACCTTTGGGCTGGACTCTGCAGAGTAAGCAAACACCCTTCCGATCTTCCTGGTGTCACTTGACATTTGCAGTGAGACATTTGCAGTCTTTTAGGGCACAGGGTTCCCCTGAATTTTACTGTGATGAGTTGAAGGGATGGGTGGAAGGAAACACAAGTAAGCTTGAGGTCGTGGGCAGGAGGAGATGGACATTATTCCTGCGTGCTGGCCTCCAGCTATGGAAAATGTGGGATTTTCAGAGGGTTTACCGTCCTGGTGACCAGGAGCCAACGCCTTCATCCAGGTTAAATGCAACAGGAAATAAGTTGTTGGTCCTACAGCAAAGGGCCAGGAGAGGGGACTGCAAGCATCAGTAGCAGCAGGACCTGGAATTTCCCTTCCTTTTTTGTGGGCTTGTTGTCTTGGTTGTTCATTGAATTTTTGCCCCCAGCTTTCCACAACTGTCCAAGAGTGTCGTGGGATGCTCAGATGAAAGATGCTGCCATACAGGTACCTCCAGAGATTACTGGCGTGCCACAGCACAGGGCCATAGGGAATAAGGTTGTTGAATATGGTTTTGGAATTGCAATAAATACTAAGGGTTGTTTTTTTTATTTATAGTTGTGGTTTTTCTATTCAGCTGCCAACTGATGTGGTGAACCTCTTGGCTCAAGGCTGAGGGAAGATATGGACAGCTACAGGCTGATGGTTTTTATTCCTTTTTCTATTCCCTAGGAGGGAACTGAGAAAGGTGTGCAAAAGCACAAAGCTCCTCCACTTCATGTGGCTGGCTTTCACTTCCCTGCTCCATTCCCATTTCCATCCATTTCCCAGAACTCCGTGAACCTGCCCAAGCTGGCCAGCTGAACACCTAAAATAATCCTAAATGGCAGGAAAGTTTCCTGGGCACGTGGAGCGGGCAGAACACACCCTGTCCCTGGGCTTTTCCACGTCCTTCGACCCCAGGGCATGTCCCCCCGGCAGCTCCCCGGGTGAGCTGGCTGGGCTGGGGGCTGTGCTGCCAGGGTGGCCCCGCAGGTCCCTGGTGCCAGGCAGGAGGAGCCGCACATCCCTGCTGGTCCCCTGGTCGGGTGGCCACAAGCCCAGATGTGTCTTGGAGACGGCAGATTTCGGGTCAGTTATTCGAAGGCTGGATTACACGGGTGTCTAAACCAACAAAGCACAACTCTTCTGGGGTTCTCAGGGGTGAGATGAGCCGCTCTGCGGGATGAGGGGGCACAGCCCTTAGAGAGCAAGGGGCAAGTGCTCCAAGAGCCCCAGTTAACATCCTGCAGCACTGCCGGCCCTTGGCCAGCAACGGGCGCCAGAGGATTTTGGAGAGGGATCCCGCCTGGGCTGGGGCAGCTGCACTGACTCTGCTCTGTGCCGCAGATGGAGAAGCCCAGCTGGCCTCCACCGTCATCGACACCATCATGGCTGGTCTGCCCGGACCGCGGGGAGCCCCGGGGCCCGTGGGGCCACCAGGTAACTCACGGGGCTGGGGCGGGGCCGGGAGGATGGGGAGGATGAGCACAGGCTCTCGGGGGGGAGTGCAGGGCTCAGGGGGGCTGGAAGGGCAGTAGTGGCAAGGGGGGCAAGAAGTAACCAGGTTTTTATTTGTTGGTAGCGGCAGATTGTTGTACCTTTGGCAGGACACATCTTGGGTAGGGGCTAATTAAAAAGTGACTGTCAGAATGGGTTGTCCAGGGGTTCCTTCATGAGAGCAGGGTTGTTCCCACACTGCTGCAGTCCTGTCCTGTCACTGCAGAACAAAGCAGGGTCTGGCCACATGCTCTGTGATGTGCATGAAGACTCTGGAGCCGGTTTGAGCTATTCCAAATTTTCACCAGTATAACTGAAATCAGGATCTGGGATGAAAATTCAGTGGCAAGTCTTCTTTCTCCCTGTGCTGATGGGTGACTTAAATGATAATATTCCTGCAAACGTCAGCACTTCCCTGTATGATGCATATTTAGGAGTGAACTCCCATTAGTTGCAGAAAAGGCTTTTCCTTTCATTATGAGGGCCTTTCATTTATCCTTCAATTCCTTTATTCTTTGACTTAAGGATTTGTATGGTGCATTAATGATTGAGGCTGATTCAGCTGTACTTTGTGTATAATGTCCACATTGTTTCATCTCAAGGGTTGTGACAACTAAAGCAGGAGAGGAGTATTGCTAAGTTCAGACTAAGCAAATATCCTGTCTCCCATTTGCAGGTATAATTTAACAGCTACTGTTGAGATATAATTATTTTTTCAAAAGGAATGAATCTGTTAAGTGACTGTGTGAAACAAGCTGACCTGTTTAGACAGTATTCAACTCGTCCTGGAAGCAGCTCTCCTGTGGTACAGACTTTAAATGAATTTATTGCCACTGGAGCGAGCTTTGCTCTGCCCCAGTCAGCCTCTCCTCTGGCTCTGGCCAAACTCCATCTCCTTCATGTTCATCCCCAGCTTTCAGACACCCCGGAGAGAATGACTGCAGCAGCCTTGGGGCTTCCCTTGAGAGAAGCTTCCACCTGTGAGACTGTTCCAGGACCAGCACCTGCAGCATCTCACTCTCCTGTGGATGTTCCGTGGATCTCGTTTAAGTTTTCTCAAAAGCTGCGTTTTAAGGAATGGAAATGCAGCAGTGTTACTGACATCCTGGCTGCCTATTTTCACCTTTTTTCCTCCCAGAGCTCGAACACCTCCCCTGGGGCATAGGGATGTGTTCTGTCAGGATGTGGGCATCCAGTAATCCAGTTTGATGAAGGGCTCTTGCAGTCCTGGGATCAGTGAAGGGCTCTCACTCGTTGGGAGACTTGGCAGAACACGAAAGGAAGTGCATGCATTTGGAATTTGGGGTTCTTCCTTCTAAGTCTCCTTAAAATTGTCTCCAATTATGATTCCCACCAGGGCCACCAGGTGCTTCAGGACCCAAAGGGCCCCCAGGACCCATGGGAGCCCCTGGATCACAAGTAAGGCGCTTTAGGGCCTTGGGGTGAGGGGCAGAGTGGGGGGTCAGGGATGAAACTTCGTCTCATTCCACAGAGAGAGACTAATCCTAGATCTGCTGTTTTGTTCCCCATGAAATTCTGTGATTTAATAGCTTTTTCTCATTCTAGATTGTGTTGAGAGGCTGAAATGGTTGTGCTCTCCAGATTTTCCCTTAATCATAACAACACTCTGTGCTGGTGCTGTGTCAAAACATTTCACTGTGGCCTGAGCTGATGCAAAGGATCTGACACAGGCTTTACTAACACAGTGATAGAAAAATACTGCATTTCCTGTGGAACACATAAAAAGGAACAAAAATGCATCAATGGGAATTCACCAATTCACCAAAGTGAATGTGTTAAGCCTGCTTTTTCAGACATAGCACTTTCTATTCAAGAAAAATACCACAAATTCCCATCAGTTTGATTATTTATTGATACAAACATTGTGAAGGGGGAGATAATAATGCAGTGGGAAAAACTCACTCAAAAGAATTCATGCTAGAGGAAGGGCAAAGTACTCACATGGATGGAAAAAGCTGGTTAAATGGAAAGAAGTGAAGTCATGAATAGTGAACTGCCAAACTACTCAAAATTGTGGTTGGCTGATACAAAGGGACTCAGTTTTGGGAAGAACGTTGCTTAATGTGGAGGTAAAGCAGCAACACCAAATATTTCAAAGGAATTTACCATGACTGGAGAGCACAGAGGAAGGTTAAGTAACTTGGCAGAGGGAGGTAACTTAGATCCTGATAAGAGGATGTTTGGAATTGAAAATAGGGAGGGAAGATTTTTCCTATGTATCTATTTAACTTTGAAGAAGCAATGGACAACAGGTTAGAGAAAGTTTGCCAATGTAGCAGAATCCTTTCAATTAGGGAATGCTCTGGAGAACAATGAGAAACTCCAGATAGATAGGAACACAGTGAGAGATTTGGCAGCCAAATGACAGAGGCAGTTTAACGTGATTAAATATAAGGTAATTCACAATTCATAAGCAGATTCTGTAGTAGAGTCTGGCTTTTTGACATGAAGCATACTCTGTAAACCTTTTATTTTTTACAATGTGGAATTCAGTGTTCTTGAGCATCCCAGTCTAACCTGACAGTGTTAAGAGCTGTCAAGAGCAGAGGATGCTTACAGGCACTTGAGCTTTGCTCATGCTGCAGGACCAAGCCTGGGCTGTGTCCTACCTCGTTTGGGTGCCCCACTGAGCCTCCTAAACCAGGCCTGAGTCTCTCAATCCTTGGTGGGCCCAGGGCAGAGCTCAGCTGAGCTGGTGGGGCTGGCTGCAGGCAGGGAGCTACTGCTGAGCATTGCTGGCTCCCAGCTGAAGCTGGGAGAGGGCTCCTCCCTCACACCCTTAAATCACCAAGGTGTGTCCACCCTCCCTGGGCCACCTCACCAGGCACTGAGCTCCTTGCTGCAATGCCTAGAAAGCCCATTTCCCTGGACCTAGAAAGCCCGTTTCCCTGGGGGCTGATACGGGGCTTTGGGGGGCTGTTCCTAACCAGCCTGGCTTAAATTACCACTGGGCCAGAGGGGAGCTCCAGGCTCGCTCCTCCATCCTCCAAGACAATGTGCAAGTCACTTGAGGTGGAAGAAAACCATCTTGCTTGTGGTTGTGGGGGGAGATGGGGAGCTGACAGGCTGAATATAAACAAGCAATATTGTTCTCTCTTGGTCTGGTTAATAACTGTGGCTTCTCTGGGTGGATAAATTAAGAATTTGGATCAATTTCTACATAGCAGTTCAATTAGTAGAGATCTGGAGACTGTGCCCTTCTTAGCTGTTGGTGACTGCTTTATAGATTTGTTCAACCCAGGGAGTAAAATTATTAGTAGAGATTGGGCTTAATTTGAAAATTGTTTATTAGGGTGAGTGAATAGCTTCAAAATAATTTCCACTGCACAATCCAATTAATTTTCAGGTATGTGTGCTTGCTCCTGCCACCCACTGAGGCAATTAAGAAGTGGGGGAAAGAAGTGGGGATTTTTAAGCTGAACATACTTACCTGAGTCTTAATTTCTTCTTGGTCACTGAGAACAAGAACTGTCCTGTCATACTGACCCCTAAAAAATGTTACATCAGGGGCCTGCAGTGCCTTAAAAGACCCAAACAGAGGGATCTGCAGAAAGTACAGGGCTTGGGATGTCTGTCTTGGCAAACAGAGCTCCTGTTGTATTTGCTCGGGGGGGAAAGAGAATCCAGCTCAATTGCTTAATGGGTGTATGAGGTTTTCAGGAGCTGAGGATCACTGGGAAATGTGTTCACTACACCTACACATGGGTTGCACAGGAGAAATAATTCCTTCTGGTTTTGCATCTCTCCTAGGGCTTGCCAGGATCTCCAGGACAGCCAGGACCAAAAGGATCCAAAGGGGACCGAGGAGAGAGAGTAAGGTTTTACCAGCAACATTTGGGGGGTGATGCCTCAGAAATTATACACAGCACAGGTCTTACAAATCCAGTGGGGCTACAGCCACCAGCAGTTTTAAATGCAGGGTTTCTGGGTCTTCTGCAAGAACCAAGACGAGGGTTTACTGTACAGAGAAAAAGCTGAATTGTTTGCAAAGTCAAAAGAGATCCAGGTAGCAAATACCAGGTTGGCCTGTGGAGATCCAACTTTCTTCCACC
The DNA here is from genome assembly GCA_013400975.1 of Atrichornis clamosus. Taxonomy (NCBI): domain Eukaryota; kingdom Metazoa; phylum Chordata; class Aves; order Passeriformes; family Menuridae; genus Atrichornis; species Atrichornis clamosus. The sequence continues at coordinate 106,905 of WBMZ01007538.1, read as the reverse complement.
ACCCAAAGCTCTTTAGTGTGGGCTGTTTTGAGTGGTCTAACTGAATTCTTCCTTCTGTGGCACTGAGGCTTTAAAAACTCGTGAGACTTTGCCTGAATCAAAGTCATTCCCCAGGTCAAATGATGTTCTTAACGTATCTGGAATATTGAAGTCATGTTCTTAATATGTTTATGTGCTATACCTCAGTCCTTGGTGGGCTGTCAAGTGGTGATAGCTAAACATAGTAAAAAAAAAAAGGGCTGTTTGAATGTTATTTCCAAACTGGTGAAGTTTAGGAAATACCAGAGAAAAATCTAACAAGGATGGAAATGTGTCAGATTCCCAGTCCAGCATCCAAGCAGTGGGAAGGGTTTAAAAGTGGCATTTGGGCCTTCAGCTCCTTCTGTTCAGCTTACTTGCCAAAAGGTCACGGTCTTTGTAATCTCCTCTGGGAGAGCCATGGGGCCCAGAACCATCTGGGAGCGGAATGTGTGGAGCAGGATCACGCAGCCGTGAGATCTGTGACATGGGCACCCTGGGCTGGGGAGAATCCCTCGGACTGCGGCGTGGAGAGAGTCAAGGGAGGGAAGAGAAGGATGAAAACATTGGTTGGTGCCTCTGAAATGATGGATGTCTGCAGTGGTGGCTGCACTGACACTGCCTCGTGCCTCAGCTGTAGGAAACAAATCCCCTTTTCTTCCAAGTGCCACTTCAGTGTCCCACAGAGGGAGGTGGAGGCCACCCCTCTCCTGTGAATGGGGGGCTGTAGGTGATGTGATCCCCCTCTGCATTCCTGCTTCCCCTTCCCATCCAGCAGATCCAGGGATGTCTGGAAGAGCCAAGACAGACAAATGGGATGACTGCTCAGACTCCCGGGAATACCCAGCAACAGGCAAACCCTGTTCTCTGTGCAGACTCTGTGCAAGGGGTGCAGGCCGGGTGCTTGTTTCACCCCTCCTGGGGCATCAAGGAGCAGCAGATATCTGAGGGTGGATACTAGCAAACTAAAAGCTCTGTTTTCGTTTAGTTTTGGGTGCTTGGTCGTGGTCTTATGTAAGAAATGACTTGCCCTTCCCTGAAAGACAGAGTGACCCTTGGTCAGTTTTTGCAACACTTCCCGTGTGCAGATCAGCCAGTTTGGGCATGACTTGGCTGTACTAACAGACTGCAGACTGATGTAGTTCTGGGACAAGAATTTAAGGCTCTGAAAGAGAGCAAAACCTTAACTGATGAGATGCATGCACAGATTACCAACTACAGCTCATGGCCGTTCAATCTTTATTTTCAGTTCAAAAAATAGAGGGGCACAGTATATGGCAAAGTGTCACATTTCCATCCAGGAAACTGATAAAACTCTTCCTCAGTGATTCATTTAACATTTTGCTTTAGTTTGTGGTTGACCTTATTACTAAGACTACATTTATTTCAAAACAGAAGCTTGTGGCACTGTGTCCATTAAAACCCCTTAGACTTTGGTTTTGTTCCCTCCTTGTTAGGGATTTAAAATTGTAAGTCTGCTCCTAGGTTTGAGACAAATGAGATTTTCAAATATCAAAATATCTGGATAAATTGAAAAAAAAAATCATATTGCCTGTCCGTCCTCTGTTAGTATGGAAAGGGAAGCTGACAGCTTTTTCTGTCAGAATTTCTGTGGGATTCTCTATGTGCTCTTTGTCTTTTGTGATTGTGGCTTTGAATGCTGGTTTTGACAACTACATGCTGCAGTTTTGGGTTTAGTGGATACAAATGAGGGCTGGAGCAGAGGAGCTGTGCAGCTGCAAAGAAAAGCAGAGGGGGGCTTACAATATCTACTGAGATTTGAGAAAATGTTATTCTACATTCTTCCTGCTTAATCTCGGAGCGAACAGATGTGGAAGAGACCTGAAGCAGTCAGAGCACATCCCCTGGATGGCTCAGCTCTGTGTGCTGCTCACCATCAGCCCCTGCTCATCTTCCACAGTGCCAGGGAGGGAGGCACCTCACCATCTCCAGGCAGTCTGCAGAGCAACAGCCAGTGAGGCCTGGGATAAAAGATGTTGCCAACATCCAGCCTAAATATCCTTTGATCCCCTTTAAGCTGATAACATCCTTTCTGTTCCTCCTGGACATGGAGCGCAGCCTGTTTATGTATTTTGAGTGTGTTGTTCTGCTCCTCTCTGTGATTTTTCCTCTTGTCTGTGCTTTCTCACAAGCCTTACTCTTCCAGTGCAGAATCCAATCCCTTTGAAGCTACTCGGAGCACCTGACAGACTGGGCCTTTCTCCAGAGCTCTCCCTGTCCATAGGGACCATTCCATAGGAATGCAGCCCTCCATAGGAATGTTCTGTGGATGTCCCAGGCCTGTTGGTTTTATACAAAGCAACAATTTGATGGACACAAAACCAGCAGCTCTCCCTTTCTGGCAAATGCTACAAAAAGCTGCCACCATCTAGGTGGTTTTTTGGGGAAAAAAAAGATAGATTTGTTGCAGTGTGTGTATAGGGGAGAAGAATATGTGGCTATTTCATTAGTGGCTTTCTACAGGTGCTTTTACATTTTGCCTCTTCTTCCCAAGCTCCTGCTTTCTCAATAAATAAGCTGCAACTGCTCTCCTGGTCAGGGATTCTGCCCTGTCCCAGCCTGGTCCAAGGTGGGAAACCAGCACTGTGGAGGAAAACAGAGGAAAAAAATATGTTCAGTTCAGTGGCATTTCATTCTGCCCCAGACCAGCGTGTACTAGTTAAACAGGTTCTGTTAAAAAAAAAAAAAGAAAGAAAAGAACAAAACCCCTTACGGAGAACAATGTGAAAATTAGCACAGCAGGAAAAAGAAACAAGCTGACCAAAATATTGTAGCTGTGTTTGGATCAGTGGCTGTGGGACGTGTGTGGAGCAGGAGCAGATTAAATCAGTGCTCCCTGGGAGCTCTGGGCTCTGTTCTGGCTGGGGCAGCACTGGCCCATCAGTTTTGCCAGAGAGAAGAATGCAGTGTCTTTGTAAGGAACAAATCTCCAGCCAAATTCCTTCCTGGTATAATGTAACTGACTGCTGGAAAGTTCAAAAAACCTGCTAATCTTCTTACAGGGAGGGCACTGAGCTCAGGAGCTCCGTATCCAACCCAACCCCTCCAAAGTCTGATGGGATTTGAGGCTGATACTTGACAGAAAACCATAACCCCCTTTTGCTGTCTCTAAGTGATAATGTCAAGGGAGAGGAATTTTTTTTCATATTATCCCAAGTGTGAGGGTTTTCATTAAGCCATCTTAATTCCACTAGTAAAAATTACACTATGTTCTTGTCAAGTGGCAAAGTATCTCCTAATGACACTGACTTTATTTCCAACAGGGGCAAGCAGGTCTGCCTGGAGAGAGGGGCATTAAGGGATTTCCTGTAAGTGCTGCACTCGTGGGAGGGTGCCAGGCTCAGGTGGGGTTGGTGCCTGGCACTGGGAATGCCACGGGCTGGCCTGGAGCTGGTTCAGCCAGAGCAGAGCTGAGGTCTCCTGGCTCCAGCTCAGACATTTGTTCCTTAGACAGCCTCACCTTAAGGAGTCCCTGTGCAAACGGAACCTCCCTGGGTGTAAAGCACAGTGCTGACACGGGCAGGAGGGCATCACCCCAGCAGGGGAGCTCTGCTTTGCCTGCAGATCCCCTCTGGCCAAGGCTGGGCCCCAGGAGCTTCTTGGCACTTGCAGAGCCCAGAGGTGGGCACAATTAAACAGCTCAAAGCTGCTCTCAACTCCCTCTTGCACCCTGGTCTGCCAAGCTGAGCTGGAAACCCTGTAATGAGATTAAGAGATGTCCCCAGATGATTTTTTGGCAATACCTGAACAGATGCACGGAGGAGATGCCTGCACTGGCACACATGGCCAGTGCCAACACGCCAGTGGTGATTAAGGCTGGCTGACAGAGAGCTAGAGGAGCAAATTGGGGTTTTTGTGGCTGGCAGCTTCTAGAGAGGTCCCAGAGCCTCTGGGAGGATTCTCATCTCTCCTCCTTGGTTCCACCTCATCGTTTCATACAATTCACACAACCTTCTCTTCAGTCCTTCCTCCTGTGCTCACCCCTGCTTTGCAAATATCTCAGGGATGTCCAAGCAAGTTTGAGGAACCCAAGCCTTTCCACTCTGTTTTGTTCACTGATTTGTTGGTCTTGTTTTATGTTTAGCTCGGAGTGGTTTAATTTCTCCATGTCACCTGCTCTTTGGAAAGTGCATGAACTTCCTGGCTGGGGGGGGAACATGAGCCCAATGGTCACAGCACAGAGGGATCTTTTTGTTCAAGGAAAGCTTAATGAGCATCTTCAGAGGTAGAAAGTGATGTGACCAATTAATGAAAGCAGAATGGAGGATTTTCATGTTCTAAATCAAGATGAGGACATGTGTGTTCGGGGGAAGGGAGCAATTTATCTATGGTTTAGCTTAAAATGTTGTCCCTTGAGAGCCCAGTGAGGTGTACATGGCCTTGTTGGGGCCCAGGCCATGGCAGGTGGCCCTTCCTGCAGCTTGGCTACTCTTGGGCAAGTTCATCTGTGTTTTAGACGTGGTGGTGACCTGCTGGGAACCAACAGGTGCCAAAGGAGAACACTTTGGCCCTTGGCAGGAAGTGCCAGTTCATTTGTTTTTTGCTGAAAATGCTTCTTTAATTTGCTCCTTCGGTGGGAAGGGATCCAAGTGATCCTGGAAGGGACCTCAGCCATGTGTGAATAAGTTTCTGTTTGTTTGTTTTAGGGTGAACCAGGCAAGAAGGGTGAGGAAGGTGACAAAGGAGCTGATGTAAGGATGTGTTTCTGCTGTTTCATTTTCCTTTTTGTCACTTTGCTGTCCTTCAGCCATATTCCCTTTGGCAGCTGGGTTTGTGGTGGGCAAGGGGTGTGTCCACAGCTAAAAGTGCAGAGCAAGTGGTGATGTGAACCTTGGGTGCCAGAAATCCTGGTGTGTGAGGTTTCCTTGGCCACCTCACAGACCAAGAGCACCCCAGTCCCCAGAGGTTGTTCTGTCACAGGGAGCTGGTTGGGAATTGCTCCCCCACGTCCCTCCCACACGCTGAGGGACAGATTCCCAGAGGAGTCAAACTGCATGTACAGGGCATTGGAATTCTCACATCTCTGCTCTCAACCCCTGAAATACTTCCCAATATCTCTCTGTCCCTTCAAGCCCACACCTAAGGTGACAGGGACAGCGAACTACAGCCTGAGTGTACATCAGTGTATGTGGGCAGGCTTTGGGCAGCAAGTGGCCCAGCCAGGAGCTCTCTTTGAGGCACTGTGAAGTCCACCAGGATGGGCTCATGTGCCACTTCTGCAGTTTATAAGGGAGCAGCAGGATGGTGCCAGCCATGTCCCATTTTCCTGGTGTGACAACAGAGAGGAAGCCCAGGTAACTCTCTGATGTTCAAAGTAAATTCCAGGCAAGAGCCAAACCTGTTTTCCAGGTGGGTGAGCAGAGTTGTTAACACAAGTTGCACGGTCTAAAGGTTTGACAGGAACATAAACCCTGGGTTTGGCCCAGGGCAGCAGAAGGAACCAAACTGAAAGGCAGGCTTTGGGTCAGAGCTCTGCAAACATGGGGTATGACTGAGGAGCTGTTTTGGAACAGGGATTTCTCCTGCATCCCTGCTTAACCCTTGCAGGGATCTCCTCTTTTGCATCTCTTATTTTTAAACATCCACACTGCAGAGTTTGGTGCTAAGCAACATTATGAACAAGAAGCCTATTCTGCAACATATTCCAATGTGGGTTTTCATTTCTTTCTTGCAGGGGGAAGGTGTGCAACAGCTTCGAGAGGCTCTCAAGATTTTAGCTGAGAGGGTGTTAATCCTTGAGCACATGATAGGAATTCATGGTAAGCATTGCTGTTTTTCTTCTCTAGAGAACCAGGAGCTCTGCTCAGGTTAAAAATCCTCCCAGTCCCCTGAGCTCTCTGGTGTCTGTTCAAGCCAGGTTTTCAAAACTAGGTACCCACCATGACTTAGGGAATGCTTAGAACTGCTGAGGACTAGAGCTCCCACCAGCTGTACTACTCACTCTGGCTTTCCAGTAGCAGGTGAAATGACCCCTACAGTGATCTTTGTTACAGTTCAGGCAGCCAAGTCACGAGCAGCAGCTCAAGCCATGTGGCACAGATCATCCACCAGCTTCCCATGGAGCTGCTTGTTCAAGTCTTCAGGCCAGATCATTTAATCCTGTTAACAGCATCTTCCAAGTGACTTGAACACCACTTGCCTTGTGCAGCACTGCATTTTGCAGAGAAAGCCCAAACAGTGCTGCCATGTCACCCTGAGAATCAGCGATCCCTGAACATTCTGTGATTATAACTTACACAAAACCTATTTTCACAGTCGGATTTAAAGAAAGTCCCCTGTGTTCCACATTCAGATAGGTTTTTGTGATCTCTTGAGGCTCTTTGCTCTCCCGTCACTGTTACAGTGTGTACATCATCCCTTAAGAACTGTTCTCTTCCCTTATCCACAGCATGGTGTTGCTCACTGTCACAGATCAGACTTCTCCCTTTGGGGTACCTGAGGATCAGTTCTCTCACAGCTGCCAAAAGTTGCTGTGCCAGCTTCTCCCCTTTCACAAACACAAGAGAGGCAAAGTGCTGCTTGGCTCTGCTGTCCCAGCCTGTGAGCTCCAAGCCTGTTCTGTGGCAGTGACCAAGTCCCAGAGCATTTTCCTGTCCTTGACACGTGGAACCTCACCCCTGGCCTTGCCTGTGGGCCCAGCTGCTCGCACCTCCCTTCAGATCAACACCCACTTTTACTGGGAAGGGGCCTTTGGGTGTTGATTTAGCCTGTGAAAATGCCACACATCTGAAAGGCCCAGCAGTCCTGAGCCAGAGCCTCTCTGCACAGCAGTGGAAGGAGTGGACACAGAACGGCTGCACTTGGGGCAGCTCCTCGGGAGCCCGTGAGCCCCGTCCGGAGCCGGCGGTGCCACGGTGGGATTGCTGCTGGAGCCCTCCAGGCCCGGACAGTGCCAGGGCATGGCTGGGCTGGGCTGGTGCCTGCTCTGCTCTGCTCAGTGGCCTCGTGCCCTTAGAGGCCCCAAGTGCTGTTTCCAAAAGCAATAGGCAGCAGCAGCACAGGATTTTTGGGAAACCATGAATCACAACCCCGTGATTTAACCACAGTCGCCCTGACCTTACCTCTGCACCGGTCCTGCTTTGCTTCACATTTTCAGGGGATTTCGTACACCAAGGGCAGGAAATACATTTTTGTGCTGCTTTGCTTAGAGCTGGTGGAGGTAGCAGGGAGATGCCCACTAGGTTTCCTAGGCAGCAGTCCATGCCAGTGGGATGTTGTCTGGGGAAGAGGGGGAGGGGACACAGTCCATAAGCACAGTGCAGGGCATTTACAGGACCCAGGGCCTGGCCCTCCTTTGGCTTTTACTTTCACAGAATCACAAAATCACAGAACGAACTAGGTTGGAAAAGACCTTTGAGGTCATCACCTTCATTTATAGTGGTATAAAGCCAAAAGTCAGCTCTTGAGGAACCTTCTGTAGACCCTGGGACTGAGGGGTCTCACAGTCTTGCCCCAGCAGAACTGCCTGATTTACCAATTTTTCACATTCTGTTTGGAAAAACAGCAGTAACAATGCTTGTGCTGCTGTTATTTTGAAACAGTCATTTCAGCAAAACATTTTTATTGATATAAATGTAGTTTTTCTTACTACTTGGGATGGAGATGAGTTATTTATACCCATGTGTACTTCTATACCAGTGTAACTGCATCAGCAAAAACAGATGTTTTTTTAAATTGTACTCTGTGGTTAGGTCATATTTAAACACCTATATTGTATGACTTTAGGGGGTTTTTGTCCCATAACTATTGATAATTATAGCTTACTCTGTGCTTTTGAAATAGTTCCATCCTTTAACTTAACTCGGCCCTACAAAAATACTGTTTAGAAAGGGAACTTGGAAAGTAAGGCTTATTTTCCTTGTGCAGTTACGTTCATCTTTGTGTATATGGTTAAAAAAACCCCAAAACAACAAGCAAAGAGAAAAAGACATTGAATAACAAAAAATCTTTTCCTTGAGCACAGACCTCCCTGCACTGAAAGGCAGCACAGAGGTTTAAATCACCCAGCACCAACTGTCTGGTCATGTTCCCCCTGTAGGTGTTAAGGATTTGACCACAGCTCCTGGGGCAGCCCAGCTTTAAAGCCCCACTCAGAAATGCCAGTCCCATGCTCTCATTTTCCTAAGAAACAACTTCCCACTGAGCGTGGTTTCCAAAACCACAGCCACCCAAGCAACAAGGCAAAACATCCCGGCAAACAAACCTCCCCTGTGCAGTGGAGAGCTGGAGCTGACCTGGCCTGGGGAGCTGCAGAGAGCAGCCCAGCAGGACACAGCAAAGCCCAAATGGTTTGGCAGGGTCTGGTGCCAGCAGACAGAGCCCAAATCCTCCAGCAGCCAAAAGCTCACTTGAAACAGAAACTCTGCCTCGTGGGATCAGACCAAGGCTGGCACGCTGGGCTCCTGGCAGGGAAACACGAGCACCCGGCTCTGAAGGCAAAGAGAAGGAGAAACTGGGGCATTAGAAATGATGAGGCAGGTCGAGCACCAGCATCAGTTGCTGAAGAGTGGCCCAGTCCAGTGAATATTCAATTTTTTTAGCTGAGGGGAGAGCAGGAGGGGGTTACCTGGAGGCATTCTGGGAGCAGGGACAGCTGACATCCATTCTCAGCTTTATTGCTGATGTGGCTGCGGCCCGGGGTGGGTCAGTCCTTCCATTCAATCATTGCAGTGCCTCAAAATGTCCTTTAGCAGGAGGGAAATGGTACTTAAACCCCCGGGAGCATCACTTCCCAGTGACCACCTGGCCCATCCTCCAACACCAGGAGTCTGGGCAGTGCTTAGAAATGAAATTCCAGATGAGAACAGGACCTGCAGAAGGAGCACTTACCCCAGGGAGTTCAGGCGGAGCAGAGGGGGAACATTTAACGCAGTGTGATGGCAGCAAACACGCAGCTCCACCATTGCTGCCTGCGTGGAGAGCCACCAGGAGGGACCACCCTGCTCCCAGAAGAGGAACCCCTGGGAGGGCCCACGTGTGTTTTCCTTAGGCTCCCCTTTTAAATAGTGCTCTCCCGTGACTTTCTCTCCTTACAGACTCTTTGTCTTCCATTGAGCCAGGCTCTGGACAGGATGTGATCCCGGGCTCCCCGCTCAGGAGCAGCATCAAGATCAAGCGTGGAGGACCCCGGCAGCCCCAGCCCCACCAGATCCTCTCTTCGCTGCTGGCTGACGGTGAGGCCAGAAGGAGAAGCAGCCGGATGAAGTAGGAGCCTCCCCCGTGTTCTCCCTGCTGTTCTCCAGTGAAAGATTCCCAGTGTTAAGATACTCCAGTGAAAGATACCCAGTATCCCAGTGCTTAATTGCTGCCTGCAGATGGAGGGGGTGGGAGGCTGCAGTGTTGGTGGCTGGGTTCCTTACCTGGCCAAAACCGAGCCCTGATGGCAGGGAATGTTTTATCCGTAGCTCAGAGAGGGTCCCAAGAACGTTTTCCTTGATTCTGTTGTTTTGCCTCTGGAAGAGCAGGTGGCAGCTGCCCACAGTGTCACCTCCTGGCTGTGCCTCAAGAGTTTAACCCTCCCCTTGCTCCCTCACTGCCCTTGACAGTCGCTCAGTAAAGCTCTGCTTAACTGGCCGAGACAACCCATCCCAGGCCCAAAGCCAAGCCTCAGCCTTGTCCACTGGCACAGTTGGAGGCATGTGCTTTTATTTGGTGTGTTGGTGTCGTACTGGCTCCCAGGTGCCACCTCCACAGGCCATGAAAGCGTGACCTGCAAGGATTTCTTCTAAGCAAAAAAAAAAAAAATTGGGAAATCCAAAGTGCATTTAAAGGTGTTACTCTGAAAATTCAGGTGGCTCTCTGGACTTCAGCATCAAAATCTTGTCTTTTCATGTTGCTAATTGCATGTGAGTGACTTTATTTCCATTTGTGGTTGGCTAAGCCAGGGCTTCTGATGCAAATGTTCATGGCAGCACTGACTGTCTATCTTCAGAGAATTTAGACTGTTTCTGTGAAAATACAGGGCAATTTGCATGAGATATGATGGAATTGTGCAAGAATTTTCCCATACTGTGTTCAGCTTGTGCGTACATCCAGAAATAATTAATTTAAGTGGTGGCAGTAACTATTCACAGAAAAGGATATTTTGCAATAGTTTCTTAATCCTACAGCAATCAGAAAAAATGTTTTCACAGTGTTTTGTTTTAATCTTGTGAGTAAATCCTTGCCCTTTGAACCTGGAGACAGTGGAGTAGCAAACCACAGCCTAAGGAATTAGAGTCTTGTCAAGAGCTTATCTTGCACTGGGAGTTACCTACAGAGCCACTTTACTTTTTGCAGTAACTTGTTATTTTAGGGGAAGTACCAGCTTCCAGGTTTAAGAAGTTGAACCTGCCCTTCAGTGACAAATGAGTCACTACAGCTGCTGTGCTAACCAGGTTGGACAGGCTGATGTCATTCACGCAGGCAGTGATTTGTGTTAGAAGGGTGAGATTAATCAACAGAACTGACTGGGCTGGTTTTTACTTTTTAACTCCCCCGGTCCGACAGTTTTCACGTTCAGCCCAGGACAAGAGTGAGCGAAGTGAGGTTGTGTTATTGGTCCCACTGTCTCTGGCTCCTGTGCAAGGCACAGCTGTGTGAGCAGGGTGGGCTGGACTGCTCAGGATTTCTGTCAGAAGCTTTGCAAAGCAAACACTGTACTCAGCATGTGCTCAGCAACCCAAGGGTCTTCCCAAGGCAAAGCCCACTGGACGTGAGGCTACAAATGGAGGAGCTCTGCCAGCCCAACATCAGACTGTCCATGTACCCTGTAAACATGGTAGCCCTACAGAGTCATGCAGTCCCAGTCTGTCCCCTCAAGAGCCTGGCTTTTTCAGGAAAGAGCAGGTTACAGGCTGCTTCAGGATGGCTGAATTCACCATGTCTTCCCTTGGCCAGGCTCTTTAGGAATCCACCCATCCCAAACCAGGTGAAACAGCCTCAGCTGATGCTGACCAAGCACCAGAAACTTGCCTTTGCTGCTGTGCAGCTGAGTAACAACCAGCTGTGGTGGAGGCAGCAGGGATGCAAGTCCTTGTCCTGCTTTTGCATCCTCACTCTGCTTGGCCAGTGCCAGGGGTGGGGCTCGTTCAGTGTCAGCCCCCCTGGTTCAGGTTGTGCTTCCAAACGATCAAGTTTTCCCTGGGACATTTCCAAAAAACCAACCCAAAGCGTGGCAGGAGTTGGGGGAGGTGCCTGCCTGCACTCTGGGTTACAGCTGGAGGGTGGTGTAGAGGGGCAAGAAAACAAAACTGCCCAAGTCAGGCAGGTTACTGACCTCAGGGAGCCATCCTGAACTTGCAATCCCTTTGGGAGAATGGAATAAAGTCTCTCTGAATGCATTTTAGTTTCAAATCAGGCTCTAGCTCCAGGGATGTCTATAGTGCTGGAAGAGCCCATGTCCCTCCATCCACCTCTGGCAGGGCCATAGCTCTGTTTGTGGGCAGCCAAGCATGGTGCAGCCACTGAAGCATTCTTGAAATAATCCTTCCATTTAAGAATTAAATGTGCCAAAAGAAAAAAAAAAGATGTTTCCCCATTTACAGGCTGAGAAATGCTTGGTTGCTCTGTGTTGGATCGGGACCATCTTGGTCTTTTGATCACGTGGACACTGCAAGACATCACTGGTGGCTTCCAGGAGATAAGTCCTTGTACCAACCAGTTGGAAAATCAGGCCTGGGGACTGAGGAGAAGTCTCAGTTCAGCCTAAACTCGTGCACTGGGCAGGCTGGTGCCAGCTGTAGTCAATGCCACCAAACCAAACCAAAGCAATCTTTAAAAAGGGAAATGGTGACTTTCACTGGTCCTGCAGCTACAGGGTGGAATCTGGGGAAGAGGGAATACAGTGAGGCCATTTTCACTTCTCTGCCATTTCAGAGGCTTCACACTGAACTGAAAGAGAAATCTTTCTTCCAGGTTTGTTTTCTGAACTCAAAGCTATTGCATGAGCCTGGTGAGTGCTAATGCATTAGTCACTCTCACTGCTGAGGCATTCACACTGACAAGGATTTGGGATTTTATGTTATTTAAAACAAATTACTGACAAGATGAAAGGAAAATTTAATGGAAGTTGTTTGCAATTAATCCTGCCAAGTCAATTGTCAAAAGGCTGGTTAGGTTTGGGTTGAGACCATTTTAATTATTGATGTTTCCTGATTTCTGCACGAGCTCTGTGATTTTTTCTCCCCACACTTCTTGCTTCATTTATCTCCATCTCTCCGATGAGGTACTGTATCTTTAACTGGGGGACAGCAGGATTACACCACACGGACTTTCTCTCTCTGCTGGGGTTTCATTCCTCTCTACTCACACCAGGCTTGGACCACACTGTTGTGCCACCCCAGTTTGACTACGTTTTAAGGGTGAGCACAGCCTCACACACTGACATTAGTGATAGTGGTGACTGAGCAAACCACTGCAGCCACATTCTCCATGGTAGGCAGGATACTGAGGTGCATTTCAGCCAGGGCATATAATGCTTCTTGCCATGTCTATGTAACTTAGGGGATTTATTTTGAATGCGTGCTCATTTAGAAATATATTTTAATTGAAATGTTTAGTGCTTTATCTTACATACATACTGTGCAATACCATAGTGTGTTCTTTCCCTTTTTTTTTTTTTTTTTTTAAATTTTCCTAAGACTTTTTTGAAATTCTTAATGTTCGTTTGAGCTCCAGTGTGTTTTTTGACTTGGACCAGTTCTGGCAGTGGTGGTGCTTTCCTTGCCCTGAGCTAACCAGAAGCAGCACATTGCACAACCAGACCCTTTGCAAGTCGTGCACCCTCACGTTCACCAGCAGTCTGGAACTCCTGGGAGGCAGGGAATGCTCCTCTCCAGAGTGTCTAATTTGCACTTACTGTAAGGAATTGATAGCAACCCAGGGAAACAGGAATAAACTAGAGAGGAGAGCCCTCACCTGCTCCCACCAAACCCCACAGTGGTTTTGCCATCGACTTCCAAAGGACCAGGCCTTCAAACTCAGCTGCAGCCCCTGAGCAGCACGTGCTGTGTGTGGCTCAGAGAGCACCGGGCTCTGCTCCTGTGCCTGCAATGAGCTCTTGCCATGTGGGACCCCGAGCACTGTGACAAAGGCCTCTAAAAGACAATCAGCCTCTGGAATGACTTCCTGATACAATGATTGGGAACCCATTCTCCTCCTCGTTTACAGCCTCTGACTTACTCAAGATGACATTCCATTGGGGGTGTAGGGGTTAAACTGCTCCCAGTCTCTGTGATTTCCTGGTTTCCTGTGAAACCAAGGGATCCAAAGGTGCTATAATTGTTCACAAGGCACATTCCCATCCCCTGAAGGAAATGGTAATCACTAGTTATTTTACACAGTATCTTTTTTATTTATATCAGTGTGTTTCGTATGTGTGCCAGTGGTCCTGGCTTCTCTCCTGTGGACCAGCTTTACAACCATTTGGTCTTTTATAGGGCAGCCATAGGCAGGATCTTGCAATCAAGTGTAATTTCTTAACTTAGAGCAAGAATAAATCTCGTCTGACAGGATGAACTCATTTATGGCAGGCTTTAATGTTTGTTGTAAACACAACCTGTTTGTTCCACCTCTTGCATGGTTACTTACCTGTTTTCATATTGCTATGTTATTGTTCAAAATATCTATTTCTCTTTATTTGCTATGGGGTTTGTTACTGTATATGGAATGTTTTGTATTCAGCATTTTCTTACGGAGCAGAGTGGGAACAGTATTCAAGGACCCACAAATACCAAAGACCTTTCATGTAATGCACTGAGAAATAAACTTACTGTAAATGAATATCATGTCAGGTGTCCTCTATTTACAAAGTTCAGAGCAAGTTCAAGCCAACTGCAGCCTGAAATCAGGGCAGCTGCTTTTCCTTCCCAACATCTCAGCTTTCTCTGGTCCTGTGTTTGCAGGGCTCTTAGAAAACAAGATGTGCACGAAGGTCCTGCTTGTGGGCACCTTCTGTGGGCTGGTGAGGGGCAAAAAGGGCCTTCCTTGGCTAAAGCCAGAGCTGTTTGCCTGCCTTTGGTGGGACTGAGTCCTCTGCAGGTGCTGGATACAGAGGTCTGTCTCCAGGTCACGCTGAGTCCCCTCTCTGCATTCCCAGCCACACATCCCAAACACGGGGGCACATCCTGCGCTCCTGTGAGGTGTTTCAGTTCCTCAGGCAGCCTCGCTGAGCCTTCGGGTGATGAATGTCACCTTTGAGCATCTTGCTTTGCATTCCAGAGAGAGGCACTGCCTGGACCTGGCAGATTTCTTGCTGCAGGAGCTGCCCTCCTGTTCCTGTTCCTGTTCCTGCAGGAGTTTTCTGTCCGTGCAGATCCAGGGATCACAGCTCTCCCTCAGCTGGGCGGGGGCACTCAGAGGATGGGTGGCTGCAGCAGATTGGGGTGGGGGAACAAACTGGAGAGCGAATTGTGCACTGCTGAGCAGTGTAAATTAAAATCTGCTGATGCCTGCAATGTGCCTCACTTCCTCAAAAGTTTCCTCACAGTTCAAGAAGCCGAGTTGGCTCAGCTGAGAGAGCAAGGACTGCCCAGACCCCCTCCCTGGAATCCCCTGCTACCTCCTGGGCATCTGCCTCCTCCAGCAGCCTTTGGGTGTTCTCTGGATGTGCCTCTGGGCTTACGGAGACCCCCAGAGTCATCATCTCCTGTGGCAACTCAAACTGCCAGAAGAGGATGTGGGTAAAGCCCTTTTTTCAACCTTCCTACTCTGGAGAGAACTCCCCCTCTAGCTGCAACACCTCTGTGTTAGCAGAGCGAGGCTGGAGGGGAGGACCTGGGCTGTTCCTGTCACAGGGGTCGCAGTTCTGGGCTCTGAACTTGTTTTTCATACCCCAGTGAAAAGAGGTATGGAAATGACAGCCAGTTTTTTCCCATACTGATCAGATCACACTGCAGATACGCAGACACCAACAGAGCAGCAAAGGCTGAGCCTTGTAAACACTGAGAAATGTCCACAGAGTCAAGGCCTCTGCTTCACACGGCTTTTTGCATCACTGATGAGGACATGCTCAAGGTTACTTCATGCCAAACATTCCCATGCAGCACTTCTCTGGTCTCTCAGGGTGTATTTATCTCAGTTTTTGAGCCCTAACACCTCCAACTCCAATATATTTATCCTTGCAAAAAGCCCTCTGAGAGAAGGCAGCTGTGTTAATCACCACTGTACAGATTGGGAGTTGCTGGATAAAAGGCTAAATTAATTTCTTGGGACATTTGTGGCTGTGCTGGTCTGCCAGGCACCAAATTAGCATCAGGCCCGTGTTGGTCTCTGGGCCATTATGGCCACTGATTGTAATCACAGCGAGGGGAACCAACTTCTCCTGAGCTTAACACAGCCCAGGAAAATCAATGGCAGAGGGGAACACGCTGAACTTGCGGCAGGAGCTGATTAGAAGAAAACTGTTTCTTCACAAACCAAACACAGCTACTGTGAGTTCCCCGCCTTAACTCTTCATGAACCACGTGCTCAGCAGCAAGTGGCTCTGCACCTCCCTCAGTACAGACGGGCACTGACACTGGGGTCAGAATGGCTCTGGCCATGAAAGTACTGGGAATTGCTCTCCGCATTCCAGCCTGGAGCTGGGGAAAGCAGTGAGCCTCAAATGGGAACAAACTCGCCTCACACTTCCCAAGCAACGCTATGGCCAGAAAAGCAGCTACTACACTGTTTAAAGTAAGCAGGGAGGTTGTATTACCTTATTTACTCTCTAAAAACAGTTCACCAGAATCAGTGACAAGTTGGTTCAAAGATGGGTTGAAAAAAATCTGACTACTCCAGACTAAGGATATCGTTTGCCTGGCATCAGGGAGAGCCCGGGAGCTGATCAGGCCTGACTTTGTTGTGAGCCTCTATGGGAGAGGCAGAGAGAAACAGAACAGGTCTTCCCCTCCACATCCCAATTTTAGGACAGGATCAAGCACCTTTGGACAAAGCTGATCCCATTTTTTTACTCCAATGGCAAACTAAACAGCAGCCATTCCTCACGGCCCAGCAGGGAAAGGTGTGTTAGCCATGGCAGATAAAACTTGTACCAGCGATGAGAATTAACTGTTGTCACACTCTGCCAAGGGATGGGGGAGAGCTTTTACTCCGAGACAGTTTTCAAATTACGAGAGGACTTTCTCCTCCTAAATGTATGTGAGAGAGGGGGATGTGTGATGTGATACAACTCCAGGCAGCATCCACCCAGGAGAGCCAGGCCAGCTGCTGTGTCTGGTGGAGTCAGTGGCACCATAAAGCCCCAGGTGCTCATCCCTGGCCCTGCACAGCTCAGCTCTGGATGGATTTGCTGCCATGGAGCCTCTCTACAAATCACAGTGCACGGGAACGAGGTCCTTGAGCATCCCCCTGGCAGCAGCTGCCCTGAGCATCTCCAGGGCACACCATCCTTGTGCAGCTCCCAGAGCCACCAGAACTGACAAACCAGCCCGTGGGAAGGGGCTCTCCAGGACGGAAAACTTTGGGCATCCAAATTTTGGCCTGAGACTGGCCACGTTCCAAGGCAAGCTGGAGGTGCCCTGCTGAGCCTGGGCTACTGTGGGAGAAGGGAAAGGCTGAGTCAGAGAGCCCAGAAGGGGCCAGTGGCAGCACTGGCGTGGCTGTGGCAGCACTGCGGGACTGTGCCAAGGAAAACCTGATTTATGTGTAACTGGCTGGAGTTAATGTTCAGCCAGTAGCACTCTGCGACAGCTAAACTCTAGACTCAGTTCAGAAAACACACTGAGAGCTTAACAGGGCACAATAAGATCCTGGCAGCCACTTTCTCTCTGCTCCTCCACCACAAAAACATCTTCAGAAATGGATGGAGCCTGGGTCTACCTGGTGACTGGAGGATGTGGGTTTGTTGGGGAGAAGATCGTAGAGCTCCTGTCTCAACAAGAATACGTCAAAGAAGTCAGAGTTTTTGATTCAGTAGCAAGAGAAGAAGTAGAAAAACTCAGCACAGGTAAGAAAAGGGCATCAGTATTTATTCAGTGGCCGTAACTCTCTCTCTCATGGCAGCTGGAATTATGTTGGAGATGCCACAGGTACAGGCATGGGGTAGGACCCTGGATTAAACAGACTGGGGGAAGAACAACTGCCAGCTCAGAAGTTTTCCAGCATAGAACTAAATCAAAGAAAAATTATCCCTGGAGATGTCTCACCCCAAGAGATGGCTCACCCCAAGAGATGGCTCACAGAGAGGCCCTAATTCCCCAGGCAGGGATCAGCTGTGAGGAGCCACATGGAGTACGTGACCTGGGAACTTGGCTGCCCAGCTCCCTCTGCTCAACCAGTCTGACACACAGGGACAAAAAACAACATCCTCCTGAACTGCTCCAACCTCTTACTGATTCTGAGAAAAATAACTAAAAATCCTGACAACAACAGAATCAAATCCAGCATCTACTGCAGGCAGTGTGAAATAAATTATGGAAATAATTGAGAGGAACCTATAGCAGCCTTAAAAAAAGGAAGAGGTGAGTCTCAGTAAACATTCTCAAAGATACTAAATTAATCCATTTGATCATATTCTGAGAGCTGCCTTCATCCAGGGTTGAGTACAGTGAGATGTGTTGGGGAAAAACAACCTGTTTTACTGGATGCAGGAATATCCATGCAAAACAAGCCAACACAGCTCAGGGTGCTCCTCACAGCTAATGCTGGGCTGGGTCCCCTCTCCATGACTGCCCAAACCTTCAGCCCACTTTGAGAGAGGCAAAAAATGCTGAGGGAGATCCTGTTAGGAGATATGGACAGAAGGGAGATGCACCTACAGCAAGTCAAGGCTCCCAAGGAAATATCACTGTCAGAAACCCTCCCTGGCAGATGAACTCAGCAGACTGGTTTCCCCAGGTTTCAGGGAGCCAATTACCTTAAAAGCACCCATAATTGAAGAAAAAGCTGGTTAAACCTTAGGGAGGTGCCACAATCCATGCTCCAGGAGAGGTCTGTGGCCTGACACCCCAGCAAACCACAGAAAATGAGGCAGGAGCAGCCTGAGCTGTCATCCCAACCTGCTCCCTCTGCCCCAAGGCAGAGTCAGCTCCACCACAGCCTTCCCCAGAGATGTTGGCTCTGTCCCCAGGCCACCTTGGGCAGCCCACTGACTTCTCCAGCACCAGGCAGTGGGTACAGTCTGACTCCTTGATTTCTCATCTAAACTTACAGGTAGAAGAGGTGTTACAGCATTACTGCCATTTTGTTTTACAACAATCTGCACCATCGGAAAACCACATCCTTCCACTCCGTACTGGCTTCTGCTTCAGGCTAAACCAGCTCTCATCCTTCCTCCTCCTCCTCCTCTGCTCCATCCAGCACTGCAGGGCACTGGCATTGTTCCCTTCTGGAAGGGGCAGGGAGGTTGGCTGTGGCCTTCCCACTGCTGCAAGGAGCTGATGGGTTTGTCTCTTCCCTCCTGCAATTTATCCTCCTGTTTTACCTGTCACTGCAATTGTGCCCTTTTCAGCTACCAACAGGCAACAGCTCCTGAGCTGCCCTGGCCCAGTTCAATTCCCTTTTCCCTGCTAAGCCCAACAGCTTCTCTTTGTTCCTATCAAATTTCACCCTTTTTTTTTCCCCCCCAGCCTCTGTGAGTTACATTCAGCTCATACCCAAATCCTCCAGTGTACTCCGGGTCCCTCCCAGTCTGATGTTATCTGCTGCTTTAACGAACAAATCTGCCAGATTCCCGATGAAAACAATAAAAAAGGCTCAAACACAGCAATGAGCCCCGGGGCAGCCACCTACCACAGCTGGCAATTCCCTGGGAGCTGTAATTCCACCAGCTTTGTGCTCTCCCTGATGGGGCTTATGGAGCCCAGGTTTTACTGACTGCTGGTGAGGATGACACAGAGTTTCCAAAGCCCTTCTGAAATCAAGATAGATGACATCAACCTGCTCCACAATATCCCTACAGCGTGTTACCCTGTCACAAGAACAAAGGAGGTTTATCTGCCTTGATTTGTTCTTGACAAATCCACGTCAGCTGCTTCTGTTCTCCCCCCGTTATCCCACAGGTGCTCGCACACATGTTGGTTTAAGTGTGTGCTCCTGAATTTCCTGGGGTTGAAACCATAATGTGCTGTAATTTCTCGGCTCTTCCTCACCTCCTTTCCAAGCACAAGTGTTTCATTTGTTCTGCTGAGGTCTTCCAGTGCCTCCAAAAGTCCTCCAAAGTAGCTGATAATGCACTAAAGCTGCAGTTACGTCCTTCACCTCTTTAGTAGCCCTGGGTAGGGCTCATCAGGCCTCATCAATCTGAAAATTCCTCATGGTTGCCTTACACTGGCTGCCTTAAGACAGTGAAAAAGACTGTTCAAGACTTCAACCTGAGGGGTTCCAGGCTTTCCCAAACCACAAAGTAGCAGAAAAATCCTCCCCCAGGAGTCTGCTGACAGCCTGCTCCACCTTTCAGCAGGAGCATCCTCCTCTGCACTCTGGCCCTCCAGGCAAGGGTTTTACCTCTGCTACATGGACAACTCCTGTCTTTTTCCCCTCTGTTCTCACTGAATCAACTCCGTGCTTTGCTACAAAATTAATTTAATACTACTAATAAATATTAATTAATATTACATTAATTTAATATTAAAACTCCTAAGAGCAAGCCCACCAATTGTTGGCTGTGCTAATTAAGAAAGCAGCTCGACCCTTTTGTAAAATTTCTGCCTCCCTCTCCACCCCAGGCTGCTCAGAGAACACTCATCCGCCTGCCCTGCTGTCTTGGATTCTCTCCCTCCTTGCAGACCAGGAGGAATAACCCTCTTCCCACCTTTCCCTTATACCTTCTTGGAGGGTTTCCATGTCCTAACACTCCCACAGCTGGAGCCACAGGCCCTTCCCTGAGCTCCTCATGTGTATGATCCTTCAGAAATTCCTACCCTGATCCCAGAATGTGTGGGACTCTCCCGAGAGCTGCTAGCCCAGGGCAGAGGAGATGTCTCCTTCTCAAAGCAATCCTGTGACCGGCTCATTGCAAATCCCCAGGGAGTACAGGCTCCCAACCCCATCCTATTGCTGGCCTGTTCCCAACTACAGGCACGGAGAAGGGAAAAATCCTACAAAATACTGTCTCAAAGAAAGAAAATTAGCAGTAGAACAACTACTCTGAGGAAGAAGAAGGAGGAGGAAAAAGGGAATAGGGGAAAAATTCCGAGTGGCTCAAAGGGAGGAATTTCCTATGAAACTTTTTAAATCTGTTACGTTATTTTCCCTTCCCATCTACAGTATTTGCAATTTAAACAAAGCCCTGTACAATGTCCCTTGAACTTGCCTGGTGTCATCTCCAGCAAGCCCTAAAAACCTTCTGTCTAAAGGAAAGTGTCCAGCACAGCTTCCCTGATCCACAGGGGCTGGAGCAGCCCTGGGATCAGCTGCAGCTCTGGGCCAAGCGTGTCCTGCTCCCAGGGCTATCCTGGGATGCAGGCTGGGGATTCGCAAGGCCAGATACAGAAATTCTGGCCCACATTTGATGCAGAGCACTGTGTTGAATTAAACCAGACACAGATCTAGCTTCGTGGGCTTCAAAAATAGGAATTTTGCCCTGGTGTGCTGGATCCAAGCGGCACAGTCACTCTCAGAGAGTGCAGAGAGGAGAGGAAAGCTCTCCGAGCCGGATCCTCGCTCTGCAAGAAGGTGAGGATGCTGATTTGTACTTTTTCTTCCCCCTCTGCCTGCATCTCTGGTTGTATCATTTTTCCGCAGCCTCCACTCGTGTGACAGTGATGAGAGGAGACGTCCGCGACCCCGGCGCGCTCCTGGCTGCCGCGCGGGGCGTCCACGTGGTCGTGCACACAGCTGCTCTCGTGGACTACAGGAGCACGGTGCCCTTCTGGGAAATGAGGGCTGTCAACGTCGGGGGTGAGCCCCGGGAGCAGGGCCCGAGCACAGCCCCAGCCCCACACACACCTCGCAGTCACGCGGCGAACGCGCCCGCTCGGATTTGGTGCTGCCTCTCCTCCCTTCCGCGCGCCCCCCGCTCTGCCAGGAGATGGGAAAGGTGCCCGGGGCCTCTCCAGGGGGGAGGTTTCTCCCCTTGCCCCTCTGTCCTTGCTGCTCCTCTCCGCTGCTTTTAATCTCAGAACGTCAAAGCTGGGCTCAGCTTTCACACAGCTGCTCTGGGCGAGGGGAGAACTTGCCCCGCTGGTCCTGAGCTGGTTCAGGACACACCTGTAGTGGTAAGGAACAGTAGGTGACAAGGGCAACAACTAAAATTAACCCCTGTTGTAGAGAGCTCATAGCTTTCCCAGGGATTTTGCCCTGTATATACCAGCACAAGGCTACACTCGTTGAGCTGCATCCCCTGGAAGGGAGGGATGCTGTTTTAATTAGTAGAGTGATGCTCTTTAACTAGTCAGAGCTCCCAACTATCATGTATCGACAGGCCATGTGTAACTGAGAGCTCCACAGCTCTTCCCTCCTACAACCAAGAGCCAATTTCATGTTCGTTGCGAGATCTGCTTAAAGAAAATTTGTTCATAAATCTAGGAAATAAGCACGGGCTATAAAAATAATGAAATCCTTATTACAGCAGCAATTCCAGTGGCACCTCAGGCTGTTAGCTACTAAAATAGTCGTTAACCAAAAGGAAGGAATTTTATTTTTTTAAATATGTGTATCTCAAACTCGGTTACTGCTTAGGGCTTCTGCTATTTGCTGATACATTCAAGGGTAACATTTAAATTCCACCCTTCTTTTCATGCCGTAGTTGTTTTCAAAACCCGATGCTTTCAAGAGCCTGTATTGTGCTCTCTGTGTACTGAGAATATTCAGAGCCTGAGGGTTCCTGCTGCCTTTTAATGGCTTTGTGAGATCTTCTCTGTCTGTTGCTGTGAGCTGTGTGCTTCAGCAGGGAGGTTTTACAGAGAGCACTGAACACAGGGCAGGTCCCCTCCTCAGCAAACCAAACCTCTTGCAGATGTTGGTGACACTCCCAGAAAACCACACACACAGAGATTTTCCAGTGTGACCGAGTGCCTTTCTGAGGAGCACGCTCTGGAATGGCTTAACAGGAGCCTGTCCTGCATTCCTGCCTCCCCTTGGATGGCTCCACACGGACCTCCCTAAAATGGGGCTGCTGCTCTCACTAGGGCTCCTCAAAATCCTGAGTTGAGAGATTAGTCCAAAGTTTTCTATTAAAATCACAGATAAAAGAATAAAAATGGTATTTGATACATGCTGTAGACTTAATGGAAAAAAATAGGGTCAGGAGAGGTCAAGTATATAATCCTCTAGCTGGCTCCTCTGTGCAACTCAGGCCACAGAAATTCATCCAATTACTGCCCTGAGCCCAACAATTTGTGGCTAAATTGGCCCATTCCTTTTCCAGAGACTTGTTGCCTCGAATTAAGGGTGCAAGTTAATGGGCTATCTATCATGCCTTTCAGCAAGCCATAACAATGCTGAGGAGTAGTGCTGTGGCTATGGTTAATTACCATTTCTGGCAAAAATTTACATCTTCTGCTCTGATTCTCTCCTCTGTTTCAACCACTGGCTGCTGGCAGGATCCTGTTATAGTCTTGTTGACTAGATTGAAGAGTTCTCTTCTACAAGAATTATTTTTTCCATCTAGTCACTTAAAGACTTTTTAATCTGCTTTTTGTTAAGCTGAATGGATTTTAAACTCAGCTGTTTCCAGGGATGTTTCTCACCAGGGGTTCTCAGTTAGCATTTCATATTGTGATGGGCTCATGGAGAAGTACATTGATTCTTTTCCACCGGGATTTCATATGGATTCCTGTGCTCTGAAATTATCCTAAACTCAGGATTTCCTTGGTCATTTCTGATTATGACCTTAACAGCAAAGAGAACATAAATCACAAGCCCTCCCACACGAGATCTGCAGCCAGGCTCGGGGCAGAGCCTGATTAGCCAGGTACAAAGAGTGTGGAGGTTTCTGGAAACCAACCCTGTGAGCAGCTTCCTTTCAGATCTGAAGGCCCTCAGAATGCAGCCGTGGTTCTGTCCTTGTCATCGGGTTCAACTTGGATCAAAGCCACAATGAACGCAAAACCCACCCCTGGAAGAATCATTTGAACTCACCAAAATACTCCAAATAACACACATTGACCAACAAGTCCAGCCAGAACAACCTTCCTGAAACCAAACCACGTCTAGGATTCATCTGGATTTCATGTGGACTTGTAAAATGCCACCGCTATTTTATTTAAAATTCTGCAGCTATCAAGGGTCTGACGGAGGGATTTCACCCTGTAGCACCCTGCAGAACTTCTGTAGAGCAACACATGCAACTTAAACACTGATCCTATTGCCAGAAAGCTGCAATTCACCAACAATTTGCCCACAAATCAAAAAAAGATGGAAAACGTGGAGCTTTGCTCTGCCAAACTCTCAGCTTCCCTTTGGCTAGCAACTCTAAAGTCCAAGTTAAGTCAGTGGCCAGTGGCCGTGGAGGTTCAGCCACTTTGGAGCTGTGGATGTAACTACTGCTGGTGTTGCAAACCATCCACTCCTGAGGAACTGCAGCCCTGACCTGGGGCTTTACGTATTTTCAACCATAAAAAAAAGATGGATCTGTTCCAAGCCAGAAAAAGCCTGGAGATCTGTTTTGATTTGCCCAACAGGAATCAAAGCAAGGTGGTTAATGCTTGTCCTTCCCATTCTGCCCCACAGGGACTGAAAATGTGCTAAGGGCCTGCTGTGCCCTGAGCATTCCGTACCTTGTCTACACCAGCTCCGTGGCTGCCGTGGGACCCAACACCTCCTGTGAGCCCATGCTCAGGTGAGGCTCAGCAGATCCTCTCCCTCGCTCTGTTCTTTCAGTTAAACTGCAATAGAGCTGCAGCCAGGTGGAGATTTTGGCTGTGGCTACAAAGATTTGTGTTCCCCTTCCTGTCTCTTCCTCTTCTCTGTCTTGACAACCCTTCCTTGCTGCTCTTCCCATGGAGGAACCACAGCTCTTCCCAACATAGGCCTGGCAAGGGACACCACAAGGTGAGAGCTGTATGGCCCAAGCTGCTCCTCTGAGCCCTAAAATCAGTTTCAGGGAAGGTTTCAGGTTCTCAAGGTTTGGGATATGGCCAAATTATATCCCGTTGGGTCAGTTTCTGCTCTCCCCTCACAGCGAGTCAACCCAAAGGGCAGGTGATGCTCTACTGTTACCAACACGCTCCCCCTCCTCTTCCCAGCTCCACAGGGAATTGCTGGCAGGCCTGCACCCAGCTCCTGTTATCAAATGTGGGCAGATCTCGTGTAGCACTACCTCAGAAGGCAGTAATTTGGCCACGTCGTCTCAGGGGGCAGCTGTGCTGGTGTGAACCTGCCCTGCAGGACTCAGGTGTAGTCACATCCTTCTGTTACCTGGATCTGAGCCGTACCTTGTACCCTCCTGTCCCTCAAAACCCTTTATCCTGACAACATGCTCATGAGGGCTAATTCCCGGACTCCTGCATGCCACTGCTTCAGGGCATTATGCTCAGCCCTTCTCCTCTGTGTGTGCCTCCCATGAGACTGACCCACAGACACAGAAGCAGCAGCAGAGCTTTAGAAAATCCCCAATTTTGAGGAGGTTTTTTTTTTTTTGCTTATAGATCTTTTATCTCCAGAAGTAACTTTCACCCTCAGCTGACATTCCTGCTCAGGGCTCAGCATCAAGATACCTCCTGTATTCCTGGGACAGCAGTACTGATATTTCTGCTCTGATATTTCTGAAGACCAGGGCCTGAAGTTTTAGATTAAATTTGAGGTCAGGCAGAGATATCTGCAGTCTCATATCCACTACTGGAAGGGTCCTTGCAGATTTCAGGCCTTGTAGCCACACAAACTGCTCAAACCCTGGAAACTTGTGGGCAAGGGGAACTGGCTCCAAGTCAAGTGTTGTCTCCACAGGCTGGACACAGCTGGCTTCAGTCACTTGGCTCTAGAAATATGAGCCCAGCTAGAAAAGACATAACTTAAAATGACCTACAAGCCTAAATTTCATACTCACATGCAAGTTAAGGCATAACCCAGTTGTTTTGAAAAGTGTTTAAGCACTCAAATCTGTAGAATAAATGTCTGGCTTATGAGAAAAATCCATGAGAGCAACTCGATCCACTTGGGACCACAAGCACTAGAGACTCTGCGTCACTGCAAAGCTATGGAACTTGGTCATTAGCATACCCAAATTAATTCTAAAAGTGAATGCAGATACAGGCACACTCTTGTCAGTATTTTAGTTCTGCAACGTAGGAGATAGATGTGAACAGATATCTTCAAAAATCAGCCCCAGAGATTGCCTGATCACAGTGCTTCGCCTTGTAATGATGGCAAGAAAAACCCACCCAGGATGCTCATGAACATCCTCTGCCCATCAACTCCCAATCCTTCCCCACCACAAATGCAATAAAACCACACCTGGAGCCTTTCGCTCATTGTGCAGAACACACTCAGGTTCTCCCATAATCCTTTGAGGAAGCCTGAGAGAGGGGTCTTCGTTCTCCAATTATTTTGATTTTAAATTAAGGGAATTACATAACGGGAGAAGTATCAGCCCTCCAGGCAAAACTTAGCCCACCTGTCTCAATAGGGAGCCCAGGGATGACTGCAGGCAGCATAACATGGCTCTGTTTTCCAGACTGAAAGCACAGGTGATTCACCTTTCCCCTTCCTCCTCTTCTCATCTCCCCAGTCCCCACCCAATCTGTTCTGCCTTCTCCCTCACAGTGCACGATCCTGCCTTTTCCTTTTTCTCTGTCCCCCTTCTCCACCATTCCTCATAGAATTTATTTCCCTCTCCTTTCTGTGCTTGGGAGTTGACACAGACAAAACAGGAGGAGTCTCTGGCCAGGGTGATGGGTGCAGGGATAATGCTCACACCTCAGCATCCGACAATAATAGAAAATGCCTCTGTCAGTCTCAATCCCTGGGAGACAGGCACTGCCGAGATACCTTCTGACAATGCTGCTCCACTCTGATTAGCGTTCACTTATCTGGGATCGTTTTGAAAAGCAAGAGCATTATGCTGAGCTCTTTGTTACTACCAAGCTTCAGAGGGGTGGGGGAAGGCACACACAGCAGAGCCCAGGAACAGCAGGCAGGTTTGTCCCTTTGTGAAGCTGCTGCTTTCAAAAAGCTTTGCAAGGCAAAAACCCCCAAATTTTGATTTAAAAAAAGAAAGAAAAAAAGAAAGCAATTAAAACTATAACTTCTAGATAACCCCCCACTAATTGTCTTGGGCCTCTCCCGGGCTTGCAACAAACCTTGCACAATCAATCTTTTGTCTTGCTTGTTTTTTGGTTTGTCTCTTGTTCACCACTGTAAACACGGGAAGGGGAGGAGGGTTTTGTGAGAGAAGCACAGGGTGTGTGAGGAGGCTGCATTTCTGATGCTCCTAATTTATTTCTGTTGCTGTAGCACAAGGAGAGCCTGATCTCAGCTGGGATATCTGACACACAACACGTCAGACTGCTGAACAGGCAAGAGCCAGGCAACAGCATCAGCCACGTTTTACACAGGGAGATCTGAGCACAGAAAAGAGAAAGCAACTTGCCCAAGGTCAAACGGGGAGCCTGGTTCAGAGCTCGCCCTCCCAAGGCCCAGTGTTTGACAAAAACACCTCTCCAAGGCCCAGTGTTTGACAAAAACACCTCTGCTGCAGATTTGCTGCATGAACTCCTCACAGGTCACTGAACCACGAGATGAATCTGAGCCCATCTGCCAAAGGAGGGTGATAATTCCTCATTGCCCTGCATGGGGTACCCCGTGCCAGGCAGAGTCCTGGTTTGCCTGGGGTGGATTTCTCTCAGACAGCAAAATATTGAGGAAATTAGTTTAAAATTGGGAAGAAAGTCTCCTGCAGCACGTGGAGGGAAAGCGAGAGCTGATCCATGCAGGTCATGGGAGCACAGGAGCAATGGATGGTCCTTCCCAATGCTTCAAGCCAGGTTTCTTTCCTCCAGAGCCCACTGGAGCTGCTAAATCAATTGCCATGATGGCCTCAGGCCGCTCTAGAACCACAGGGATGAAGTGCTGACACTCGGTGGGAAGAGGGCTGCTTTCTGGTTTCTCCTTGGAATTACTCCAGGCCCCTGTGAGGCCAGTTACATGTTAGAGCCCAGGGGTTTTTCCCTTAGCAGCTGTAGGGTGGGAGCCTGAGGGGGAGGTTGTGTTCCACGGCCACAACCTGGTGTCCCCTGCTTTTCCTTCACCGTGGGTTCTCTGCTTCTCCTTCCCCTCAAGGGTAATTTGTGAGGGGAGATGAAGGAAAAATCCAGCACAACCCTGCTGACTGCAAGGCTTCCAGGAGATCTGCAGCAGCTCCACCACATCCCCAGCAAATGCCTCCCAACTTTAATCAACTCTGTGAGAAAATTAAGTAGCAGTTTCTCCTTTTGGTTTATGGCTCATGAGAGGCTTTTCTCTGCCTCTAATGAAGAAATGAAGTAGGATTGCTCTCATTTTCCTGCCCTCCATCTTCTTGTGCTCTTTCTGCCTTGTTCAGCTTCTGTGAGTCACTTAAAAATGTAATTCCTCTACCTTCTAATTTGCCTGCTGGAATATTGTTTCAAGCACACTGTTAGAGAAAACCAAGCTCTCAGAAATCAAACCACTGCCCTCATGCAAACCTGGCTGTGAACACCCTGAATCACCTGGTATTCCTTGAGGCCCTATTTCACCCAAAGTGCAGCAGGGATCTCAGATTCCCACAGCTCCCAGCCAGCAGGAGTCCCTGGGGAGCAGGGAACGCAGGGTACATCACGCTGGGACAGATGTCCCGAGCCCTGTGCTCTGCTCCATGGTCACTCTCTGTCTCCCACAATCTGTTCCAGAGGGAATGAGGACACTGAGTACACTGGGGAAGTGGAGCTGCCCTATGGGAAGACAAAAGCCTTGGCAGAAAAACTTGTGCTTGAAGCCAATGGAAAAAAGGTACAAACCCCAATCGTTGCCCCACTGGAGTTACAGCACAGGATGGGGAAAAGGGCAGAGACGGTTGGAAAGACCCCACAGCTCCCCACAGCTCTGTCTAAGTGTGTATCCAACCACTGTCTGGATTTGATGCATAAACCACGTTGTCCTGAGCTTCCCAAAGCTTGATATCCCCACACCAGCAGGAAGCTGCCAGACTCTCCCAAAATCAGATGGTGCTTCCCTTTGAGCCTGTGCTTCAACTCCAGCAGGAGTGTGACTTTGGAAGGGGCTCTGCTAAATTAGGGCTGAAGAAACCAAGTTCATGTAGTTCATACTGCATAAAAGTATAATTTCCAGGCATGCCTGAGTGACTTAAGAATTAAAAATAGCTCTGTACCCAGAGTCAGCCCCCTCCCCAAGGTAGCTGGACAGTGTTTTACACTGCCAGTGCAGTCAGCAGACAGATGAGTTCTTCTAGAGGACGAAGCAGAATATAAAAATGAGACTTGTGTTCCAAATGACTGCCCAGAGCATCTCTCCTCCAGTCACAGTTTTTGGCCAGCCGGCTTGGCTGGCTTCCTCTGGTACCTGATTTTGGTTATTGCAAATCCTCTTTTATATATCACAACTGCAGAAGAGCTCCTGCCACCAGCACCTCTCAGGGAGCACCACGTGGGTGCAGGTGTGCTATGAAAAAGAAATAAAATCAGTCTGGGCACTTCCTTGTGTCTTTAGGGGCCCAAACCAGGCCCCAAGCATCCTGACCGCTTCTGCAAATGTTGGCTCCTCTAGGCCAATATTCCCAGGTTTTGGGTTTATCTGTCAAACCCAGTGTCACTGTGGAATGTTCCATCTCTGGATCCATCCCTCACGAACGTCCCTCCCTGATTTTACAGCTGAGCAATGGTGGGAAGCTCAGAACCTGCATCATCCGTGCAAACACCGTGTATGGGGAGAAGGCAGCGTTCCTCAGGGAGCTGTATTTGCTTGCCAAAGCCAGGAATGGCGTTCTCAACTACCTGGAGCCTGAAAACACGGAGAGAAATCACACCTACGTGGGTGAGTGAAGGGCTGAGCTCTTTGCATGAGGTGCTCCCAGCTTTAGTCACAGGGGATTTTACATGTCAGCTTAGCCATAATCTCCCAAGACAGAGAGATGAATATGGTGAATGAGGACAAATGGGTTTGTAACCACAAAACAGACTGGCTAAAGAAGTTTTAAAGCAGTCTCTTACTACTACTGTTTTCCTGGGAAAGGTTTTAATTTTTCCCTTTCATAAATGTTTCAGGGATATATGGGGAGAAGAAGAAAGAGAAATTCAGGCTGTGTTTTTAAAATGTTTTTGCTTTGAAAAGAAACTTCTTCATTAGAAAAAATTAAACTACCACTACTCGTCAAATTCCTTACAGAAAGGGCCAATTTTAGCAAGCACAAGAAATTACTCACAAAACCTATAGAAAGAATTTGTTTTGGTACTTTTCAGGGGATGTAACTCACCATTAAATCATGCAGGGATTCAGTGATTTTTTTGCAGCACACTTAAATGTCTTTTTCCAAAAGTGCAGGTAACAGTATTTTGAAAATGCTGTTAGAGAAGAATCAGGCCTGGATAAATCAAGTGACTTCTTCAAAGGCTCACAGCAGAGCCAGGGATAAAACCCTTGAGCACTGCCTCCCATTCATCCTGCTCTCACTACAAAACACTGCCCTTTCACTTCACATGAACCAGGATCACAAGGCACATTAATTGTCCAGCTCAAAGGGGAGACCAAAGGTTTAAAGGATCTTGGAGGCCTGGATTAACTACTCAGTCTCTCTGCAGTACAGCTGAGCACATGATGAGTGCTCCCCTACTGCCCAGCACTGAAGCTGGCAGATCCAATGCACTCGTTCTACAGCAAACAAGAAAACTGAGCTCCTCCTGAATACCTGTTTCTCTCCCACTCCTTTTCCTGCAGGGAATGTTGCGTGGATGCATGTCCTCGCAGCAAGGAACTTGCAGCTGAAGCCAGACCTACTGGCAGGACAAGTGTACTATTCCTACGATGACACTCCAAGCAGGAAAGGTTTCCTGATCAGGCACCAGCTGCTGTCCAGCGCAGACCCCTCGGTGAGACTGGGATCTCACATCCCCTACTGGAAGATGTGGTGGTTGATACAACTGCACAGGATCATCAGGGTCATCTTGTGCCCTTTCTGGAGGCCACAGCCCTTCCTAAACCTGCCCTTACTGAACACCATCGTCACCACCTTCTCCTTCGAGACGGACAAGGCCTCCAGGCATTTTGGGTACAGGCCCCTCTTCACCTGGCAGGAGAGCAGGCACAGGACGGCACAGTGGCTGAAAGCAGCTGCTGGGAGCCCGGAACACCCCCAGCTGCAGGAAAAGGAGAACTAAACAGCCCTTCTGGGGTAAGGAGGTTGCTTATCACACCAGCGGGTTTCATCTGAGCGTCACAACAGGCACAGATGGTTGGTAGGAGCTTTGCAAACACAGAAATCCTGGTACAGAGATGGAGAAAGAGCAAGACTCAAGTCATACCCCTGCCATGCCAAAATCTCAGCTATTTTGTGTCCTATGAAACGCCCTGGGGCATTTGAAAGCTTCCTTGCACACACTCAGGGCTTGCTGGCCTCACTCATTCCCATGGTGCCACCACTGCACAGATCACTCGTGGGAACAAGACGCAGAGGCTCAGATGGGAGATGGTGCCCAGCAAACACCTTTTTGGTCAGATTAGTGAACCAGTTTTGTTGCATAGCCTGGAGAGCCACAGTCTTGGACAACTGGTGGGGTGCCTCTACCTGGCTCATACACTTAAGGGAGACAGTGATAATTTTGGGGAAGACAAGGAAAACCCAGCAAGTTCTTGCTCTGTTTTAGGGTTTAATAAAAAGAAAAAAAAATAAATTCCCTTTTCCAGAACTGCCTTCTGCAAGATGCTTCCTGTTATTCTTAACACGTGGAATATCCTATCTATTTTGAAATATTATGCCTATAAAAAGAAACCTCCGATCTCTTGTGCTAACAATGTACAGGCCGACTTGCTTTCTAATTGTATGGATGGAGAACTGATGTCTACAAGCTTAAGGGTGGGATTCATGTAGTTTGTAACTCCAAATCTCTTACCTCACAGCACTCCAGCAGCAAAGCAAAGCAGATTAAAGCCCATGTTCAGCTGCTGTGCTGGCAGAAAGCAACTTCAAGTGAAGGCCTTAGGGGCTGCATTTATGCTAAACAACGTTTGAACTCCAGGAGGAAGAGGTCATTTCAACTCATTCCATGGCACTGGAGCTGCACAGTCCATCTGGGAGCAGCATTTCACAGATGATATTTTCCTCACACAGATGGGGCAGGCACTTCCAGAAGATTCACAGCAAAACTGTGGTTTCTATCAGTTTATCAGCTTCTCTATTTTTAAGGCGTGCAGAGAGGCTGGTAAATCTACATTATGCACAATTGAGTTTTCACTTGAGCTTGGAGGAAGGGGATATTTTTACAATACTGGTTCAAATCTAAAATTAACTCTGTTGATATCACACGTCTGTGTTCTGTGAACACGTACCCATCTCCCGAGCGTTCCTGGAGTAAAAGTGTGCACACGCACAAATAGAAGCTTATTTTAATTACAAGTGCCCTAATACTCCTGGAAAAAGCAAGTTTCAGCATGGCATCTGTGATATAAATGATCAAAATTCGCTTCCTGTTAGTCCTGGTAATTACCCAGGAAGGAAAGTGGAGCAATGCAGTGAGAGCTGCCAAGTTAAATTTGCTGAAATTCACACTCACAAGAGAATTCTTTTTCAAAACGAGCTTACAAATCAGAAATCAGTTGCTTTGGTAATTCATTACTAACTTCATACAACAAAGAAATTTAGCCAAAACTGTTGCAGTTTGTTCATAGAGAATTTGAAAAGGTGAAGTGCATAAGTTATCAGTTCCCTACTGTTTTTCCCCTACCATTTGTGCTGGGGGATTTTAAGGAAGGGAGTAATGAGATTTCTGGGTTTTCTACATTCACTAAAAATCTCTTTGCAGTTTTTTTTTTTTTTTTTTGCCATTATCCAAACAGTAGCTGACACCCCTCTAAGAATTTGACAAAGAAATACACCCTCAATTCCTCGTGCACATCCCAGAGCATCTCCACGGTGCATCAGCATTGACCTCAACAGGTTTTGAGGCCTCTGAAATGATGGATTTCTCCTGCCAAAAAAGAGCCACTGGGTGGAGCTGCGAGGCTGGGAACAGGTCCCTCCTCGTGGGAGCCTCGCTGGGCTTTAGCTGTGCTCTGCAAGGATTGAAATCCCCGCCCAGACACCGAGGCCGAAGGAGCTGTCGTCAGTCTGTGGCATTGGGAATTCTGGCCTTCCCTCCTCTGGCTGGAAGCACTCACCTTTTTCTCTGCATGTAGCCCTGTAATCAAAGAGGCTGAGGAAATTATTTTCCACTCAGAACTCATTAGAAAAGAATCAAAGTTTGCTTTCTGTTTTTAAAAATAGAATTAAGTTTGGCGCCCTGACCTTTGAGAACACTTGCACAAGTACAAGAGGCTGGTACCTCCAGCCCCAGTCAGGCCCTCAGTATATTCCTTTGTGGGATTTGGAGCTGCTGAACATATCAGATGGGAGAGCTGTCAAGCCCCAGTACTGTTCCAGAGATGAATGCCTTGCAAGCTTGCCTGCTTTCAGAAACCTTGCTGGGAACCTCATCATGCTTTTGTTCCTGTCCTGCTCATCATCACCTATGATTCTGATGCTTATCAGGGTGCAGATGACATGCAGGATAAGCAGCAGGGATTTTCAAAGCTGGTTAAGTGCAGGTTTTTTTAAAAGTACCTGAATTAGTTGGCTGCTCAGCTTTTTTAATACCTGCTCACCTCCCAAGCTTTGACAAGAGCAACCAGAGGATTCCCTTTCCCTGTTCATGGTAGAAATAGGGGGAAAAGTTAGACAGCAAAGCCTCTGTGCTATTTTCCAAAAAGATGAGTAAGCTTCCTTTGGCTGCCCTGCCTTTTGGCTCCTCCAAGCTAATGCTGCTGCAGACTTCCTGTTAGATCCTTGATTTTATCAGATTATAACTTGTTTTCCCCTGGCAATGCTTTAATTCTTTCTACTGCATTGGGTTGTCATTGGCTTTTCTTTTCAGGGTCTCAGCCCTATTATGTAACAGCAGCAGCAAAAAAAGAGAAAAGAAAAAATATTTCAGATCTGTTTCTACTTCTGGAGAGGAGCCTTTGTGCACAATTACTCATCCAAGAGATTCAGCAGGTATAACTGCTTCCCCCAGGGGCTCCATTATATAATTGGATTTCAGCCATACAAATTAAATCCTATCTTACCCCTTAGTTAAGCCAGGCAGTAAGTATTTAATGCTAATATCCCTGACAACTATTGCAGGGAGAAGCAGAGCTGAAGCACAGAGGAGACAGATGCAGGCAATCTCTGCTGCAGGAGCAGGGAGGATGAGCAAGGAGTGCATTGACAGAAAGACACCTGCTGTACTTTAAACATGGCTAAACTTCCCCAGAACAGGCCCTGGCGTCAGCTGGAGTTGATGTGTGAGCTGGAACAGGGTTCTCCCTTGGTTTTCCATCCTCCAGTGTCCCCGTGTGCACACTGAGCACTCACCCCCGACACGCTCACTTCAAAGAGCCACACACCTAACCCTGCTTGAGTTTCTCTGGAAGTCTCTGTTCCTGTGCAACGTCTGAAGGAAGCAGATTTAGCAATATTAAAACTCAAGCCAAACACAAAACCAAGCAAAGAATCCCCAAATTAAAAAGAAAATCTCGACCGAGTTACTCATTCATCTGCATTTTCTGTCTGCTCCCGGCAGGTTTCTGTGAGACAAAGCCCTCTGGGCAGAGCCCATCTCTTTTGGTGTCTGGTACATCAGTCACGGAGTCAGTGCATAGTAATAAAGGAAAATAGATTCATGGTAGGAGTTAAACCAGTCAGTCTGGTACTGTAATTGGAACATAATCTCATATTGACAGTGTTTAACTCAGGATGCTCAGGGAACAGATGGCACCACGCCAGGCCCCCATCGGCCTGCAAGCACTGGAAAGATATTTTCCAAGTCCAGCTCCTGAACCTCATCTCCGATGTCGGAAGCTTTGCTTCCCCAAATGGGCCTTGAGCCACTCACTAATCCTGGTTAAAGCCCAACGCACTCCTCTGCTCCAGAGCCCCAGACACCCTGGCTGGCAGCTGCCAACTGCCTTAGGAACGCTGGGAGAGAGTTAAAACTGCATCAAAAGGGCAAAAATCTCCAACACCCGCTGCTCCAGACAGTCCCAAACCTCTCCATGCCCCTGTGAGCCTCTCCCTGCCAGGCAGGGACCTGCCTGTGACACGAGCCCACGGGTGCCTTCAGTGCCACCCACCAGTGTCGGTTTTCTGCTGCTTTTTTCACCTCTCAAAGCTCCAGTCGTACAATTAACTCCACAGAACATACTGGCAACAGTGACTAATTCCCTTCTCCAAGCCCAAAACGCTGAGCTCAAGCAGGTGAAAGTGGAGGAAGCACATTTATTCCAAGACTGATCCTGTGGTACAGAGTGAGACAGTCTAAGTGCAGACACGGACTCGGCTTTCCAAGGGTGTGGGAGAAGAATACCAAGCTCCTTATAGCTGCCACAGGAAGTTTAAATTGATTTTCCTCCATTTCAGCAATTAATTCCCATTAATCAACTTACTGTACAATGCTGCACAATAATTCACAAGTTTTATGTATTATATGAATAAAATTGCACATATATTTTTATGTGATTTTCATTTAATTGAATTCCAAGGAGATTTATCTGCTGAGTTATTAATAAATCTTAATATGGCCTGTAACACTCAATTGATATTTAATTAACCTGCAATAACTGCCTTGTAAAATGTAAATTAAATGCTTTATTTTTTCCCAGGCATATAAAGTTAAATCAAATCCTTCGTTCCACCAGCAAAGCAAAAAGAAGTGGGGAAAAAACAAGATTTCAGGCAACCAAACTTTACACCTGAAAATACTTGTTGTTTAAAGAGGTTCAAACTGGCAATTAGATCCATGCTTTGTAATCAGTCCTTCTCTTGGAGAAGTACTTTTCCCACTGTTTCCCCACCTTTAAAGATCACAGAATTTGGGAGGATTTAGATGAAACAACAGACTCTCAGGAGGATTGAAGAGAAGCAAGAGGCACCCATTACTGATAATAAGGTTGCAAATTCCTGTAGGTATTGTGGTATTTGGCATTTTTCTTAAAGTCTTGGCTCCTAGAGTTATTAAATGAGAATGTCAATTTTCATTAAAAAATTTTAAAAAAGGGGAAGATGTAAAGCGCTTTGATAGGGGAAGTCTGCAAACCTGAATGTCAAAGGCATGAGAACGAAGAGACAAAAATACATAAAATTTGATTCTTATCTTTAAAAGTATCAGAACTTTTTGAGACTGAGATGTTTGAAAACTGGGAGGTGGCAACAAATGATCAAAACAGCCTTTACAAGAAAAGATGAGAACAATCCAAATTATATTTTAAGATCAAACTCTTCTCCTCCCCCTCCCCTAGCAATTTACATAGATCTACATTAAATACTGCAAACTGCAAAAACAACTGGTTCTGATTTCCAAACCAGGAGAGCTGGCTGCCTTTGCAAGGTGATTTGAAAACTTCAGGAGGGTATGACTGTCCAGAATTGATAAGCCTATAAAGTTTTACTGCCACAGCATCTAAACTTAGTATATCTTTCTTCTTTAATGCACAGAGGGGCCGATCTGTCTTACAAGATTTTATTAAACAGGATATTTCCACCAAAGGACAGTAGCCCTCACTGTCTGTAATCCGTCTGCATTAGATCACTTTAAAAGGTATTAAATGAAAATCAAAAGTTAAATGTACCACGGATTTTAGAGGTGTCACAGCATGGAAGAATAAAAATGAAGAGAATGGATTCTGACTTGCAATGAATGAACAGAAGTAAATCCAGACCTGCTGTAATGGAAAGCCTGCCCCACTCACTGTTCATCCTCTCCCGTCACTCCTCCTCCTCCTCCTGCACCACCCCAGCCAGTGACCCCCCTCGCCCGGCCCAGGGCAGGAATTCCCCAGGGAGCTCGGGAGGCTGAGGGAGCTCCGAGGTGGTCACAATTCCCACGGCAGCAGGAGGGGTGAGACCCTGCATCCCGCGGTCACTCAGGGACTCGGGCAGCGCTGACCAGGCAGCGCTGGCCAGCCCCAGCCGTGCCACTCTCACACCTTGCTGCCCACAGCAGGAGCAGCCGGAGCCAGGGCTCAGCACACGCAAGCGGCCTCACGTCCCAGTGACTGACTGGCATTTTGCAGAGCTGGGTTTAATCCCCAGCTCCAGCACGGACTCGCTGGGTAATTTACAGCCGTTTTCTTCCTTCCTCTCTCTCTGGCTGCGTTTCATGATTTTGGCAATTGATCAGGAGTAGCCTTTCCTCCTCCTTTTACCTTTCATCTTTCTAAGGGAGGAGAATGTGTCCCACAAATGTGCTGTGTGGGATCTGCTGTCAGCTGTTGCTTGTGGCCCACAGCCCCCGCCCAGGACACTTGTGTTTTACTCTGCTGGACAGACGTGCACATGGTTGGGGTTTTATCCCCTTGAAGTGGGTTTCTAGCTGAGCTGAACTAGCACAGCTCTCCTTAAGGCCTGACCATGACTGACAGTTCACATTTTCTTGGCTAGCACTTTTTGTCAGGAAGAGTCTCCTGGGAGCTGCACTGGGAACAGCCACAGGAGCCCTATCTGCTCGTTAGGCTGCTCCTAACGATGCGGCCAGGAATTAAATCACAGCATGAGGAGCAAATGTAACGGGTCAAAACATGCTCAGGACCTGGGACCTGAGAGCCTCCCCACAGAGATTTTACCACTGAGTTTTTGTGAGCTCAGTGCAGGAATGCTGGGCCCCCCTGTGAACATCCCGTTTCTTGGGGATGTAGGAGCAGATCCTCCATCACCTGAATTACTTTTCTGCTCTGCCCACCAGACAACACCCACATGGTTACACCCATGTCTAGTCCTAGTCCTAAACCCCTTTCTGACCACACTATCCTCATCTTAAATCGCAGCTCCAGCCTCTTTCCCCTAGTGAAGCACAGCAGGGTAAGTATTCCTGACATTTCCACAATGCTCAATGTCACCTTTTGTATGGGACTCTCACAGCAACAGCCTCACTGGGAATGGAGGGAATCCCCCTGATAGCAAACCTGTTACACAGCAGGGAACCAAGAAGCAAAGCAACCACAGTCCTGCTGCTGCTGATCCCTCTGGGAGCAATCCCAGTTCCTCACACAGAGATAGGGACTGACCATGGGGCATCCCTAACAGAAGACAGATACAGCACTTGCCAGTTCTGCCTTTCTCAAAATTCACATCTGGAAATGAGCAACTGAGCAAGAACCAGCCCCACGAGGCACATCTAAATCAGCCCACCTTAGCTTGGGCACATGCCCTTAACTCTCACGGGGCTGTGCATCCAAATGATTCGTGGTTCCACACAAACCTCTCACCCTCTAGTCACTGGTGCTGCATCGTGTCCCTGAATCCACACACACGCCCTGCCCCGGGACAAGAACTGGGGGTTTGGCACCAAAGAGAATGAGGTGCCTGATTTCTGTTCCTTTTCAGAGGGATTTAGAAGCTCTGCTCCTTTCTCAGCAACCTCCCCAGCCTCCCTCAGAGGCTGTGCACAGGCTTGACATGACACCAGATAATGTTTGTGGGCTCTGGCATAACTGGGGATTACTGCTCTGAAAAGGAGGACTTGCTGAAGTGGCTGTGGTTTAAGGAAGGATTTGAAAGGGGAGAGAAGTACAGAGGGAAGCTGTTCTAGACACTAAGTCACGTAAGAGAAGGCTTAAAAACCGAGAGCAGGAGGAAATGAAGGGATCTGAAAAGGAAGGGATTTGGGATAAATGAGTGGAGGAGGAGGAGAAATGTCAGCTAGCAGTGAGATTACATGGGGCAACATGTGAGCTCCTTCAGCCCTTCTTCTTGGGGTGACTGGAGTGATGGGAAAGGAAAGGTGCACCAGGGAGCTCTGGGCTGGCTGCAGGAGGAAAACGGGCAGCCACACATTCCTGGTGAGAATTGAGGGAATTTGGTGAAGTTACAGCACAGCTTGCTCAGATCACAGAGTAACTGGTGGTGGGGACTTGTTACAGGCAGCTCCAGCTGGAACAGGGACCAAAGTACAGCCAGTGGTTTCCAAGCAGCACAGCACAGGTCGGGAGAGGCGTGGGGAGGAGCAGGAAGATGAGAGATGGTGCCACTGGTGGAGGGCAATGGTGTAATGATCACTCACCAGGCTGAATTAAACAGAGCTGGCTCTGTTCATGGATTTTCCTGCACTAGTTTGCACTGGTTATCACAGATAAGCCCCATTAATGCAACTCTGTTATGATGTTGGGAAACCTCAATAATGGAAATTAACTGCTGTGCACGGACGGATGAATGGAAGTTACACAACCGCTGCCCTATTTCCGAGAAGCACAGCAATGTTGAGTGGGTGCAGTCACATTTAATAGCTGTTATCAAAACCAAGGAAAGGACTTCCATTCAAAAGGTAACCGGGAGAAAAGCAAGGACCTGGGAGCGTTGCACAACCAAGAGCTCTGGACTCACACCAAGAGCAGCAACTCCAGTGCTGGAACAATGCACCAGCTTTAGTGCCTTGACACGCGGCCAAGGGCCTTACAAAATACCTCCAAACAGTTAATGCAAATCCATATTACCAGCCCTATTAATGGCCTGTCATTGCCTGTCTGCAGATCACTGTTTTGTGCCAGTAAGCTCTAGATCGCCTTAATCAGTTATCCTTAGCTGACATTTCTAGCACTGGTGGGATTCCTTAAGGTCCTAAAAGCTGAAGGACCAACCTCTTCTCTACTCATTCTCCCATTTCTGGCCTCAGTTTCCTTTTCCATATAACGGGAACAGCGTCTTGTACCTTCACTGTAGCCATGGTACATTCATGTCCAACTGTTTTCAGAGCTGACTAACTCGAGCAGACATTATTTTGAATTTCCTATCCTCTCAATTTAGGTTTTAAACTGATTCTTACAATCTTTCACACACACAACAAAATGATCAAAAGCCCTTTCCAGCTGGTTTTAAATGTGCACCAGACTTTACTGAAACCTGGTGTTTCTGCCCCATTTGCAGAGGACCTGGCAGGGAGGACAGGACAAAAACTGCATTTCCCTTGTCTCTGTTCCCTTGTCTGTTAACGTGAGACCTAAAATACTCCCCTCCATTTTGGATCAATGTCACATAACCTCATTTCCTCAGCTTAAGAAAAAGCCTTAGATTTTATATGTTGCACTAAAATATGTCAGCACTGCTCAGTTAATAAACAGTGCTAAATCAAAACCAGGCCCCAGTTCGTAGATCATGTGAGCAATGTCAAACACGGGGAGTGATACCACAGCAGAGAGGTAATGGACAGGCTCCTCAGCCTGGGTTTATGGCTGTGAAAGAGAAAAACCTGGTGTTCAGTCACTTCTCATTCACCAGAGGCTGTCACACAATCTCTCGCAGCTTTTTGGGTTATGTTTATTTTTCCTGGGCTTCCCAAGAGCTCTACCTTCTGATCCCCCTGCAACACCCCCTATGTGACTACCTAGAGGACTAACCCTGAGTTACAGGCACAACTTGAGGCTTTTACTGCATGTTAGATCAGATCCTTACCTGATAAATCAGAATATCCCCCATCCATTTACACCCACAGAGGAAACAATTTTCACAATTCAGAGGAACAAGGCTTGATTTTCTTCTCCATGTTGACTTTTCCTGTGTGGTGACTGTTAAAGCCAAGAAACTTCTCTCCCTCTCAGTTGTCAGCAGGACATCCCACCAGCTTTCAGGGCTGTGATTCAGCACCTCTGGCCACCCTGGCCTGGTAGGCCCCTGTCCCTGGCATAATTAGGCCACACTGCAGGTCCTGTGGGCTCCTGGTGAAATTAAAGGAATGAATCCCATCAAACTGTCCTTGTTAGTGCCACCTCCCAACCAGCACTGTGAATTTTGGGGGAAAACAATGAGGAACATGTCTGAGAGGCTGTCACGCACGGTCCCTCATCACCTCCATGTTTCTGATGACCAGCATGAGCAGACCCACAGAGCCCCCATTTACTGCCCCTCACACCTGAAACATGACCAATTACTGTGTACCTTTAGAGATTAATAGTGAAAACGCTCCTCTCTCACTCACTGCTGGAAAGAAAATGTTTTTGGAAAGCTGCTGCTGTCATTTGATATTGTCCAGTTTTTCCACTGAGAAAAGCCAAACGTGAAACCCACAGGCTGGTTCAGTTTTTCCCTTGGCAGTACCCAGCCCAAGGCAGCTCCGTGTATCCACACACCCCTGGTGCTGCTCCTGAAACCTGCCACAGGGGTGCCAGGACGCAGCCAGAGCCAGGCACAGTCCAAGGCCACCTGGGTGTCATTCCCAGAGGGATTCCTGAGGCCGTGGCAGGACTCTCACACAAGTGTTGATCCAGCTATAAATACCTGCAATGTTGCAGCAGGGAACATCCCACTGGAGCTCCCATCTCTGGGAGAGAGGGAGGGCTACAAGAGCGCCAGAACTCATCCCTGCCACTCACAAGTGAAAAATGGCCACCTAAAAGTTAGTTTGAGTTAAAACTTTCTGCTGTAGTGAATGGAGAGGGAAACTGGCACCTCTGGAGGGCCATTCATCCCTTCCCAAGATATCTATCTCAGACAGGGAGGGTGGATTGATGCTGGAGGTGCCAGTGTCTTTCGACAGGGACTATAAAAGGAGCCTTGATGATTATCTTGGACCAGACTTTTAGGCTTAGAGTCAGTTAAGGTGAATCTTCATTGAACTGAAATCAGTGGTGGTTTCGCCTTTGCCTTCAGTGGGGCCGGGTTTTCACCACGGCGATCTGAACAGATTAGAAAAGAAAAACAGAACAGGGAAACACATCTATAAGAGGATGAAATATTTATTTCCCCCGATTCACAGAGAGCAATTAAGATGTAAAGAGATTAGGGGAACTCTTCACAGTCACTGAGTGGGCTTATATTGAACAAGAAAGGAGGCTTTGGAGTCTGCAAGCACAACTTGAGCTCTCAGCCGCCCTGCCTTCCTCCCAGGAAAAGCATCATGCAAATGTGAGGAGGAAGGAATCGCGGTAGACATGCCATCTGGGAGGATGATGGACAACAAGCTGACTAGGAATAAATAGCAAAATATAATAAATTCCAAACCATGCCAACAGCAACTGTTGTGCTATGAATTAACAGTGCTATTAAATGTTTACGCACACACTTCTGTCAGCACCTGTCAGCATTTATGCAATACATACGTTGGCAAATCTGTATTACGTTATTTCGTGCAACTGATCTGCATTAATACTGCCCGTGCACATGTTCAAGCAAATTGCTACACTTCTTTTTGACCTATCCATGTGCAAAAGGTGCAGCAGTTCACAGGATTTTATGCCTATGCAGCAAATTCTAGGTTTGTGTGCCAGGCAGCAGAGCAAGGCTGGGGGATAGAGGGCAGCAAAGGAAAGAGAAAGAGGAGCAGGGAAGAACAAGGGACCTGGAAAGCCCCCGGCCGGGGCTGGAGGATGCCTGAGGAGATGGTGGTGGGCTTAGGGCAAAGCTGGGTTCACCCCAAAGCAGGCCAGAGAAGGGGAGTCCCACAAGGAGCCTCCTCGAGCAGGAAGAAAAGAATAGGGGTGGGAGGAAGCCCCAAAATCCAGCCCTAAGCTGCAGCCCCAGTAGAAAACACATTTGGCCAGGGCTCCTGCTAAACTCGTGCTGCAGAGAGCAGTTATGCTATAGCCAGGAGGACAGGCCACCATGCTCCCTGTGCCCGGGCACTTCATTTAACTTTCCCCCTCTGATTCCTTCTTTTTGCTCTTCCCTCCCTTCCCCCAGCCCCGGGTGCAGCAGCTGGGGCGGAGGAGAGAAAAATGTATAATTAAGGGAGTTGCCACTTGCTAAAGCTGGAGCAAAAGAGAGGGTTTGTGGTGACAGGGCTAAATCTGGGACCCACCAGTGGCTGCTAATGATGAGAGCTGTGGTTGCTGTGCCACCCAGGCAGGAGCAGAGGCAGGACTAGCTGGTGACTGCAAAAGGGGCTTTTGTGCCCCACCCCTGCTCTGTGCGAGCGGATTTTGGAGGCTCACGGACATGGGATGCTCACAGGGATTTGGGACAGCCCAGCAGAGTCAGGCAGGGCAGTGGGAATGGAAACAAGGTCAGAACTGATGCTTGATCTGACTGCTGCCCAGGGACAGCCCAGCTCCCAGGCCAGGTTTAACCTGAGCTTAGGCTTAGGCCAAGGAACACTGGCTCTGGTCTGGAACTGGTGCTGCAAGGAGAACAAACACGCAGTACCTTCAGGGCTGCTGCAAGGCCTGGGATCTGCTCCTGTTCTCCCTCTCCTCCTGACTGTGAACTTTTGTCTTTTTACCCTGAATTTATTTGAAGTACCAAAAGCAGCAGCCAAAACAGATATTTAAAACAGCAAACTTTTCTAGTTGCTCCTCCTGGCCTCAGCAAGAGAGATTTTTGTTGAGATTGAAGGCACAGCAGAATCCCAACCCTGCAAGATGCAGGACAGGCAGAGCTGGCTGATGCCAGCAGTGTGCCACACAACACCCAGCTCAGCTCAAACTCTTGGTTTGCAAATGTGATTTAGGCTTAGCACAGACAACCCACTGAGATCCAAAAATGTGTATGGCCTGTGTGAATTAAAGAGGATTCAAAGAGAGCAGGGAATGACTTACCCTGGCCATATTTACCTTCAGTCAACCACATTAATTCATCAATTATATTTCTGTGT
This sequence comes from Atrichornis clamosus, assembly GCA_013400975.1. Lineage (NCBI taxonomy): Eukaryota > Metazoa > Chordata > Aves > Passeriformes > Menuridae > Atrichornis > Atrichornis clamosus. The sequence goes on along the minus strand of WBMZ01007538.1, from coordinate 64,228 downwards.
CTTTAAACACATGATTTTGACTCAAACTAAAGAAGGGCTTTTATACTTTACATTGGAATTAACATGACAAGCGATTAGCAGATCATCAAGAATAAGACTTCTCTTAATAGTGCTAATAAAAAGGGAGATATTTTTAATGCAGTTCCTAGGATTAATAATTGCCATTCTGATAGAGTCAGAATTTCCAGCATGAGCCATTCCCTCCATAGCCACAGGTGCGGATGGATGAAGCAGCTCAGAGAAGCAGCTCTGAGAAGCTGAAGTTGATCACATTTTCCATGTAAAAGGGCACAGTAATTACAACTGATGAGGGTGCTGGAGCCAAAACACTGGGTCTTGGTGAGGAAAAAAACCCCAGATTTGTAATCAACAGGGGTAGCCACAGGAGAAGTTTTAAAATCCTAATTTAAAACCACTTAGCAGTAGCATGCTATGCTCCTCCAGGTACTGAGTACTAGGACATTAAAGGAGAGGTAGGAAGTGTCCCTGGAAAGTGCTGCTATACAGGGGACTCTTCAGTGGAATTCACTGGAATTTTCAGTGCTCACACACCTGAAACTCATGGGGTTTCTCCTTCTCTTCAAGGAAAGCACAAAGTATTTTAGTGCATCTCCAAGATTAAGTGGAAGAGTGAAGAGGTTGCTGTTTAAGATTCAGTTTTGAGGACTGAAGTCAGCCCGAAGGGATAAGAGCTCTACATCCCCATCCTGTATCCTTGCAAAACAGAAACGTTAATAAGTGTGGATTTGTGTCTTTAAATAGCATTTACTTCACTGAAAAGGATGCAGAGATCTTGCCTTGATGACCAGTAAATCGATGGGACTTAAAAGCTGTCTTTCCAAACAAGTTCACCCCCAGTTTGCAGAGCAGCTTTGTAGCACAGAGTGATTTCTGTTTGTCTGAACGAGTGTTAAGATCCTTGGAAGTCTCAACTCCTGGTTGTGGGTTCTGCATACTTTAAAACACGCCCCTGGTCTCTTCTAACAACACTGAACCCCGAGGAGAAATACCAGTAGGGTTAGAAACCACCACCAGATATATTTTGAGCTTGATTGCCTGTATTATCTTAACACCCTGTTGCTCCAAACCCTCTGAAAACGACGTATCTCATCTTTCTATTGTTATTACACCCAAAGGATATGTCTACACCGCAGTGCTGAGCTGCCCATGCCAGCTCTGGAGCTGGAAGCAGGCTCGCTCCAGCAGCACCCGGCACATTTCCTCTGCAGGGCAATTTGGGATGCTCCTGCCCCGCTGAAGGTGGCTGTGAAAAAGCAACGGGAGCTTGGCTTGACTCTTCTGGCAACGCACAAATGCAACAGGGCAACCACTCCTGATTAGCTCGCTCCCACACCATCTGTTTTCCAAGACTACATGGACTCTCTGGCACAGAGATTCCTGTTTGAGGACAGGAGCTTGTGTACAACAGTTTACCATAACCAGCAAAGCCGAGCTGACACTCCCTCCCTCAGAGACAGCAACAGTTCTGCCTGGGTTTTTTTGGTTTTGGTAACCCTTTGCCTATTTTGCATCGCTGGTATCACACTGCAGGGTGGCAACTGCAGAGATTTCTGTGCCCGGGGCAGGTTTGTTGGCACAGAGTGGAGCATCTCGTGGGTATGAGATGTCAAGGCCAAGCTGACACAGGAAGGAAAAGCTGATGCCACAAAACTGAACAGGTTTCAAGCCTCTCTGCAGCAGCTCCCGGGTGTGTGGCCGTGCTGGAGCCTCCCCAGGCTACAGGATGAGGGGGGTGAGGACCTGCATATCCCCCAGTGCAGCCCAGGAAGGCTCAGCCCAAGGCAGGAGCCTGCACAGCCCCTCTCCTCACACCCCTCCTTCAGTCTGGCAGCACCAGAGCAGCCCTAACACAATGCAGAACCCAGGCCAAAACCCAAAGCCACTCTGTCTGTCTAACCCTGTCTGGCAGTGGTGCAGTACATTATTACCTTCTGTAATTCCCCCAAGTTATTTAGGGCTGTCTCCTTATTATCTCGATATCTTGGCTCCCACAATAATTACAGACCCAGTTTTACAAGGGCAATTTTTTTTTTTTCTTGATTAGTTTCCAGGATTCTGTTGTTGCATCAAAGCTGTGCTCGTTTTTGTGTATTCCTGACAGATGTCTACTGGGGGAATTACAGCATGGGCACGCAGAGAGGAAGCCATCCATGGTGAGATTAAGGAAACAAAAAACAGTTCTGTGAATTTAAAGGGGGAAAAAAAAGCATTTCTCACGCACGTGATGCACACCCAGCTGGTCAGATGAACACACACACACACTTTGGCACTTGAGCTCCTGTGATTTCTCCCTGCTTTTGCCTACCCAGAGCAAATCACGTTACAGAAGTGCTGTAAGAACATCCTCTCGTCCATGCAAGGGCAAGGAACAATTAAACTGGATTTGCCATGTCTAATCTCTTACTCTTTCTGCTCTAGCCAAACCTCTAACAGACCTCCACAAAGGAGCTGGTAGTTAATTACACTTCATAGTAAGGAAACTTTGGTGAGAAGTAATGAAGTGGCCAGTTAAAAGCAACTTGGGAACAGCTGGGCTGGGAATAAAGCAGAGGTCTGCAGAGTCCTTCCATCTTCACCACAAGCTCACGTGTTTGCTCTTCTCTAAACTCAGCCTGTCCCACAGCCCGCTGTGATCTGCTGCCTTCACCAGGACTGGGCCAAGAATAAACAACAACAACAAAACACCCTGGTTATTTGTACTACAGTGGTGCCTAAAAAAATACTAATTATTCACAGCAGAGCGGTGCCCGCAGGCCTGAGGTGAGACTGGCACCCCGTTGTGTGCTAGGTGTTACACAAAACAGGTTATAAAAAGATGGTCCCTGCCCTGGAGAGCTTATAGACCAATTATGCAAGAGAAGGAGTGGGTGGAAACAAGTTCAGAGAGGGAGAGAGGAACTGATTCAATATCTCCCACAGCAGAGCTCGCTGAGCTTGCCGGCCTCTGAACTGGTGCCTAAACCCCACAGGTTCCCTCAAACAGGAGGGTCCTGGTCCTGCCTGTGGGCCTCTGCCTTGAGGCTCCCAAGCAGTTGACGAAGGCAACAACTCTGAAGCAGTCCTGGAATGTGCCTCTGGACTCTGTGACACAGAGAGGGCAGGCCCCATCAGGGTGTCTGAGCAGTGGGAAGAGCCATGGGGCCACCAGGGGCCGTCCCTGCCACCACCACCACCACCACCACCCCTCCGAGCAGCAGCTGACCCCTTTGCCATGCAGGCGTGCTTTTAGTTCTTTTAGCCAAAGGCAGAAGGTTGGGCTTGTTGGACAAAGAGCTCAATCTGGAATGGCAAACCCTGCATGTTAAGGGCTGGTGATGAGTAGATCAAACCGTGTGTCAAATAAATCACCCACTCAGTCCAGAGCCATACATGAAAATACAGTTAGAGATTAGCCCACGGAGTGCATAACTGGCAATACGTCAGCTACAAATCATTTTAAAAGCATGTAGCTGATCTAGCCTCCTTAATTCCTTGAGTTGTTGATTCCAATTATCAGCAGCCAAGTAGCAAAAGGTTTTTTATCCCAGAAGATTTCTTACTTTTGGATACAATAAAAGTCAATTTATTCGATGATTACTAGGACATGGGCAGTTAATAGGTTGCGTCTGTTCTTTCTCCCCTCAGATACTTCAGAGTGGATCCATTAACACATTTACAGAGTAGACTTAAACAATAATAGTGCTGCTCCTTCTCTGGGGGTAACCAAACCAACCCACTTTTTGTACAGGGCTCTGGGATGTTTTTTACTATTACAGCTCCAGAGGAATTTACATAATTGGTTATGAATAATTTGTAACTTGTCTAAGAGTCTCCATGTAGCTATCTGATTTACTACAGCTTCCCACTCCAGAACCAGCAGAAGATTTTAATACAGTTTTTAATTGCAAGATCATAATTTAAGCATATCAGCACTGCCTAGTGCAGACGGGACGTGAGACAAACTCCTCTCCACAGCCTCCCCCTGTCCCTGGTATCCAGCTGCAGAAGGACCCTGGGAATGCTGCAGGGCAGGGAGCAAACAGCACTGCCTTCAGTGCAGACCCGTCTCCCCTCCTATACTTGCTTGCCTCCAAATTATTTGTTTTTTTCAGGGAGGAAAGGAGAAAAACCCTCATGGTTTAGGTGTTAACCTCCTGCTGGGGATGCCTGTGTTTGGGTGATCCCTCTGTGCACCTCTGGTCACTGACCACAAGAGCAATAATGCATCCTCCCCTTGGCTGAGGCTGCTGGAATGTACAGAGGGAGCATTCCAGGGATGGATGGATACTCTAGGACCAGGTTTATAGGGAAGACAAATTATCTTCATCAGGGCTGGGGGGAAATTGATGTGCAGACTTGGATTTTGGAAAGGAATCTGCATTTAAGCTGCTCCTAACTGCTCTCTTTCAGGAATCTGTCGCTGCCATGCAGACAGGGATAGATAAAATAATCTCATTTTGCATAGGTACAGATAAGGCTCCTGTCTGTACAGAAACCAGGGATCAATGCCAGCAGCTGAGGCGGTGAATGGGAGAGGCAGCCTGAAACCAGTGGAGTACACTGGGAGAGCCCCTGCTCCCCTGGGTGTGTGCCGTGGCCTGAGTGCTCCCCCCAGCAGGGCTTTACCTGGTCGAGGTGTCCCCCTGGCCCGTGCCCCTGGCAATGCTCTGGTGCCTCGGTTGGAGGCTCCCATGGGAGACCTTGGCCTGGCTCTGGGAAGTCTCCTTTCCCCAGGCCCCTCATCCCACAGGAACCAGCTTTCTGCCAAAACCTCCATCCAGTCCGGAAGAAATCAGCCATCAGATCCAAAGTCACTGAGCACCACAGGCTGACTGCGCTGGCTCTGTTTCCTAAGAAAATGGCACTAAAAAAAAGATTCCACATTTTCACTCAGTTGGAAGGAAGTATAAAGCACAAGACTGCAAGAAACTTTTTCTCATTTTTTCCCCTATATGATGTTTTTGCTTCAGCAAATGGAATTTAGGACTGGGTCACTGAATCAAATCTCCTGCTCCCACAAGAAACCTCTTCATGTAGCCCATTGAATTACTAATATTTCTGCCCCCTAGTTCAGCAAAATCACAGGAACATTCCTAAATATGTTAACTTAAAGCAACTGCTAATCTTCAGCTCTCTCCAACTGGCGTTTTTGAAGACAGAGGCCAGTCTGATGGGCCTTACAAAACACTGGTTTAATAAAAGATGCTCTATCTCTTTCTGCAAATTTCACTATGTAAAGGGTAAATAATTGCTTAAACTCAGTGTTTAGTCAAGAGAGCATAAGCTTCATTGAGGCAAGTCCCCAGTGAGATTAAGGATATGCCTAAATGCTTCCTCTGGTTTGGGGACTGAACAACAAATTGGCCTTTGCTATGATAGGGCCTTTACTGTATTTTTCTCCTTCAGCTACACTTCCTTTTAAAAAAATTAATCCCATCAAACTACTAAAAGAGCCACCTCACTTCCTTCAAGTTTCTTCCCAACATGTGTAAAAAAGATGGTTTATTGTCCTGAAACCAAACCCATTCCAGCCTGTCAAAACCTTTCTGTAAGGCAGCAGCGAGCTGAATAATACATTTCACATTAAATTACACAACTGTGTCATCGGGCTAACATTAAAGGTAAGTCATTAATAAAAAGAGAAAATAAAGTGGTCCTTAATTATACAAGACATTAAAAGGCTGAGTGTTTTGCTTCTGCGGCACCCTCGCTTTGTGAGAATAAACGTTTTAAGAGCAGTGTGAAGTTTCCTCTGTGGAAGTTGCAGCTTGGAGAGAATCCCCTGCACCCGCTGATGCAGCTCCTGCTGCAGACGTGTCCTCGTGCACCTCCCGGCTCCTCGGGACCAGGCCTGTGCACGGAGCCCGTCTGCAAACCCTGGCTCTCACACACACACACAGGCTTTGCTTTTGTTTTGTTATTGATGGGGGACGTTTTCAAAAGACGCAGGTGAAAGCACTTAATAGCTAAACCCCATTGATTTTCTGTAAAAATAGCGCATCTTGGTGCTTTTGACAAACATCCGAATACACGCTGGAAATTGGAGCCTAGCAGGATAAAGCCAAAGGGGCACAGAGGGAATCCGGGCACGGAAAGCTCCGGGTTAGGGCCAGGCAACAAGGATGGTGGCAGGGAGAGGGGCACCTGCAGGCTCATGGCACTTCTGCATCAGCAGAGGATGAGGGACACGCTGTCCCTCCTGCTCCCCAGCTCCCAGGTAAATCCACACCTGGGAATCCCCTCAGCCCTGCCTCAGTAACCAAAGCCACATGGGGACAGGGTTCTTCACATCCATGATACTTTCTTTAGCCTGCAAGTGACAGCAGAAACTCCTCGGAGCCAGAACTCCTATAGGAAAATCACAGATTTAAAGCTTTTGGGGGCTGCCATAATTTTTTTGCCTGCAGAATACCTTTTCCCAGCAGAAAAGCAATCCTTTGTGCATTCCTTCCTGGCTCCTCCTTTCCCCTCCAGCTTCCAGAAATGCAAAGTTACCTCGTTGAGACACATTCACCCCTCAGGGGCTGAGCCAGCCTTGCCCTGGGGCTCAGGACTGAGAGCCACCCCACTCTGGGGGGCTCCCTGGGAATCCCTGGAGTTCCCCTCCAAGCTAAGGAGAGAGCTCTGGAGCGGGAGCCCAAACACTCCCAAGCCCTGCACAGCTCCCAGGAGATGCCCGCAGTCACCCTCTGGCAGCTGTGGGGGGAAAACTGGGAGTGTGCCAGAGAAAAGGCTTGGGAAAAGAAGGGTTAAGGACACACGGGAGTATCCGTGGCTGGTACTAAGGATAACCCTCCTCTGCCCACAGAAGCACGGCTCAGTGAAGTAACTTTGCATTACCCTGCTTTTGAGGACTCCAGTCAGGTAGGCTGCGGATCCTTCCCCGGGGGCGGGTGGAGCCCGACTTCTCCAACAAAAACAAATTGGGAGGAAAATTTCCAAGGAAACATGAAAGGTTGTGAAAAGTGTTGGTTTGTGTGGAAAATTTTTGTCCTATTTTTCCTGAAAAACCAAATGCCTAAAAACAAAAGTATTTTTGGCCAAACCCCTGAGTTTTTCAGTATTTGAATTTCTGAACAATAAAAAAAGCACTTTTCTTGGGAATAGTACATCAAAAAAATCCCCCTAAAATTAATTTCCTTTTAGTTTGCATTTAAATTGGCTGCTTTATTATGGCACTAATTCTAGCTTTTTTCTTTTTTTTTTAAGAAACAAACTCTTCAGTATTGCAGTTACACCAAGATTCAGAAGATCTGTGTTGTGGATACAGCCTTTCATCAAGGAGGCTAAAATTTTCCACAAAGTTTCAGTGCTGGGGAGCCATTTAAGCTTTGACTCACGTAGCCAAATTGGCCAGGAATTAGTTTGTAAAGAAAACATCAGGGATTTAACTATATGCACGTCCCAAATCACGCCCCTACAATCTAATCAAGTGGGTTTCTTTCTGTAAATGCCAATAGAATATTTGGTACATATTAAAGGATGCTAATAAAATTTACAAGATAAAATGAGATTCCTGCCACGGACACAGTGTCTGCCCTCCTCTGCACTTTCCAGGCTTCAGCAGCACAGTACAGCAAGGAGCATGGGGTGTATTGAAATTAGTTTGAAAACCGGGGGGGTGTCTGGGTGATTTCCTTGTTTGATGGCACCCTCCCCTCTGGTGCCTGCTAAATCATCCTTGCCAAACATTATTTACCCCTGAAGCTAATGAAAATGCTTTGAAGAGCAAGTCTCAGCATAGCAAGTGTTAAATATTTCACATGTGCAGGGGTAGCCTTCACATTAAAAGATGTCTCCTTTACCTTGGAGTAATTAACACATTTGAATTGTCCTGAGGTCAAAGAAAAAAAAAAAAAAGCATAAAACCAAACCAAAACAGAAAAAACCCTCAACACCAGGTAAAGACCAAACACCTGAAGTTCACCATGCAGTACATTCAGCAGTGCTAACCTCAGGAGATTATGGGATGGGCTTGGTGGGTGTCCCTCACAGGGACAGCCCAAAGCCTGGGCTTCCCTTTATTGCACAGAAGCTTTGCTAAACTCAGAAACAGTCACAACCGGGTAAAGAAAAGAACCCATAAAATAAAAGAACCTTAAAGGAGGTCGTCTCCACTCCCCCACATAAAAATCAGCAAGAGACACACCCTGAGGGGGCCAGCCAGGGGAAGTGGCACCGGCTACCACGGGATACGACTGAGCAACACCTCCATCAGTTCTTTTCCAGTGGCACACCAGGAAAACAGCTCGTGCCAAACCATCTCCCATGCTCAGTCCTGCCTGGCTCTCCCTGGAAGCACACTTCCTGCTCCTCAGGAGCCATCAGCCAGGAAAAGGGAGCATGTTTTTTCGAGAGTCCCCTGCTAAAACACCAGCAGCTTGTTCCGGCTGCATTTCAGGTCAACTTCCCTTCCGCCTCTCACCCCCAGCCTTGGAAACACTAAGTTCTGATTCATGTGCAGACACTGCTGTATTCCCATTGTTATTAAACACTTATTCCTGCCTGTCCACGGAGTGGTACGGAAATTACTGCAAGTCCACACACCCCCCAAAACATCCACACAATTCTGTGAGAGCCTTTCCTAGGGCTGGATGGGAGAGCAGAGGGCTGGGGATGGTGGCAATTACCCAGAAGAACAGACAGAGCCTTGGGCTTTCACATGGAACAACTCTGCAGCATTTTCTATCATGGCCAAGAAGGAAATCAGTTGGGAAACCAAATAAATCATGGAGGCCTTGTCCGTACAGCCCGAGCGTGGCTCTGGGGGCAGGACTCCCACCAGGCAAGGAGGGTCTCCTGGAGTTTCCTGAGCAGCTTTGGAGCCCACGGTGGTGCTGAGTGATGGACAGAGCATTGCTGGAGCCTCGGGACGAGCAGCTGATCAATGGAGCAGCACCACTGCCTGTGTCGCTGCCAGGCTGTTCCCGGAGCTGCACCCGGCAGGATTCCTGGAAGCTGCTCCATGGAGTGGTGCTGGCATTTGTACTGCTGGGCCAAGTGGCACTAGAGTCTGTGTCCCTGACAGCTGATCAATGAGGAGAAATATCATAATCACACTGTGGTGTTTTACAGGACATGGTGCCTTTAACCCAAGGACCTCAAATCCCTTTTCGGCTGTTCATTAAGCCACAAATTCCACATGTGTAGAGATGGTCACAAATATCCAGATCACCAAGGCACTGCAAACTCATCTTTGTTCTCATTGTATAGACTGAATCTGAGGTGCCATGGACAGGTTAAGTGTCCTGGTTTAATTCCCAGTGACAATAAGGGTAGGCTGAAAGTATATCCTCAATATGTAAGGGCTAAATCAGGATGGGTTCTCCAAAAAGCTTTCCAGAAAACCCGTCTGGAAATATCACAATGAAAGCTAAAATGTGTGGAAAATAAAAACACCCCTGATGCCAGGCTTGAAGGTCATCCTTTTTATATCCTGAAAAGCCAGTGACAGACCCCAGTACAAAACCAAGAATGTGGAGTGCCTTGGTGAAATCAGCACCACCAATGCCTCCAGCAGGGCCACAGTCTCACCTTCTTTTGGTTCCCTCACCACAAAAGTATCCTCTAACTTCAAGAGTGGAATGAAATTCAGGTGTCTAAACTCCCTGTGCGCTCATCTACCTCCGCACTCAAATCCCACACGTGGATTCAGGGTCAGCCTCAGCACACCGAGACAGAGCTTCACCCTCCAAATCTTTCACGGTGCTTTTCCCAGCAAGGCTGTCAAAGAGCTCAGATAAGGAATTATTTCCCTGAGCTCCCAATTCAGTATCACCGTGCCTAAGCAGGCTGCTCAGCTCAACAATTCTTACTTCAGAGTTATAGAGGCCAAGCCTAGCTAATCTTTCTGTAGAATTCATTCCCCAAATCCCTGAATAACTTTGGTTGCCCTGCGCTGCCCCTTCCGCGCGCTCCAACGTGCGACACGCTCCCCGTAACGAGGTAACCAAGCCCTCACACAATGGCCTACGTGTTTTGGTTCACGTCCCCCACTGATTAATGCTGAATGCTTCCATACAGAACATCCACGTGCTTTACACTTAATGCTTATATACATATATATATATTCTGCAATAACCTTGCTGCTTTGCTTTACAGCTGCCAGTTTGTGCAGATGGCCGTAGAGTATTACTCACCACCAACATTCCCCTCCTCCTCCTCCCCACAGCCTTGTTCTCGGGCAGCATTTCACATGGCATTTCCTTTCAAGGTATCTCTGGCTATTTTTGGCCCACAGTTCCTGGTATATTAAACGCAATGAGCCACATCCTTGGCTGGTGTAAATCTGCACGGCCCTAATTCGGTCAGTGGAGCTGGGCCAATTCACAGGAGTGGAAACTGTCCCATAAATCTGTTATCAGACCAATACATTGAGACAGCTTATTTAAACTACTTCTGCTTTGGTTGTGTTTATTCACAGATAACCCACAGCAGGTAAGGCTGATGGTCCTGCACCACAGCAGGGACTGCCCGGGGATAAGGACAGACACGCAGACAGGTCAGTCAAGCACTGCTCTGGTATTACCGAAAAACCTCCTCTCTTTGGTCTCCTTTTGCCTGAACAGCAATTTGTGTCAAGCTGAAAATGGGTGAAGACCATTTTTATGTACAAGGGAAACAAAAGTGTAGCTAAAAGTGAACCTTGCCACACCTGCCCATCCTGGAACTGTTTCCTGGCTGTGACATCCTCTATTTTCTGTCCAAAAGCCAATTTTTTACCACTCTCTAAGGTGACCTTTCAGAGCAGTCTGTTGCATACAGTCTTCCCAAACTTTTGATAATCCAGCTCTGCAGCAGCTCCACGTACCACAGCTACAGCCTGGAGACACTGGAGAGGAGCAGGGCACAAGGGAAAAACCCCAACCCATTAGACTCTTGCCTGAGTTCCTTAATGTTTTGAGGTGAATGATTTAGGCTGTAAGAAAAAGCCTCCTGACAACAAGATCTATTAGTGTATGGAATAATCTTCCAAGGGAAGTGATGGAAACATTGCTGCTTGGCACAAAGCTAGTGTTTGTCCAGACTAGTTTTTAAATATACAATCCTGAATTGGCAGAGGAAAAGTCTAGTCGACGTAGTTGCTCTTATCTATCTCCATACTCCAGGATAAATCAGGTCATCTCCTTTGTTCTAGTCTAAAAATTGAGGAATGCACTTAAAACAATTCATGCAGTTTTAATCAGCTATGATCTCCCTTTTATGATCCACATGGGTTGTATCTTATTAAATTAGATATATCTAGCTGTTTCTTTTTAATCATCAAGATTTTCTAATATAAGGCAGCAGCCCTGTCTAGCACAGCTGGCACAACCAGGGCTGTGAACACCTTCGGGTCTCTCTCTGGCTATGCCCCAGGCTCCCAGGCAAGTAAATAAACCTCTCACTTAAAAATAAAATAAAATCACTCCCTAATTTGTTTTTTGTCACTCAGAGAGACCAGGATTGACTTTGAGAGGTCATGGGTGTTCATGCCTCTGGATAAAGTCACCAGCTGAGAGGAGCTGAAAGAGAAGGACTCAAAGGCATGGAGATAGCACAGGATTTTTGTGGCATAAAAACATGAAAAAATGATCCATACTGCAGGCTGAATAGAGACTGAGAAGCACTGCATCCTGAGAGTGGGGGTTTCAGCCATAGTGTTATTTTGCCATTGTACATAATAGTTGTAATGTTCAATATTGAGAAGGAAGGTGAGTCCTGCAGAGAGTTTTGCTTTCAGAAAGATGGGTAGCTGCCCATCCTGGGAAAAAAAAAAAAAAAAAGATAAAAAGGAACACATGCTATCAGCAAATTCCTTTCTACTGGAATGTGAGGTCTTCCTCCCAGTGCTCCCAGTCCAGCACCCCTCCCTCCCCCAGCAAAGGGATCACACACATGATGTCAGCGATGACCTGAGGCTCCTTCAGTGCTGCTCGTGCACCATCCAGCTGGACAGGACATGGAGACAGCACTGGAAAATGGCAGATTCCTGCCCTTTGTCCTCCCAAGGGCTTTGTGTGGGATCCCAGGCACGACACAAGAGCATACAACCCCGGTGAATTCCAAAGGGTACATGGGCATGATTTCCTTTGTTCTCTACAGGCCCCAAGCCCAAATGAGGCCCCTCGGGATGGATTTGTACCCACCACCCTACACTGCAAAGGAACCTCAATACAACATCACAAACTTAAAAGATCTGCCCTCAACAGATAAAATTTCAGGTAGGAGGTTCTATGAGATTCTGTCCATTTCTTGTAATCTTCAAATTATTCCTTGAATTCACTGGAAAGAACTTTTTTAGTGGCACAAAATTGTTTGAGAAGCAATAAATATACATTCAGATGAATGTAAAAAATGATAAATAAGATACGGAGCAGCCACTCCAGCAACCATAAATTTAGCCATGTTTTCTTTCCGAGGTCTCTATATCAGATCTTATCTCCTGTAGGAGACTGGTTTTCTTTCCCTCAACTCCCAAACTCATCTATTGTTTTGAAAATGAAAAGCCTGACAGCAGAACAGGACGTCCTTATAAGAACATGTCTGATACGAGAAAGTCACAGTAACTCTGGTGTTGCTTAACATTCCAACCACTGTTACTTAGTTCAGAGTCTGCACCCTTAACTCAGTGTTAAAGTTGGTCAAATTGTGATTAAAGAGTGTGCAATGGGGCAGAACAGAGGCAAGATACAATGGATTTAAGAGAGGGCACAGTCACATTTGGGGGCACTGAACAGATTTTTTGAGCAGGAATGAAGAAATGAAATCATGCACGTTTTCTTGAGTAGTTATTTTGTAATCTACTCCTCACGTTGGTAGGGGTTTGTGAGCTTCTCCTGAATATGATGGCAAGGGGATTTCACCAAACATATCAAAGCAGGTGAAAATATTGTGGTTATTATCAATTGTACTGCTTCTTCTGCAAAATAACTTAATCCCTAACTTGATATTCAAAGGGACAAATCTACTACTCCCCACACTGAGGAGGTGCTCTCTCACTACTGTTTGCAAGCACTGTCTGTTTTTGTTTCTGGAGCACTATTGCATTTAGGAAAGGAGTTCTACCCCTAAAGGTACACATATGGATCTTTGAGTTCTCTGGAAAGCCAGAGCTATTGGGGGCTTCCTGAACTACTTGTTATCGCTTTGAAGCATCTGGCTCGTGGTCAGCTGTTTCATGTTACTGACTTCTACATTTGTTTCTGAAGAAATTAGCACAGCTTCCTTCAATGCTACATTCTGCAGTGGTTTTGGTTTTGATTGGAACATCTCGTTGTTCATCTTGAAATCAAAGTCATTTATGGAAGCTGCAGGATTTTAATGTTCCTCAGACTCAAAAGCATTTGTTTAACCACCACCAGACAAGGAGATGAATAAGAGAGACTGTCTGCTCTTGATTTAGTGGGACCAGATTTTTAGAAGAGCTCAGCAACCAGAGTCTGTCTTCAACACACTTAAAACTCCTTTGGACAGCCTGAGTATTTATTAGTGCTTAAATGAGAATGACTCTCATGAAAACCATGACCTCAGTGAACTGGACAGCCAATACACTCTATATATGTCTGTATTTCCATCTAAGGAGGGGATTTATTCATAACTTCAACCTGCAATTTAAAAGCAGCTTTTGAGTATCGTTATTTCTGCACTGGTTTTATTGTTCACCCAGGAGGCCCATCTACACCACTGCTGAGCTGTGAGCTGTGTTCAGGAATTGCTGCCTCCTACAAAATGATATGCAGGGCGAAAACAAAGAGACAGGATCTTCTTAGGTTACTTTTGTTTAAGCCCTACACAGAGAACAGAATAGATTAAAGCAGTGGGAAAATAAGAGATCAAGTCTTGTGATGTGGCATAGGGTGCTCCTTCCAGCCAACCGCACTTCATTTCTCTCCACTGGTGCTTCCAAGTGGTTTTCTAGGATACCCCTGAGCAGAACTCATTGTAATAACTGGAGGAAATAAATTAATGGAGAATTACCGCAAGGTTCATCTAAGAGAAGTTTTGATAAACAACACTTCCAGGCTGAGATATTCAGCACAGCCTAAGGAATGTGGACTTTCCCACTCCCGTCAAACCGAGCGGGTGTCGGTACCTCTGAGTCAGGCTGGGAAGTGGCTGCCACAACCACCAAAAGCAATTCTGGATTTCAGGTGCAATCAGAGATCAAGAAATGCCCTTAAACTGAAAATTTCTGACAAAGCTAGAGGTGAAACAGAAAGCATGTGACCCATCCAGCTGGCCCTGCTGCCAGGCTCAGGCTCAGCAAGCAAACTCTGAGGTGAGTCGCAACCTCTGTGCTCACAGTGTCAGTCCAGAAAATTGTGCAGCCTTCAAATGAGGGAGACAGGAAAAGGAACAACAGGGGAATCACAGCCCAAGTGCCACCCCAGACACAGAGAGATGGCTCATATATCTGCAAACCAGAATGAAAGCTTATAAAAATCTGGGCAGATTAAATACTACCATATTGCTTCTGCCTGGATTCTCCCCAGGCAGAGTCCCCTCTTGGCAAAGGGATAGCTCATCCCTGAGCATTACATTGTTTAAGTCTTTTCCAGACCAAGATTTAGGCAGGCCTTAATTGGTGCTGGGCTCTGGGCTGGCTGGCTCTATGGACAAATTTCCCACTTGAAATGGTTTCGAAACCACCACTGACACCTATGTAGCCACAGGTACACCAGCTAATTCTGTATTTTAGCAAAGCAACACACACCCCTGGTACTCTGAACCCAGATTCTACCTCATTTGTACCCATAGGATGGTGAAGTCATCATGATTGCACGGGATAAACGAAGGTTGAAGTTGGCCTGTTTAAATTAGGATATTTTTTAAACCTGTATATTCTTCCCATTGCTAAATCTTTTACAGAGGCTACTAAGGCAGAGAGCTGCTGAGCTAATCCTCTTTGACTCCCTGCCATCCTGGCAGGTACAGCAAAGCCTAAGGTAAAGTGGAGCATCAAAAGGAAAATTAATGTCTTCTAACAGCAATTAGAGGAAATTATTTAGATATAAATCTTGTTTTATATCTTCTCATACTTGTTTTTCAATCTTTCCCCTTTGATTTTTTTTTCCTTTCAGGCTTTTCAGAAAGAAACATTTAAAATCCATCCTGTAAACCAGTGGCATAATTAGCTGCATGTTACACCTGGTATTTTACTCTTCTACAGAGTAATTCCTTTGAGCTTTCTTTTTTACTAAGCCCTGAGGTCTCCTGAAACTGAATCTACTTGTTCTCTCATCTGCTGGCTGTCAGGAACCAAAACCCAGGCAGGGATGGTGGAGTGCCCTCCTGCCACCCCCTGGGGACCCCCCAGCCGTGGCAGTGGGTGACCAGAGGAGCCAGCTGTGCCCACGCCTCTGAAGGCAGGGAAATTCACCTCCTGGTTGCCTGCACTTGGCCTGTGCCGTGGAGCAAAGCATGTAACCTAATTGTGCTCTGATAACATCAAACAAAGTCTCTCTGATCCAGCACCTGGCACGCAGCCACCCTATCTGGGGTCCGATCTGACAAGCCTGCCGATTGATCAAATCATTATCTGCTGGTGTAGGTGTATCATCTAACACCAGCCAAATTCCTCCGGTTGCTGCTTCTCTTTTCTAGGGAGGATTCAGGGCTGGGGCCGGCGCCTTCCCCGCGGTGCCTGGCTCGCGCTCACCCGGGGCAGGCCCTGCTTTCTGCTTCCCCAATAAAGTTACTGTGCCCACAGCGTTATCAGAGAAACCTTGCAAAAAAAAAAAAGAAATAAAAAAGAGAAAAACAGTTATTTCTTCTCAGCACAGGAACCTACATTCCCAAAGACAGCCCGGCACAGGTAAAGCTGCTGACCCTTCCAGTTTTGCCACCTCCTCCCAGCCTGACTCATGAAAGCGGCACTGGAACTTTTGGGCCCTGTTTCCACCTCCTTGTTGCTACTCACAGGATGACTTTTTGGTAAAAATCTCAGCTATTGCACCTCTGCAAACCTATCTGCATATGCACCCTCTCCCTGGGAATGCCTTCCCCTGGAAATGCATCCCTGTTACTGCCCACAAAGGACAAGGCCTCGCTTTTGCGATTCCCTCACGTAGCACCAGGCTTCTTAAACTCTTTGCAGACAATCTGGGAACAAGGCACTGTTCTGAGCAGGAACACACAACCACTACACACAACTACTACTGCTTTTGAAAAGATTGAATTGGACATTTGTCTGGAGCTGAACAGCTACACCTCAGGTGACCCAGACTGAAGGGCAGAAGATACCCGAGATAGACAAGAGTGAGGCCCACACAGATTGCAGATCCTGGCAGGCAACTCTTCATTTTGGGCAGCTTTGCTTTTGTTCCCATCCCCAGAGAGTGAGTAGAGCAAGGTGGGGTCCAAAGTCTCAGACGGCCCTTTCTCAGAAAAAAAAGAGAGGCAGTCACAGAACCATGGAATACCCCGAGTTGGAAGGGACCCACAAAGATCACTGAAGTCCAACTCCAGTCATTCATATCAACCACACTGCAAAGCTCTGCAGACACCACTCGTCACTAAGCTCATGGAGAAGCCATTCCATTTGTGACAGATCCCACTTCATCAGTCCCAAAGGAATGAAGAAGACACAGGTGGATGTTTTTCCTGAGAACAAGTGTTTTCCTCATTTTGTAACCTTCAGTCTCAGAGTTGGAGAAAGGGCTTAGCAGGGCCAGGAGATGCTGTACCCATTTTAGCACCACTGATTCAGGTCAGCATTTCATCTGGCCACCTCGTGGCACTTCCCGGAGTCCTATTTCAAAGTAAGCTATCCAAGATAATTTATTTGGTTTATATGCTTTATTTTATCCACATAAATCATGAAACAAAGTCCATAGGGAACAGGCACTCTATACTTATCATAATATGTAACTTAGTTCCCCTGAGACTGAGTATGTACAGAACAGCTAATAAATGGTTCAAAAAAACCCTGGGTCATTAAATCTTGTTTTATATCTTCTTGTTTCCATCAAAGTATGCAGGAGTGGAAATTCTCTTTCTAAGACAGGCTCCTACTTTTCAGCCAACTGGGAATAGAGCCAGCTGAAAAGAGAGAACCCCACATACAGCACTGACAGCTGTGCACAAAATTCATGAGCTCAAGAGACAGACTGCTGCAGAGACAGGTGTCCGAGATCTAAGTTTAGCTTGGAAGATTAAAACAGCATCTACTAAGAATGCATTTATTCTAATCCTCTCTGTGCTAGAAACTACACATGCATCACTGATGTACACATCCTGGAAACATTCGAGATATGCCTTTCTTGTGTAGGATTTTATCCCATTGTGTTCAGGGATAAAATAGGTTAGTGCTAAGACCACAGAAATGCACAAGCCCAGCCGAGAGATGTTCCTGCTGTCTGAGGAAGGGCTGTGAGCAGTCGGGATCCAGGGGCACAGAGAGGTGGGATCCAGGCTCTGCCCACCCTGGCAGGGAGCAGCCCCACCCCAGATGTTCCCAACGCAGCGAGGACGTCTTATGTAAATAAGAGCTGGGAGGCAGATCAGGTGTGGCTCTTGCAAGACAAATGTGCTTGGGAATTATGTATGATTCCATGTTTAGCTACCCTGGTACAAATCCAGAGTAATTCTTTTGATCTTGAGGCAGCACTGCTCTAAATACACATTAAATGGAAGAATGTACCCACTGTCCTCACAAGAGCCAAAAGTACAGGAGGACTCAGGTGTTGCACCTCTCCAGTGGAGCTACAGGTTGGCTCTTTCCCTCACTGGCCTGACTGGGTGAAGAATCCATTTCCTTGTGGCAACCACAGACAGAGCAGAGCAGATTTTGATGCCTAAAGTCTGTAGTCTCTAAATTAGAGACAGTCTGGGAAGGCAGGAGATCCAGGTTTTAGATTCACAAGAAACAAAGCATGAAACACCTATTTAGGATCACGTGATATAGTGCAGTTGCATTTATAATTGTCTATCAATACTGACAGAAATTATTGTGTTAATACAAACAGAATTTGATAACCTGGATGACATCAAAGTGACCAAGTCAACAACAATACAGGCTTAATAAACTTTACTTCCTTCACTCAATGAAACATGGGGAAGGTGCTCACCTTTGGAAAGCTACAGAGCAAAATTCCTGGGTTCATAACAACAGATTTACAGATTCTTTCCCCTCAGAACATATTGAACCATAACGCTGGAATTTTAGAACAATTATCACTCCCAAGGAAACAAAAGTAACAGAGGGCAGGATATTTTAAAAGGGCAGAGTCACTTTTTAACCACAGGATTGCTCTACGTATCTCATTTCCACAGATTCAAGAAAATTCCCCTGTTTTGTTCAGGGAATGGAATTTCACGGTCATGAAAATTTGCAAATACTTGTTTAATTCAGCACTTTCACAGGGAGACAACATATCATTCCTAAGATCTCATGGCAAAGCTGCTCCTAAGGCTATCACAGAGATTACTGTGTTGGCGCCAACCGGCACCAAATTATAATACATGGCTGGAGCTGCCATGCAATTCCTGCAAGCAGGAGTAATCCCCGTCCTTGCATCATCAGCTCCACCGAGCAGAGGTCATGTGATGGGTGCTCCAGACAACGTGGGGGAGGACAGGAGTAGGGAGGATGTTTTTAATTTATGTGTTTAACATATCTGTAATGGGCACCTGAGAACTGAAGCTGCAGAGTAACTTTTCTGCAGCCTCTGGGAAAACCTCTGTGGGGAATTGGCTGGGTAGTGACGGGATGGAGAGGAGAGGAACAGGGCACAACTGCAGACAGGAGATAAACCAGCCTAGAGGTGGTCACAACCACACAGCTGCAGAGTTTTAATTTTTTAACAGCCCCACAACACACAGAGAAGCCTCTGCTCACTGGGGAAGAACTCCCCATACCCACTGTACCCATCACCCAAGGCTGGGTTCATGTTCTCCAACCACTCCAGTACCCAAAACACCTAGAAAATAATAATGATAATACTGATAATTACAATAATGATAATGCTGATAATAATAACAACTAGTAGTAGTTGTATTGTCCCTACAGACCCCCTGTGTGGTGGGGAAGCACTGGCTGTTCCCACTGTGCAGAGGGACATGGGGGCACAGACAGAGCATTTTTCCTCAGAATTCCCTATGGGAGTGTGGCAGACTTCCAGCATGTGGTGCTTTCCCAGCAGGATCTGCTTTCCATGCCCAGGACTTGTTTGGAGAGGGAGCAGTGGGAACTCCATGCGCTGCACCTCAAAGCCTCCTCCTTGGGCTTTCCCACAAGCACAAAGTGACTCCCAGTTAGCAACTCATCACAAAATTAAAAACATCTCATGTGTTAACTGTTTAGCTTTGTTTACAGGCTCCTCAGGGCTGGGCCTTTGGCTTTGAGGGGTTTTTTTTTTGCAGATTCCTGCCCTAATACAATAGGAGACACCAAGAGAAAAGAATAAAAAAAATCATCAGTCCAACACTGATATTCATGAACATCGCTGGGGTTTCTGACACCCCGAGTGTTTTGGCCTTGTTGAGATTCCTCAGTAATTCACAGCTGTTCCTACCCTCTCCCTGGCTCACCCCTGGGACCCCAGACCCTCCCAGCCTCACCATGGCCTCAGGACACCATGGCAGAGGTGCCACCCCTCACACCAGCGAGACCCTCCAAGAAGGGTTTCCTCAGGCCGATGAGATTAAAACCCAAGGGCCGAAGCGGCACTAACATTTACTTGAAATAGAGAAAACAGCTGTGAATCCCAGGGTTAAACCCCAAGGGCCTTCTTTCCAGGGCTGGGAACACCATCACCACCCTGCTCCACCCACTCCATGTCAACAGAGAAAACAGAGCCACCAGACTCATTCTTTTCTCCTGCTCCTCAGCAACATTCTACAAGGCCACTAAATTAAAAGGAATGCTCTTTAATTCTTCAGGTTTCAACCGTTCCCAAGCATTGCTTCTTTATAGATTTCAAACCAGTTTGACAATGCACAGCTCTTTTGGTGTACATGTGAGTTTTGGAGCAATATTTAACAACTAAATTAGATATATGCGTAAAATACACATGAGGCTGCCCAGATATTAGGTGGGGTCTTGTTATATAAAGGCAAGAACAAAGACTTTTATATTGCAGCAGGCAGGAGCATCACAGGTTTGTGCCCAGGTTCACTACTGGGAAGTGAACTAATAGCTCACTCAGGTGGTTTGTGCACCATTATTCATGGCTTTTGTATTAAGCCATTTGCATTCTTTTAAATTCCATTTTATGCTGCCCCTGTTATTTTTAATCCCTGCCGTTTCCGAGGCCCCGATGGCAGAGCTGGGCAGTCCTGGTGTGGTGGAGGCTCCACGCCCGGGATCCCCAGCCCTCAGCCACAGCACAGAGCCATCAGCTCAGTGTCCTGTGCTCCCTGCAAGGGAGAAGGAGCTCCCTGGCCAGAGGCCAGCGCCCTTCAAACCAATCTGCACATGGCCTAATCAGAGCTGTGGTCGGCTCTGTATCCTCAATTTGTTGAGTCACATCAATTTGTTGAGTTTCCTCTCCCTTTAGAAAAACACGCAAGTGCCGTTTTCTAAACATATTAACTCTCTTCAGGCTATTTTGTTGTGTAAACAGAAAGACAAGTGACCTGGCACTGCAGGCACAAAGCTGATGTTCACTGTAGCCTGAATTCTTCACAACTTCACCAGTTTTGTTACTACTTCTATGTACCTTTTGTTTCTTGATTCCATTTTGAGAATTAAGCTGCACCCTTTTTCCTAGACAACTCCAGCTTAACTGCAGCTGGAAAACAAAACCGTACACTGCAGGGGAAGGACACGCTTCAAATAAATAGAAAATGTTGCACATCTTCAGCTATGCCCAGAGACCCTCCCCAATGCCCAGAATGCCAGTGGGATTAACCCTGAGGTTGCCAAAGCCACAAATTGCCAGCGGTTCCACCACAGTCCTGCACCCTTTGCTCAATCACGGATCAGAGATATTCCCTCTACTGCCAGTCCTACCGCCTGGTGCTCTCCTGAACCACCTCTGGAGCCAGCACGGGCACGAGGCACAGAAGCCAACCCACAACAATCCCACCATTCCCGCTTCTCAGCACTCCTCCCCAGCTCTGCTGCTCCCTCCTGCCCACGGGAAAGGCAAGCTGGCCTCAAAACAAGTCCTAGGAGGGCCCAACTTGCAAATGAGGAGGGCAACATAACTGGCTTTGCTGCAGGCTGCGAGAAACAACAGACTGGTTAAGGTAACTTCAAGGTCAACATCAAGTACTGCTGCTGACATTCCCTTTCTGTTGGGTTTTCTGCCAGTATCTTCCATCAGCCTCTCCCCATCACTCCTGGGAAGTGCCATCATCCTGGTGGCTGTTGTCCACCCCAGAACTGGCCCATTTTGGACAGGGCTCTGTACGCTGTTTGTGAAGCAAACCATAAAACAGGATTACTCCTGGGCTGCCACTTTGCAGGATGTTTGCTATGCCACCACGCACAGCTTGTACAAAGATAAAGATTTTCAGCTTTCTTCCCTCTTAAGTAAAAACTTAAGCCCAAAATTTGTTCCCTTTTGTGTTACAAGATCACAACCAAGCTGCCAATCATCTGGCCAAGGGGGTTATGCAAGAGTCAGGTTTACAGTAAAGTTGTACAAATTTTATAGGACCACAAACACTTTAACTACCATGATGCTTAAAACTCAAGAGCATTTGGAGAACAAGGAGAGTTATTCAGGCTCCACACCATTTTGGCTGCATGTTTTCCAGGTGTATGATTTCACCACATGGAAAAACACAGCCATTGCCAAAGTGAACTCATAAAAACCTTTGATGAGTAAAGTTTGGATAAGCACAAATCATTTGAACCGACAGTCGGTCCAATTCTCAAAGGGGTTTGGCAGACATAATATAATTCGTGGTTTCACACACAGGCCATTTTTCCCTTCCCTCCTCCCCCCCTCCAGTCTTCACAAATTCGGAAGATGTTGTTCTAGAAGGTGCACTGGGTTGGGTTTGCTGTTTTTCTTTTCCCCCAAAGGGTTAGGCACCACACTCTTGCAACTCAAAGCCGTTTGGGGCTGTGAGTAAGCCAGCAAACAGGTTTTCCAGAACTGTGTTTAAATAGTTGCATGATCTGCCTAATAGACATCCAAAAAAAAAAAAAAAAAAAAAAAAAGAAAGAAAAGAAAAATTAAACTCTGGGTCTCTCACCACCCATTTGCTAGCAGGCAGGTAATGTAAGGCAAAGGCTTTAACAATCTCTTCCTCTGACACATTGGAACATGTTATTTCAAGATGTGTGGCGTCATTTAAGGCTGTGCCATGAGATAACACAGTATTTACATCTCTGGGCTGGGAGCAGGGTTGCTACAGCTTTTAGACATTATTGACATAATATTTTCTTTGATAAACAATCTATCAGGAAATTGTCATATTCATAATTGAGGTAATGCCAGGGACTGAGCAATCCTACACAGTGCAGGAGGCAGCTAGAAATAACATTAGACAGCACAAAGGAGATGATTCCTGCTCCAAAAGGATTTTGTTAAGCCCTCCTAGAGAGAAAAGGGTTCATTTACCACTCCCACCATCCCTCTCTGTCCACATGGGCAGATCCAACAGACAGCAGAGCTTGTGTCTCTGTAAACACAAGCAAAATCTGCTTGTTCCTCCAGAATTAGAGTGAAATGCTCATCCTTGTAAATAGAAAATTTGAAATTTACCATTAATTGGGAAGTTTTGGACATTTGAGCTGTAAAACCCTGTATTGTGCACTCCGTGATGCAAATGAATAAATGGGTGGAGATCAGATGTTTAATTTCTTTAGCATGAATTGTAGTTCTCAGTAGACTTATGCATCTCATCTTCAACAAGTTAGCATGTTATCTTATCCTTGGGTCCAGACTTTGGGCAAATAAGTAGGGCTTTTTCTTCCCGTGTTTCATTTCAGGAATTTTTCCCCAGTTCAGAAGAATTTGCAAACTTGATGCTTGCTATTTGTAACTTCCCAACATACACAGCAATCTAAAGTATTCAAATGGCCTAAGTAGAAGATTTGAGTGGTCACACGAGGTGTCTCTGTCCCTTGCTCAGACATATAAAAGAGAATCAGCAACACACAGAGCTTTTTGAAATTCACTCTCCATGCAAGCTTTGCCATACTTCCTTATAAGCCCTTCCAATAAATACTCCTGAAAATTCATGCCTGCAAATTTGCTGGATGGAATAATCAGGGTGAGCACATGCCAAGTGAGAAGCAAACTGAATCACCTTTCTGTTTGCTTTTTTTTGAAATTTTTAGTGCTTGCTCGATTTGTCACAATCCTCCTTCATTTTTCCCTCATGAATAAATCACATTTCCTCCTACAGGAGCTCCAGGGATGTGACAGAAGTTGCCCTCACACAAGTCAGAGGCAAACCCAAAACAGAGGTGTGGACAACAATCTCAAATCACCACCTTCGACAGCAAAGCCCAGTTTTTCAAAGAGCCACAGCTGTACCTGGTGTGACAATTGTCCTTGGTTTTCAAAATACCCACATTCTTGGGCAGTTTGGGGTCTCAAGTGTGCCCCTGTAAGGTGCACACGCAGTGGGGAGCTTGGAAATGAGCTGGGCCTTCCCTCTGTCCACAGGATTTAATCCCAACAAACTGCCCTCGTCTTCAGTCGAGCCCCTAAGTCGTAACTTGCTGCCACGTTCAGTTTCTTGGGTTATTTTAAGTGCTCAAGCTCACACAAGCCTAACGATTCCCCTCACTTTTACAAGCATATTCATGTTTGCTGTCAAACGCATGAGTTAGTTTTCTGCAGGCTATTGCAAGAGAGCAACCAGTAATTACTGCAACTGCACAAAATGCTTTTTTATTTAGAAACGTATTTCAAAATGGGTTTGGTGATTATACCATCACTCTCCCAAACTAGGTAGTCACTGGCAAACAGTTCATCTACTCTGAATTTGCAGAAGGTTGGTGTATTTTGGTTTCCTCCAGAATAATATTTCCTCTGCCCTTCCCTTTCCATCCTGTGTGAACTGATTTTTACCTTCTCTTTTATTCTGTGCCTTCAGGGGCTTCATGGAAGATCTCCAAACATGAGGAAGTGTCTTAAAGCGCAACAGAAATGCACATTCAGTCCTTACCGAGGCTTTACAACACAACTTCTGTGAGGAGAGAGGCTCCAAACCACGGCTGCCATGGAGAGCCCTCGGGAGAGGCGCTTCCCTGCACGTACTCACGATGGCACCAGAGCTGGATCTCTGGGTTTGCACTTGGACACCTCACAACAGCAGCTTCCAGAAAGGTCTCAGCCTTGTTAAATGCTGCTCAGCACAACACACGCTTTTGGTAATCCAACTTTTACTTGGTTATCTAAATTTGAGTTCTGGACACCTTCCAAAAAAACATTCTGCCTCTCTCAGAAGAGACCCCAAGCCTCCAGATTTCTGACAGAGAAAAAGTAGTTCAGGAAGCAGAAGTGCAAGTTTCAGCTCATGAGTTTCATTTATGAAATCAAATTAATGTATTATTATAGGTAATATATATTTATAGACTTATTTACATAGCAGCTTTCAAATATTATATATCAATACACTATATTCATTATATAAAATTGTAATATAGAGAGGAAAATTTTACAGGCCCCCAGTGAGTTATCCTTTCCAGTGAGTCCCATGTTTACACTGACTCCAGCTGCTTCTTTGGACATCAGTGAGGACTGTCAATAGGACTTTTCCCACACATGGTGTATAATTACAAGCTCAGTCCTTGAGTGACACCAGATTTCACAGATTTAGAAACTACATAAAATCATATTTCTCTAATTAGCTTTTAATCAAGCACCAGAGAGTAAACATTTAAACAGCTGAGCCCAGACCCCCCTTTTAGAGAATTGCTTCCACTGACAATTAGTGTTGTAAACTTTTCCTATTGTCCTTTTGCAAGAAGAAAATATTGTTGTTGACAACAACTAAAGAAAACGTCACCTTTTCATCCATGGTTATACAAAGGCAATAAAGGGCCCTTTATTTTAGCAAAAATTAAAAAGGCTGAAAACACTTTTTGGGGTTGAAGGGTGGTTATTGGGCAATTGGGACATCATTCCCACCACCACTGGTTGGAAGGTGAAGGATGAAGGTGGCCTGAAAATGGTGGTTTGGAGTTGCCAGGTCTCCTACTCCTCTGCTGCCCCACATTTTTCTAAATGCACGCTAAGATTTATGCAAATCTCTAGCTTAGGTAACTTACAGAAATTCACCACTGTTACAGACACTTCAGGATGTAGGACCATCACAGAAATCATAACAACATCTTACACAGTGACAGCAAACTTTGTTCAACACATCTACACATCAAGTTTCTTTCAATTTTGCTTTTTCCTGGTTTGTGTGAAATCCTGAACCCTTAAAGAGCACCTAGTGACTCCCTGGGTTTTGATTCCCCTTATTTGTCTCTTTATTTATGAATGAAAGCATCCTTAGGCAGAAGGTGTTGTCCACATCAGAAGCAGGCAAAGTTTCTCAGCTCAAACTTTTATTCCAGCCCAAGGAAAACAGGCATATTTGGGTCAATAAAAACACTGCAGATTTATGTTGGATTTGTCACCTCAGCTGAAAAAATAAAAGTCATCAGCCTGAAAGTGCTTACACATTTTCAAACCGAAATTAATAAATTAATTTCAATTAACAGAAAAATATTGCAGGCAGTTTAATGAAAGGAAGCATTATGTATTGAGTCAAACAACATTTCATTAAACCCAAACCAATTCCCCTTTCTGGTCCCTTCACTACTATCACCATCCCTCCGGAATCCAGGGAGCTTTTTAAGAAACATTTTCCTTGCAGCTTTTTGGAGCAGACTGTTCAGCCTGTTTATTCCCTGCAGCATTTCAGCTGCTCCTTGCCTGTTCCAGGAAAATTCATGCCTACCAGTATCAAGACTACTGTAATTTAGAAACCAGAGGAATTCATGCTGGAGACAAAACTGTCCGATTTGCTGGTAAGATCAGGGACAATCCAACAGGTTGTAATTCTGGGAAATACAACACTGCTGTGGAAGGCAGACTTTGCCCATGCCCAGCCTGCTGGGGCAGGAGCTTGTGAACATGGTCCCTCCTTAGCCAAAATTTTTTTTACTCATTCCGTCCAAGAAAATGCTCCTTAAAAAATAAAATCAAATTTAAAAAATCAGATTTCCCTCAGCCACTGTCACCCAAGGGTCAGAAACTACTTAAAACACACAGATGGATCTGAAGGAGTTTAATGGTCTGTAACGACAGATACGGAGACCCTCCAGCTGGATGTCACAAAAATTAGAGTAGTCACTTTACAAGGAGATGTGGGAAGAGGGATCCCTTCACTTATTCTCCAGACAGAGAACCAGCTAATTACCTGCCAGATGGACACAGCTCAGAGGGGCTGGCTGCAGTGAGAGGGGGTGTTTAACATCCCCTGGACTGGTTTGCTGCTGTCCCCTGCCGGTCCTTCCCCTCTGATCTCACATGAATGCTCAGGCTGAAGTGCCCGGCTCTCTGCTAGGACATGGCTCTGGATCCACGGGCCGTTTTGGCAATGCTCAAGGACATTTCTGCTCAGGGATTTGCTCTCTTAGCAGCAGGGACTGGCCAGTCTGCTCAGCCAGGCTCTAACTGCAGCCCTAGAAGAGTGAACCTTCCTGAGTGATCCCATTCTCCTGCACAGACACAAAACACAGCCTCTCCTGGCTGGCACAGGCTCCAGGTTTGGAGACACAACAGCGTGGGACAGGTTTGAGGAGGTTTGGCCCACAGTGAGTCAAGGAGGGGGAGATACACTGCTAATGTCCATTCACAAGCCATTTCAGCTTGTAACCATGAGAAAACACAGGGTGTTCTTTGCTCCCAGTGCTTCTCTGTACCTCTCCACCTGGCTTCTGCCTCTCCAGTAGAACAGGTTGGGATTGCTTCCTTGGAAAGAGCTGGGAGATGCACATCTCCTTTCTGCACACCGCAGTGGCCACCTCTGAAAGAAAAGGAGCCCCATTTCTGAAACATCCAGTGCAGGGGCCGATGTTCAGAACTGCACCAATGGTTTCTCCAAGGTTTGCAACCCTATGGCAGAATTCCCTAAAAAGGGGCACCGTGCAGGGACTGTGCAGCACCGTGGGTATGATCTGTCCAGCCACGCTGTCATTGCTCTGGCAGGAGCATAACACAGCACAGGGTCTGCAGGCCCAGCGCAGCTTGGGACAAGGTTACTTGCAAAGCCCATCTGTGTAGTCCTAGTCAAGAGAACCTCTTCATCAGGGAGAACAAACAAGGCAGAAACATCTCAGGGTCTCATTCCCACCACTTCCCCCTGCCCTCCTGCAAAACCAAGCCATTACCTCCCAGCCAGTGCTGCCGTGCAAAAGCTGCATCACACCCTGGCTTGTGGGATTTACAGGAGACCGACTGTGAATGGGAAAAACCCTCCTGATTGCAATAGGCACCTCACCCTCTCACCAAGACACGATTTGGGCTGGCAGATGTGGTCCTGTTAAACTGAGCAGCATCACAAATTACAGCGTGCAAACATTACTGGAGACCACACCCTGCAGGAGGGAAGGGAATTGATGAGCAGCAGCGTGACAGAGCCCGACAGAGGCAACAAGACAACAATTTCCACCACACGAAAGCTGCTAATTGGGGTTTAACTTGTCTAACCAGCCCCTCTACATCACTTCGAGAACAAATTTGCTACCACCCTGGAATTTGTACTCTCAGGTCTGCATTCCTGGTTTGCCAACATTTAATGTGTGTTTCAGGTGGAGCTGGGAAGGGGCTCTTGTAAAATCGATCTTGAATTGCGAGTGAAGACCCAAGGTGGGAATTCAGCTGGATAATTTACAAATGGGTGGTTTGAGGGCTGGTGTGGTGGAATGAAATTTGCTTCGTCAGAATCCACAGCTGATCAAATTCAGATCCCTGTGCACAGACTTCACAGACCCAAGGGAGTCAGTGGAATCACTGAGTCTTCGGGGCAGAATTTGGTTAAGGACACTAAAATATTATTTCCGGAAGCAGCGAGTTTTCCTGGAATTCTACACAAAGTCTAACCTTGCAGACAGGTGTTGTGGGGTGCAGAAGACACAGGAAAAGCAGCATGGAAGAACTAGCAAGTGATGTCTCTGATATTGATACAATATCACACAAGGAAATACAGAAATAGATGATGACGACCCTGCTGCAGGACAAAAGAAACTATTCCAGCCACACCTCACCATCCACACCAGAGACCCTCCTGTCAGACCACTGCTGACTAAACAGAGAAGTTTAAACACCAGCAAACCAGAGAGAGACCCAGTCTGGCTCCTGAGGTGCTGTTGACCCAGAGCTGGACTAATTAGCCCGTTTCCTTTTCAAGTGTTCTCAAATGCCACTTGGCCGCGTCACTCCACACCGGAGAACTCTGAAGCAGACTAATTACACTGGCAAATGTTTGATTGAAAATTACACTCAAACGGTGTGGACTGCAAGAGGTTCCCTCCCTCTCGATACAAGAGGCCTGATTCAGGACTCTGGGGCAGCTCCCCTTTAAAGGCAGCATAATTCTGCAAGTCCAGGAAGCACGGAATAGAGAAAAAATAAACTTATTTTTGGCACACAGGCCAGATTCATTTCACCAGCAGTGCTCCTGTGATGCTGATGCAGCCCAAACGTGGCTGGTGAGCCCATTACAGCCCAGACTGGCTCAGATGAGGGCAGGAGGAGGTAAGCACCACGTTATTCTCCACTGACAACAGCCCAGCCAGAATTTTAAGCAGCTAAAATGCTAAGCATCGGAGTGAGATTCTGTCCCAAAACTTCCTGTGGGTTACATTTGCACCTCAGTTTCTCTACCTGTAAAATAATAATTACCCAACACACCAGTTCTTGTAGGACTTAATTAGCACTTGTCAACCTCTTAGAGCTCCTCAAGGGAAGAGGAGCTGTGCACCACAAAGTACTAATTAATGGACGAATCCTTTGGAACAAAGTATACGATTCTGTTGTTGTCAGATCTAATAGAGTCATAAAAAACAGGGCTGGAAGGGATATCAAGAAGCAACCTAGGCTGTCCCCCTGCCCTGAGGCACGATCAAGTATATCTAAATCACTCTTGATAGATGAATACCCCTAAACCTTGGGATGCTGGAGCTGAGGATTAAAATAGATAAAGATGGGCCCAGGTTACACGTGCGTTGGGCTCTGCGGCCCTGCTGAGCACAGGTAAACCCTCCCTCACATGTGGCACTCGAGGCCTCTCAAGTGCTCTCTGCACTGGCCTGGGAGAGGTTTTGCTTCACCCACAGAGAACACACAGAGCTTTCCAACTCCTTCTCACTCCAGCTCAGGCAAGTGTAGCTTGTAAGGCCCAAATCTCAAAATTGGAATGAATGAGACACTCAAAGTGGGAAAAACACCTCCAAGTGGGGAACGAAGCAAAGAGGTGTTAAAGGATGTGCTCACAGTTGTGAAGGGCTTCAGCCAGAACCAGAAGGTCAGAGCAGATCACCCAAGGCTCACTCATGGCTGGATTGCAAGTCTTCCATTCCATCAGATCACATTTGTTATGTTTTTCCCACTTTTCTTCCCCCTTTCCAGCCCCAGGAGTCCATATAAAATACCATTTGGCCTAAAATATCATTCAGATGTGGTTACTGAAGCATTGGACAGCCTGAAGTTTAAAATTTCCTTTTTTTTAGCTACACAAAGATTTTTAGAGGATTTTGTTAAATGGTTTAATTACAAAAATGTGGCAATTCAAGCCATCTTTCCAAGACACACATGCAAAGTACAGTAGGAGATACCTTTTATTTTATTAACTTCATACAGGAAAGCTTTTGAAACTTATCCTTTCTTCATCAGCCTAGTGGATAAAAGCTAAGCCAGGCAACTGATACAACACTGCAGAAGTTTATTAAATTAACCAATTAAACTGAGGCAATATACAATTTACAGAGGCCAAGGCAAACAATAGAAGGTGGAACACACTCCCGGGGCTGAGGCAATTGAGTCGTGTCAGCATTTCCATTATGAAGCTGCTTCAGAGTTATTGTGGGAGGTGTGTAATAAAAAGAAAAAAATAGCTTAAACCACTGAATTCAGTCATTTTAAGGGATTCCCAAACAAGCCCAGGCGGATGGGAGAGCAAGACGCAAACCAGTTTTTCCCTAATTTTGTCACTCAAATTAGAAAGCAGGTGTGGCCTGGGGAAACAGGTTGGCACGTTCCAGGGGAAACAAAGGGAGGCAGGTCCTGCAGAGCCACACAGTGCCCTGCTCCTGGCTGGGCGAGAACGTGGCCGTAATGAGCGTGATTAATCAAGTGCAGCACGTCTGTGTGGGCTGAGACACCGGGCCCTCTGTGGTGGGGCAGCAGCAGCCTGCCCTCCGTCCCAGCCACCCCGCAGCAGCTGGGAGACAGGACGCATCGCAAACACGGCGAAGATGTTCGTGCCACCAGAGCTGAACCTGGCACCTGACCCACGGATTTGTCACCTCCTCAGTGCTGAAGGACAACCAAAGGGAATATTTTTTATAATAGGGAGAATCAAGTGCGAGCTGAACCCCCCCCCCCCCCAAACTTTTGGGTGTTTGGCATCAGGTTCAAACCCCAACTTTGAATGTGGCCCTGTACAAACAGTGCAGATTCTTTTGGGTAACAAAGATCCAGGGGTTTCACATTTCACAGCACATGAAAACCTTTTCATGAGGTGCAAACTTTTTCACGCAGGGGGAAAAAAAAGGGGGGGGGGGGGAAGAAAAAAGAGACCAATATGGAAACACTGACACCACATTTACTGTAACAGCCTGATCAGCACCAGCTATAATTCTCCTTCAAAAGGTTACACCCACGATGCTTTCTTTGGCCTGGGTACCTTGTACATCACCTTGGTCTAACTGGTTAATTTAACAAGCTTCAGAAATATTTAGTTGCCTGCCTCAAGAAGTTGGACACAACTTAAAACCAGGTAGCCTGGCTCATGACCACAAGTTGTTTTTGGGTTGGCATAGCCATGGTTCAGTAGAGCAGCCCAGCTCTGCTCTATTTCCTCTCTGGAAACCCAACAAACCCAGCTCAGTCCCAGCAGCACAGAGCAGCCACAGGGCTCTGGGTAGGAGAGCAGATTGACAAATGAAGGTTAAATTGAATTAAGTGAACCCAGTCAGTGTTGCAGCTCTGTTTGAAGGAGGCTACGAAGCACTGGGAAAGCACAGGGATGGTCTGGAAGAGACAGGATGCCATGGCAGATAAGGACCAGCCTGGAACCCAGCAGACCCGCTGCTATTCCTGCCTCTTCCACTGACCCACCACGTGACCCTGAAGAAGCAACTCCATGTGGGGTTTTTTTTCCCCTGTTGCTCTTTTTCTGCCTTGATTATAAAGTTTTCCATGTGATTGCATCATCCTGTTTGTACAAAATATGTATTTGCATAACATCTCACACAATAAGGCCCTGATCACAGCTGGGGCTTCTAGACATGAAAGTTATAAAGAGACATATTAGCAAATTCAGTGTTTCAATGCCCATTTATGAGCATTTTGTAACCAACACCGAAGATTCTGCTGTGTTGTTTTGCCAAGTAACACAGGACAGGGGAAGGCCCTGTATGGAGAAAGTTGGCTGATTCTGTTCCTTGCAGGCAGATCCTAAGGGGCATCTTGGAGCTAGAACAGGAATGAACTATTTCTTAGGCTAACAGCAGAATCCTAGAACAGCTGCATAGCTCTGACAACCTGGCAAAGACATTTTTCTACTCCACGCTCCAGTGTCACCAGCTCTTGGTGCCTTCAAACCCAAACTCATCAGTTTGGCCTCACGAGGACACAGAGTTCTGTCCTAATTTAGTCAAGGACTATGACTGAAAGAATACCTTGTGGATCATTCCCAGAGTAAACATTATTTGTGCATCCTGTCTCTCTTTATAGTCTTCTCCAAAATGGCGAGTGACAAATTTGGAGGAGAAAAGAAATTAAGGCAAGTAGTGACCAATCTTCCATGCCCCAGGTTCGCAGCTAACAACTGCCTAACCAGAAAGCCGCAAAAAAAAAAAAAAGAATCTGAGCCAGCAATAGCACCAGCAGGAGCTGAGCTGGAGCCTCAGGCTCTGGCAGTAGCAGTGGCAGTGCCCCAAGAGCAATACTTAGAAGGAGTAAGGCCAGTGGCAGCAGCCCCTTGGGCTGGCCAACAGCTAAATCCCCATCCCTCTCCCTGGGGAAGGTGCAAGATTCCTGGCAGCACCCAAGAGTCTGGTCTTAGAACCTGGAGGAAGGAGAAAAACCAGCTGGAACCTTTATCCCCTTCCAAAGCAGCACAGGCCTCCCCAAAACGGGGGCAGAAGAACGACACTGGCAGCACACGCAGCTGAATAGTAGGGAAGAAGCAGCATTTCCAAGGCGGGAATTTTTGACATTTGCCTTGTGAACTTAACGTGCAAATTGGATTTGGATGAGGTGATTCCACACAGCCCAAGAAACAATAATGGGTGTGCAAGTTATCATCATCTACCTGCTAATTCCTGGGGGTCTTGAAGCCTCCTGCAAAGCACCCACTTGCACAGGGCCAAGAATCTTAACAAAGCCCCACGACTAATCCAAAGACAAGATGGGCAAGTGCAAAGCAACTTGTTCAAGAGTTCATTAAGTCAGTGACAGAATTTGGGAGTCTTAACCCTCACCTGATGCCCTGGTTTCTCAGTGCATCCCACATCACACAAACAGGACAACCCAACCCAGTCTGTGCTGACCAGCTCCCGCCGAGCTCAACGGGAGTTTGCCACAATTTCTGCAAAATTTGCAGCTCAGGTCCTTGCCAGCCAAAGCTGTGGCATTCCCTGCACAACTGCTGCACGAATTGCACTCACAGTTTGAGAGCTGGGCTTGCAACACTTCCTGCTGTGCAACACAAGGTGCTGCAGCCGTCTGGAACAAACCCCCTCACGCTGAGCATTCCTTCTCCCCACGCTCCAGCTGCAGTTGGATGTTCTCTCCCTGACCTCGGTACCTGGGCTGGTTTTTTGGGCTTTTTTTTTTTGGTTGTTTTTTTCTTTTCCTATTTTGTAACTCCTTAAGTTAAAATTGCCTTTTTAAAGGGGAAAACAGGCTGGATTGAGTAAAATCCCCTTTGGTGATTTGCTGCACAGCTGGGACAAGGCTGGCTGGGATGTCAGATTCCTGCTGCTTTCCCCCAAGTATTTCTCTAAGCAGAACTGAAAGATTTCCTTCTCCAGCAAACACCTGAGCAGAAATGACTCACCCACCGTGTCAGCAACTGGCACAGACCTCTCAACCCTAGTGCCAAGCCTACATTTTTATTGTTGAAATACTGAAAGGGGAATTTTCCTTCTGTGGCTTCCAAAAAGGCTTGTGCATCTCTGTTTCATAGAAACATAGAACCATAGAATATCCTGAGTGGGAGGAGACCCACGAGGACCATCCAGTCCAACTCCTGGCCCTGCACAGACACCCCAACAATCCCATCCTGTGCCTGGGAGCGTGGTCCAAACCCTCCTGGAGCTCTGGCAGCCTCGGGGCCATGACCTTTCCCTGGGGAGCCTGGTCAGTGCCCCACCACCCTCTGGGGGAAGAACTTTTTCCTAATATTTTGCATAAATAGTAGCCTTATGCCTATTTTTGACAACAGGGGTGAGAGATAAGTTGGGGTAAAGCATATTTGTAAGACCAGCCATACAGAAAAGTCATTTTTTTTCAAGCTCATGAAACGTTTTAATGCATCTATCCCTAATCAAATCACTTTTTATTTTTTCTCCCTGACTTCCTTCAAAAATACTGCATATATATGATCATGGTGTGCATGAGCATGCATCTCTAATAACTTTTGAATGAGTTGGTTGCTCTCAGCCCAATTTGAGAGCGAGATGGGAGTTTCAGAGTGGTCACGTTGCCACAAGTTTCATGAAAATAGGCAACTGGATGGAAAAGAGAGATCCAGAGGCTGGAAATGTGCAGAGTGAGCTCAGCCAGTGTCGGACACCACAAAAATGACAATGTAAAGGCACTGACACTTGCAATACCCTCATTGGGAAGTTACAATTGGCCAAGAGATGGAAAGTCAGAGTACACAAAGTGCTACTTGATTATTTGTTTTGAAGGTCATCATAGCAAAAGTAAAAAAATTAATGGCCTTCAAGATACAGAACTCAAAAGAGCAGACAAGACAGCTGAATACTTCAAAGGAAGCCTACAAGCAAAAGTGC
Organism: Atrichornis clamosus; assembly: GCA_013400975.1. Classification (NCBI taxonomy): domain Eukaryota; kingdom Metazoa; phylum Chordata; class Aves; order Passeriformes; family Menuridae; genus Atrichornis; species Atrichornis clamosus. The sequence continues at coordinate 30,096 of WBMZ01007538.1, read as the reverse complement.
TATTAATTTTAACTAAATCCTGGGCTGGACACTCCTCTCACACACATGTAATCATTAATTTCAGAAGAGTGACTTCTGATATACCCCATGGTAAGCCCCAGATCACACAAATCCACTCTTTACTGCCTGAGCAGTGCTGTTGGAAATCAATAGGATTACTCATAGTGGTAAAGTTAAGCACCTGTGAAAGTGTCTGCAAGACTGAGGCCTAAGGCCTGGTCTAGGCACAGCTTTTGTACTTGAAAAGCTGGTTCACTTAAAGGTTTGTTTTGTTTTTGGTTTTATTTTTAAAGAAAACAGCAGCATAATTAAAGCCATACAACCACTTTAAAATGGACACATTTTTTATTGCCATAACGGGAACTTCCAGCAGCCATTCCCAGGTCAGCTGTGCTGCTCCAACTGCTCTCCTGGTGTAGGGAATTGTGCCAACGCTGTTAACAGCAGCCACAAGTTCTACACCTTGAGCCAGCCCACTCTGTCTACTCAAAGCTCTCCAGGTAATCCATGGAAAGCTCCTGATGGAACAAGCAACATGGGCACATCCATGTTTTAAGGACATTTGGTCTGGAGTCTGTCAAAAATATGATTTTTTTTTTTTCCCTCTCTCCATAATTTCCTTGTTCTCCTGTGCGTGTGCACCCATAGGAAAAAAAGCAACACCAAACACACCTAAAAAACTTCTGAGTTAGGCTTTCATGTGTGCAGGATCGAGGAAGGTAGAAAAGATCAAGATTGCCCCACAAGAAGGCAACAAAAAGGGGTGTGCATTCTATGGAAAGCACCACAAACTCCAGGAGATGCCAGGAGGAAGAGGGGGTGGAACAGTGAACTAACATGTCTGGATTGCTAAGAGGTTAAAAAAAAATGTCACACTTTCAAAGAAGAAAAAGACAAAAGACATTAAGAGTAAACAGGAAATTTGGGAAATCTATTTCGCTCAAAGTAGCAAACATCTGGAATAAATTGTCAAGAACTTAAGATCATCAAAGCAAAGTATTAATGAGGTTAAGAAGCAGCTAGACTGGAGGAGGAGACTGAAGAATACAGGGACAAAGGAAAGAGGTGGAGCTGAAAGAAACCTGGAGGCAACAAGCTCTTCAGCCCAAAGGGCTTGGTTTCTCTCTCTGCCCAACACGTCCTTATCTTCTCCTTGCTCCAGGGGTAAAATATGGGGGTTTCTAGTGCTTTTTGCTTTATGGAAAGGAAGAAATGCTTTTTTTCTTTTAAGAATTCCATGCGGGGATGTGTGACATCATTGTTGAGCCTCCCCATGCCGAAGTTTAACTCAGAAAAGCACAAGAAAACTGAACACACGCTGCCCCTTCCACCAAGCAGAGATTTCTGAAATCTGGAGTCCTCATCCCTCCCTTTCACACTTCAAATTACAAATAATTCCTACTTTTGTTACCAAATATTGCTTAAAGATGAAAAACCTCATCCCTTTAATCAAAAGGATTTAGCAAACCTCTCCAAGGATTCAAGAGCTGCCTTTTAAAACTTTTTAGTTTAAAGTAATTCAAACCAGGCTAAACAACACCTTTAAAGATGACAAAAAACAGTAGGCATAAATGAATAAGGAGACTAAGAAGGAAATACTTAGCACGACTTATCCTTTAATATCCAGATCCCTCTCTAGCAGGGATAATCAGAAAGCTATGTTGGCCCTTACTCAAAAGAAGGGAATGGTCTTCCATCTCTGCCTGAGCTGTTATTAACTATATTGGTTGCATTCATGGTCATTAACATCCTTTAAAAGATGATCTTGGGATTTCATTTTTCACCTCCCATTATTGAGCAATGGAATATTCATAAAACAGTAGACGGAAACAACTCAGAACAAAAAGAAAATAAGTTTCCTCCAAGTTCCCATCCCTGCCAGTTAAATTGCACTAAACCAAGGATTCCACACCAAATTGATTGGGGAGCGGCAGGATGTGTGCACACACATGAAAAAGCACACTGGGGGGGATGGAGAATAATAAAACATGCACTTGCCTGTCCTCTGCTCTAATAACCACATGCAAACTTCAGCCAAGCCTGACAGAGTGGGAGAGGTTTCAAAGATATGAAGTTCCTGTGGGTTTCACGGTACAGGCAGCTGGGTGAGGGATGAAGGTGCACTTGAGAGCTCCACCACACTGCAGTGTTTATTGGACACGAGAGAACCCACCCCGGCCTTCCTCGTGGTCTAATAGCACAGGGCCCTCCTGCTGTTTGTTATCAGCCAAGCACCCACATCTGAGGAGTCAGTGTTTTATTGGGAACATCTGCTCTTGTCTTCCTGGCAGCGGCTGAAGCTCTGCTTCGACCTCAACTGCTTCTCCAGTAGCTGTTCCCAAATCCTTATCTGCACCCTTCTGCCCAAGGGGAGCCAACAGGGCTGTTGGGAGCTCACAGGGGAGGCTGAGGCGCCTCCTCAGAGCCCCCCCTGTGCCACACAGCACTGGGGCTTCATTTTCAACCCAAAGCTCCAGAAGTCTGCACTGGTTCTTGCAGGGAGCACCGAGTCAGACCACAGCAGTTTTGAATGACTGGACACATTCAAGTCACCCAAATTATTTGCCGAATTTAGCCACCAACGTAGTGGACATGAAAGGAAGCAGCTCAGACCCAGCACTTCAGAGATCTCCAGTGGCCTCGCGCCTGTCCCTCACTACATTGACTGTAACAAAAGCACCTAAAATCCTGTTCCTCACTTCAGCCCTTCCACAGTTATGCCACCCATGCCCACAGCAGTTAAACTGGCCCAGACCTCTTATTTTCCTCCCAGTTCTAACTTGGAAAATCAATGATGGGTTTTGGGGCACTTTGAGGAACTCAGCTGAATTTTTCTCACTGTTTTTACCTTGAGATTTAAACATAACTAGAGGGACCCATCTAGGAAAAAACAAGGATTTTTCTCCTCCAGCAGCCAGGTACATGGTCAGGCAGACTGGAAAGGCCCTGCCATAAGGACACACTGCCCAGCACCTCAGTCCCCAGGGCTTCACCCATTCCAGCAGGCATAAAACATAGGAGACCTTTAATAGTGAAAGCAGGTGGTTGTTTTTCCAGGGACTGAGGGGTGCTTTAATGAGTGTTGTAGTGGCTGGAAAAAGGTGATAAGCTTTCTATGTAATATGAAAAGCCAGGGGGTTACTTTATGTAATCAGCCACAGCTGACTAAACAGGGCACTGAAAGTCACTCACAGCCAAGGGAAGACAAAACAACAAAACCCCCACAACCTTCCTGTCCCACCTCCCCAAAGAACCAGTTCCCCAGGCACAATCCCAGGGTTGTTCCCAGGCCTCCAACACCCTCCTGACCATTCTGCTCGGAAGAAAACACCAGCTTACCTTGGCGTGCTGAGGCCTCCGCTCCACCTTGGCCGTGCAGGAGCAGGGACAGCAGAGCCAGGGCTGTGTGTGCACATGGAGCAGCCCAGCCGTGCCTCCTCATTCCTCTCTGGGAGGTTCTTTGGGGCAGGGGGGCCCAGCAGCACGGACAGCCCCCATCTGTGGGGCTGGAGGAGCACCAGGTGTGGGACAGCTCCAGGTGCCATCCCTGCTCCAGTGGTTTTGCTCCGATGGTACTGAAAAGCTGGAGCTAAGACAGAGCTTTCAAACATGTTGCATTAAACACTTGCCAGTTGTCTCCAGCAGCAGCTCAAAGGCACTGCAGTATTTCACAAATCAGGACTTTAATTTAACAAACCTGAAAATATTTCACAGGGACTCCTGAACCTGCAGTTTAATGTAAAAATGCAGGTGAAAAGCTCACATTCAGCACAGAGAGAGGAGCCCTGACCAAAGCTGGTGGCTGCAGCTCGGTGTGGGAAGGTAAAACCTGGCGGCATTTGGTGCCCAGGGCTGGCACAGCCACGGCAGAGGGGACACTGGGGGGTCCCTGCCAGCAGCCAGGCTGTGCCAGCCTCGGGGTTTTGCCCACGCTGACACACGTGCGTTCCACCTTGGAACAAAATGGACTTTTCCACCTTTTCCAGAGCAGCAACTCATGATATTTCATCATTAGCTGCTAGTACAAACCTGGGTGAGCTGTAATACCAATTTTAAAAGAAATCCCTGATACGTCCTAAAAACTTTTCATAATTCCAGACAAAATAGGGATACTTGTACTGCTTCATCACTTGATTCACACCAGTGTTATTTTCCCAAACATTAAATTCTGTCATAGCCTTCACACTCTGTCTGGTTTGGGAGGGACACAATCCTTGCTGAAAGTGGCTAATTCCCATTCCACAAAAAAACCTTTCTAGCTGCTATTTAAACTGCATCCTTTTTACCTTGATAGATTAAAGACACTGACTTACCAGGAAATTCATGGAGATTTATCTCTTTCTGGCCTGTTAGAGGAAGCCCCTCCCCATCCCACCCCACTCTCTGGTAATGAACTTTCTACTCATCACAGCTGTGGTGGTACCTGCAGCTTCCAAAGCTTAAAGGAACAAGGTTGTTTGGATCTCCCTCCATTTGTACATAAGTCCTCTTACCCCAGGAAAGGGCAGCTGCTCTCTTTTAATCATTATTAAAAACAAATTCCTGCCTGGCCTGGCATCTGAGCTCTGTATTCCTGCTGAAGCAGCTGACCAAACACGAGCTTGCTCGTATATTTTACCAAAAGAAATTATGTTCCTCAGGTCAACAGGCACATTAAGCAATCATTTAAACTGAAAGGGACAGTAACAAATGGCAACATTTCACCAGATAAGGGCTCAAGGAGGTATTGCCGTGCTTGACCTTAAATACCTGAGTTAGCATTCCTAGGCTCCTGCTTCACAATCAGTGGAGCTGGACAGATGCTTGCAGAGGCTGAATCAGAGGAGAGAGGAGCTTAAGTGCCACAAAATGCCTGTTCCAGGACCTCTCTCCCTTCAGCCTCTGAGGAGAAGTCCTGCAGAGATAAGCCTCTTGAATATACACTACATCTGAGTGGCCAAAGTGAAGTCAGCACACATGAGAATCCCCCAAGTTCCATAACTCCAACAAAACTTCCCAGGTTTGTATGTCAGAAAACTGTTATTTCAAATTTTGTGGCCACATATGCTTGAGGGATCCAAATTCTGGCTCCTTCCTATGGCTTCCAAAGCCTTGAGTTGGGAAAAGGTCACAATAGCAGGGGAGGGACCTCAGATGCTGCAGCTGGACAGACAGCTCTGCACAGCATCAGCACCCCAGGAATGTTCCTTCGTGGGCTGGGAACCCATCTCTGCAGGACTTCCCTTTAGCAATCCAAGTGGATTTGCTCTTGCATATAAACCAGCTTTGTTTTTCCCCCATTCACAGTGGGAAATCCCTTCTCCTTGGGCACGAGCACCATCAGAGGATGACTTAGAGAGATGTGGCTGCCTGTGGCTCATGGACATCTTGCTGGTGCCCACCTGAATTTTAACAGACTGATGGGGAAATGAGGTGAGGCCCAAAGGTGCAGAACTGTCTCTGTACATTTGCCTGCAGGCAAGTTAAAGGACAGTGCCCCAGAGTACAGCTGTAAACATGTCCAACGTGAATTACCACTGATAACATCAGGAGACATTTCAAGGATCACAAGGGAGAAGGAAAAGGAGGAGGATGAGACTGTCCCAGGGTCAGATACTGCTCAATATTAACAATTTGGAGAGCAAAAGAGAGAACACACAAAATTTGTGGATCATGGGCAATATCTAAGGCAGCTTATGTGGAGTTTGGAGGATAGGGATAGAATTCAGAACAGGCTTACATTGAAGAGGAGATAGAAAGTCAGCAAGAAGGAATTAAAGATTAGTGCAGGCTGTTGGATGTTAGAAGAAAGGCACCAGTAAAGTTCAAAGGGTCATTGGTCAGGCTGTAGCTCCTCAGGAAAGGATGTGAGGCCCAAAGTGCAGCACGGATGGATCATGTTCAGCCCAGTGAAGGGGCAGTGCCCCCCGGGCCGGGCTAACAGAGCTGGCACGTGTGGCATCACAGCATCACGGCCGTTTGCAGTGGGATTGTCCTCGCCAAACTCCTGCTCAGAGCAGCATCAGCTACAGGAAATTTCCCAGGACCATATCCAGCTGGGTTTGGGACATCTCCAGCAACGGAGACTCCACGACCTATCTGGCAACCTCTTCTGATATTTGATCATCATCACAGTCAAAAGTTTAAATGGACTTTCCTGTATTCCAGCATGTCCAGTGCCTCTCATCCTGTCAATGGACACTGCTGGGGAGAGTATGGATTTGTTGTACTCAGGTGGAAATATTAAACAGTTTGGGAGTTGTTTTCAAACAGAAAAAGGACGCTTCAGACAATCTACACCTTGTTACCACTAGTGAAAATTCAAGGTGTGTCCTCAGATAACCCAAGCTGGCACATTACCAAGGCAACAGAGGCAGAGGGAATCAGATCTGAGGAACTTTCTGGGACAGAAAGAAGAAGCTACAGGGGGATCAGAAGCAAGCAGTTATTAAGGAGGAGAGGTCTGGAATAAACCTCTACCCACATTGCCTAGAAACATTCATAACCTTCAGTGCTGCTGAATCGCAGGGGGGATTGGTTTGTTTGCTGTTTTAGAGACAACCAACCTCTGAAATAATTATTCCAATCTTGCTGGTGCTGGAATTTTGTGTCCAAGTTGGCAGACTATGCTTAAAAACAAAATATGCACAGATTTAAGGTAATCCTAAAGAGAGCAAGAAGAGTTAGGAGTGGAGAAAAGATCACTGAGAGGAAAAGTTGGAAAAAGAATGTTGAAAAAAGAAAACTAAACAGGCTTCCACTGTGCTAACGTCATTACAAAGAGGATGCAAAGGATGAAATTGGCTTAATTTGCAGACAGAAAGATTTAGGTTAGGGGGAAAAAGTGCATAAATCTAAGGCTAGTTTTGGACTTGAGGCTACCTACAAAGTTTAGACAGGTCAGACAACCATTTGTAACAACAATCCTGCCTTTAAGCAGAACAACAAACTGGGGGAATTCATGAGAACCTTTCTCTGCCTTTTATGACAGACTATTTCAAAGGCTGCTCTACCCTTTCACAAGGTTTCAGAAAGGTTTATGGGATTAAACATTTAAGAGTTAATAAAATACATTATCAATTCTACCCTGTTTCTTTGTTTTTTCCCATCCAAATAGCAATTGTTTGTGAAAGGGCTGACACTGAAGAGCAACTGCCAGGGTTCATGCAAGTTCAGTTCCCATCTGATCATTTTAATGATGCTTGGTGAAAATCTGTTTTGTGGAATTAATCTGAGCTCTTTGTTCCTTTCAGATATTTGAATGTGCATCCAAACCCCATGAGCACAGCCCTATGTCCCCACATGAAAATGGAGATTGAAATGAATTTGGGACTGATACAGGCTTGTTCTGAATCTTTAATATTTTCATGATGTTTATCTGAACATTTGTCCTTCCCCCTTATAGAGGGGAGCGTTACAGCCCCAGATTGTCTCGCATGATGGTCCAAGAGCCCAAGGTGCACAAGTCCAAATGAGCCACAAGATGGGTGGTGCAGCCCAACCCCAAAGATCCCAAGCGATCTGTAACAGGCACCTCAGCTGCACTGCCCTTCAAGAGCCATAATTCTGAGGTAACGGACAGAAAAAAAAAAGGAAGAAATGGATTTTGAACAAGGATAAAAGTGCAGCAACAAAGAAGGAGCAGAGCTGCAAAAAGCCTGAAGCAGTCAGGGTCAGAAGGAACCGGGGGCTCTGTAGAGCCCACGAACCACTCCAGAGGGTCGTGAGAGCACTGATGGTGGAGAGCACTCTGGTGGTGCATCACTGTTTGGTGCTGCTGGAAGGCATCACAGCTGCACCCTGCCTTGGTCCCCAGCAGGATCTGGAGGGAATTTGGACTCAATTCCAAGCTGAGCCTCTGGTTTAGCATCCTCCAAAAAAGCTACCCAGGTTGCTCAAGGTAAGTAAGGGCAATCCAGTGATTTGCTTCAAAACTGCAGCGCTCCAAACCAAACCACTCCTGATGATAAAGCCTGGCTCAACCTAATCCACACCGAGGTGGTCCTATTTTCCATCCATCCTTCCCACAGCTCCATGCTCCTGCCCCATCCACAGAGTGAGGGAGCAGGGAGCCTGCAGCAGGGTGAGGTAAAGTGACCTCACCAGTGTCCAACCAAGGCAGACCTAAAGGTGGTGGTCAGGTCCAAGAGTCCAGAAAGGAAATTTAGGGAGCAAGGAGGTTTCTTCTCAGTCAGCACCTGCTGTGTGTGTATGAGCCCCAGTGCTGCCTGGAGGGAGGGGGAACTGCTCAGACCAGACCCATCAGGCTGAGAAGTCACAGAGCTGCACTGGAAGAAGTCATGCAGCAGTTACAGATGAAAAAGAACCCATAAAAACTGTGTGCTTTGATGGAAAAATGTGACCTCATCTTCCAAGAGCGTTATCCTCAAAGTTTTTGCCTACCAGCTTGCAGGAGGAGAAGTAAATCTCTCTAGATTGAAGGCCAAAGATAAGCCTGGGTGCCATTTCAACCAGTCTTCAGGCTCATTCTGAAATCTTTAAACAGTGTAAAAACCATAAGCACTGTCTGACATCTGATGCCTGAGTGACTTCAGCTCGGATTAGTGGAACAGCCAGTGCTTATTTGCTGGGGAATGTGATTTTGTGGAGCTCATACAAGGTAGCATTACACGTTGTACACATGTTTGTGCCATACAAGAGCCTTTCACAGACCCACCTCTCAAGAAATTTCCAAATGGAGTCTGTAAATGAAACATCCATTTTGCAGCCCTCCCCCGTCACCAGTTCTTTGCTGAGAAGAGCTGTCACTTGGTTGGGTCTGCAGAAGAGCCTGAAGCAGAAGCTCATAAATCATCTTTTCTACAGTGCCACCAAAAATTCCTCAACCTCCCTGACCTCCCACTGCCAATCTACAACCCCATCCCATAAGCAGTGGTCATGGACCTGTGAAGGAAAACATTCTGGGGAGAAAAGACTCTTTGTGGGGAACAGCGATAAAAACCGGGCTGGTACAGGAAAGCCCAGCTGGTGAGTGAGCCAGGAGGTGGAAGAACAGGTCAGCTGTTGGATGACCTGTGGATCTTGCACTGCGTGAGGTTTTCTGAGTCCCCACGGCCCAGGGAAGCTGCTCGTTGTGTTGGGAGGGACAGCTCTGGGTGACCACGCGTTGCCTCGAGTCACACGAACTTGTGGCAACAAGTGCTAAAGCCTGGTCCACACCTTCAGCAAGATTCATGCAAGAAAGGACTGAATTTTGCTCCTAGCTGTGTCCACTGATATTTTTAAGAGAGATAATTCCCAGTAGATGCAATTGGGAATCAACTTGTTATATTAGGAAAACATTGCTGATGCAGGAACAAGCACAGTGCTCCTGCACATGGGACAGGAGTGAGAATTATTTTATGGACTTTCTGTCTGCTAAAAGCCTCCCCACTCCTGTTGTTCTGTATCACTGAAGTGCATGGAGTGCAGGATTTTGCTGGAACAATGGAAAATTCAGGTAGGGATGAATGTCACATCCCTGAGCCATGCAGATGTTAAAGCTTTTCCATGGAATTTCTGCCCCCCGTGATGAGGGCAGAATTTGACACGTTGCCCTCAAGTTCTCTTGACTAAGAAGACTGTGAAGATGGAAACAGAAAATAAGTGGCTTGTTGCTTGCTCTCAGTGTCTGTGGGACTGTGGCTCCAGCAGCACTGATGCACAAGGAAAGCATTTTCATTAGCTGTTAAAACAGCAGAAGCCTGTTTTGCTTTGGCTGCAACATCCTTCTGCCTCCCACGCAGGAAGTGTTCATGCAATATTCCACATAGGCAGAATATGTCCAGTTCCTAGAAGTCTAAATACAAGAAACTGTAGCCCATTTAAAAACTAGGCCAGTGTTGGATTATAAAAGTGAGAGGTAATCTGCTTTCATGGGCTACAGTTCCTGAATTCTTCTCTTTGTCCCTAGACTTGATGATCTGTGTCAAAACCCATCCTTCCAGAGTGTGCCTCACCTGTCCCACAGGGATAAGGGCCAAGGGGTGACAGCCCAGGTGTTGCTGTTATTTCATGGACAGCCTTCTCTACATCATAAAGGCATCTCTGAAGGAGGAAATTCATTATTCCTGGTTTCTAAGTCCACCTAGGTAGTCTTTACTATGAGAAAAATACCCAATATTCCACTATTTCTCCTCTTTTGCACCACAGCAAACGAGTCAAGAGGTTTCTGAAACTGGCCACATCACTGAGATGGAGAGGGCATATTGCATATTCACAGGAACTTAAGATTGTTTTATTTACACTTTCATTGCTAGGGGCTGTGAAATGGAACAAAGTTCTATTTGCCAGCCACTCTTCCTTGTGCAATAATTTAGAGGATTTCTCAATTAATACATGGAACTTATGTATAAAAGACGAGAGGTTAAGTAACACTGCAGTGCCCAATGGACCATCTGGTGATCATTAGGTTTGTCAATAAATCACAAAAGCACCAGTTCATCAAGAAAATTCCATTTCAAACCACTGACAGAAAAAAAAAAAAGATGGGGAAAAAGCCCTCACAAAATTGGTATTTTGATATTTTGTAAAAAGAGGAGCATTGAATAACTTTAATCTAATTTCAATTGTTTTATTGGTTCTCTTCTGACGACCACATGGCTTCACATCCTGGATGTTCAGCCCTTTGTCTTGTACACAAGAGCATTATGAAATAACTCGGTGCATCACCCCAGGAGAAGCTCCTCTCTCTGCTCTCAGTCTTTCTCCTCACCATGGGTGATAACGTAGCAGAGGTTTTTGTAGTCGAGGTTCCCAGAGACGTCTGGAGGGAAGGCAGCAAACATCTGGTTGATCTGCCAAGCAAACAGAGATGAGTGTTACAGACTGAGGGCCAGCAACATGGGCAGCTTTTCTTCTTCATCCCAGCTCAGCTCCCTGCTGCCTTGATCCGTTAACCACCATGGAAAAGTGTTCCTCAGGTTCAGTAAAACTGAAGTAGGAATTGCGACACAACTGGTTAATAAAGTCCTGCTAGAATTCCACAAGTTCCCTGTTGAAAAGAGCTTTCCCTGAAACCCAGGCTAGCCCTGGTCAATAAATGTACAGTCCAGACTGCTGTTCTGACTGGAACAGACTGTCCAGTCTCTTCTGTCCACAAACCACTCAATCTCCTCCCCTGAAAATACAGTCCCTCTAAATTCCTCCCAGCCAGCAGAATCCATGCTCAGTCTCACAAGAAGCACAAAGTCAGTACCTCATTTCAGATTTCAAACAAAATAACTCACAGAAATGGAAACCAGTTCACATTTCCCACCCAAATTCACTTGGACCCCAGTAAATCCATTGCCCAGCTCTCCATAGGAAAGAACTGCAAGAGGTGGGCCACGCTTGCCCTTGGATGGAAGTCCAAAGAATCTATTTGACTTTGATTTAGCCATGGAGCTCTTCAGAAGAGATGCTTTGAATTGTTTCTAATTGCTAGAGCTGGCATCAGCCTTCTCTCAGTCCGGATTTCGGCTGAATTCATGCATTTAAAGAGGGGCAAGGACTTACTGCTGAGCAGGAGCTGGAGAAGGATTCCTGTTTTGAATAGAGAAGTTCCTTACCTCTTCTTGACTGAACCGGTCTGCCTGTGTCATAAGCATTTCTTTGATGCTGTTCAAATAAAAGGAAATAACCTGATTAAAGGGTGATAATGGCACATGACAATTCAGATGGCAAGATCCCTCCTGAAGTTGCATGAAAGAAAATCTGTGTGACCGCATAAATTAGAGCTGTTAATCCTTACATGATATTGTAAGAGATTTTCTGTGGGCACCCATCAGTGTCAATGCCTCGCTCTGCCAACTTATTTCGCTTTTGTGACATTTTATAGAGGTTTAAAATTGTTTAAGGTTATTACTGTAATTGAAATACAGCAATTTTGTATGCTTATCTTAACCCAAAATGGTAGGTTTTCTCACTTGCTGTTTAAAGTTTGGATCACTTAACAAAACCAAAAGAGAGAATATTTTCTGTAAAATCTAAGGATGAAAGGAACAGAGCATGAAATGAGAAAGAGGACTTTAAAGAGAACTCCAGCCGCTATTCCAAATCATCATCTGAGAATCCCTTTATTTGCATGCAGCCATTCCCAGAGGAGGCTGTGAAGCTGCATGAGACCTGTTGTGTTTCACGGTGCACTGTCTTGATCTGGAGTTACAGCACTGTAACACGGAGCTTATCCCACACACAATCTGCATCCCATGCAATTACATCAAAGAGAATATTTTTGGGGCAGGCTCTCAGCTGATTTACCCTCTGTTTTAAACCCATTGTGGGAAGGCAGTTGAGCATGTAATTTTTTTTAACCTAAGTTTAGAGGTGAGTAGAAAAGCCAGGGAGAATTATTTCTGTTTCTAGTGTAACCCCTTTAGATAAAATGTCTTTATACCTCAGCCAGTTCCTCATGTGCTGAGGGCAGCACGTGCACCACGTGCTGGAACATCCACCAGTATGAACTCGGTTATATTCACATAAACATCCCTTTCACTTGCACCAATAATTTCCCCTTCCTGTAGGAGCACTCCTGTATTAATCTCACAGTTTTCATTCATGCTGAAGAGGCAGAGTTGTCTCCTTTTGTCACTACCAAGTGTATTTGTACATTACCAGACACAATTCTGGACCAGTAAAACAAACTGTAAAGCTGTGATAACAGGTGAGCAGTCTGTTGTACAAAAACAAAAGCTGAAGCAAATATAGAAATCTGGTTTGGTTTGTAGATTTGAAAAAAGGTGGGTTTTTTTGAAGAATTTGTTGTGGGGGAGTGAGAACAGAAGCTCTTCTGGAAGAAGCCCTTTCTAACGGGAATATTTAAGACTATTTATAATAGAAACCATGCCTGCACAGGAACACTTCCAGGTGAGCAAAATTCACCTACTGTGGGTGCAGATGTTCAGGCAAAACAGTAAATCTTCCCTTTCTGCTGCTGTTCACTGTACATGTCAAGTGAGAAAAGCCACCCAGATAGAAGTGCAGTTTGGATGGCAAAGCTGCGGTGGCACTTCCCCACAGCTCTGACACGTGTGATTTTTTCCAGGAAAAGGCTTCAACAAAGACACATCCCAGTCTGCATCAGAGGCACACACACTTCTGCAGCTCTTGTTGATATCAAGTGCACATTCGGAAGTCCAGAAAGAGAAAATTGAAAAAATCAATTTCTGGGCAATGAATAAAGATCTTATCCACAAGGACAAGTGTGAAAATATCCGTGCAAGTTTTGGGAAATACTCTGAAATCACAGACAGAGCTTAAGCTGTTGTATGTATTCTTCCCGCACTACTTCACCATTCTCTTTACTGAGCAAAGTTTCTTCATTTCTTTGGCACAAATTGCTGTTCCTGTTTTGTTCCTCTGGCCATTTGGTATGGGACTGCATCCTTGAAGTCAGATTCTCAAATGATCAGTGGGTGCAAGGGTAGAGAGATCATTCTCCTCAGCATAGATTGATTATTGGATATATATGCACTGGTGCAAACAGCATTAGCAAATGTAAATAGGAAGTGTGATCCAGGAAGGAGCTTGGTGAATAGAAGGAAGCACTTACAGCAATTTTGTCAGAAGTCACAAATAAACTTCAACGTGAACAGGCCTGAATTAAAAAGAGATCTGGGCACTGTGTGTCTTCTATTCACATGCTTGAAGTATTTAGGGGAAAAGAAAAGATCAAATATCTAATTATAATCTTCTGATGCACAGCCCAGTAGGCTCTGGCACACTCATAAGGAAGAAGGACTGACTAAAGGATCTATGCACATTTTCCATTATTTATTTTATAGGGAAACAAACACTCACAATTTCCAAAGCCAGAAATTATGCACTTTTTTCTTTGTGTATCTTGTTTTCTTTAGAAACACTCTTTTCTTCTAAAAAATTACCCCCAAAACCAAACCAAACTCAAACTCTCCTGGGCAAAGAAGAATATCCATTTGCCTTGACGTAGGAATCTAAATGTTATCTCTTGTCCTGGCTGACATCAACTCCTTCTACAGTTACAAATACCTTGCTGCATTCTGATATTTCCAAAACCTTTTAAAAAATATTCTGTGAAATCTCTGGGACACTTCTGGCTTTCCACTGGGTTTTCCCTTTCTGCAGTGCTGTCTTGGAGGAAGACAGGTGAGTGGGAAGGAGCAGAGCTCTACAGCTACGAGGAGAAACATCCCCAGCTCTGCCAAACAGATCTCCAAAGGTCCAGCATGCCTGGGACCTCTTCCACCCCCCTGGGTCCGTTTTCATCTGGCCCAAATCTGAAAAGTTGTGTTGGCATCAGCACGAGGCACGGTCGGTGTTGGCCTCACTCACTCTGCCCCGTGAATGGCACTTGGGAACCACCCAACCTTTCCCAACACTGCCCCAGTTCACGCCAGCTGAGAATGGGGCTGAAAGCATTTTCTCTTTTTGACATCATGCTGCAGGAAGGGTTTTACGTGTGGTGTCACGATGCAGACAAACAAAGCCTGTCGTTGGGTTTGGAAGTCAGTTTTAAACTCCTGGAGCTTCTGGAAAGGTTAGAAGGCTCCATCCCAGCTACCATCACATGGATGAAGTGAGTCATTTCCAGACCAGAGGTGAAAACATGCAGAGGGAAGAGACATAAAAATCCCCAGAAGGATGTTAACTCCATGAACGTAAAAAGAAGTTCTGATTAAAAGGTCAACACGGCTGGTTTGGGAGAGAAACATTCCAAGATTTTTTAATACGGAGAAATATTATTTATTAACACTAACCGTCGTATTGAAATGGCTGCATCAGCCAGCAAAAAACTTATTTCAGAACTTCAAATGTCTGCATTTTGGAAGCATATGAATAGAAGTTAAACCTCAAAGACATTCACGGAATTGATTTAATGGTTTGTTCTGTAATGATCAACATTACCCTCGGGTCTAATAAGTAAACATTATGCTCTGTTGTGGTGATGAACTAAAACAATTGTCTAATGTTAGCAGTGCAGTGGGGGTGGGGACAAGGTTGACCTTTTCCATCAAGGAAAAATAAAATATTTCTCTCTCATCTTCATTTTGGAGTGTGATACTGCATTCCTAATTTGCCCCAAACTCCAACTGGCTTCCAGCATCCAAGGAATGTCGAACTGGACACAGGGTGCCAAGCTGCAGATTTTGTATGCAGGATATTGTTACAGATAGCGGTGGGAAATGGAACATTTCATGGGGTTTGCAGTATCAGAAGTTTGTATTTCATGGCTGTGATTTCACTACTGTGTGATCTGGCCTATTTTGCAACAGGCTGAATTTATTCTGATTGTTCGAGTCACTTCTGGTGTGATCCTCTGACTGTTCTTCCCAAGCTGTTTGGATAATGTTAACCCTCTGTTCCTTCTGATTGATTGCTACATCCACTTGTGTTTTAATTAATTTGGAAGTTCCTGGTGAAAAGACTGTCTCTGTGTTTTTATTTTGCATATTTTGACAGCACTGGGGTACTGTCATAGAAAAGCATATTGGTACAGGAAAGAAATATTGTACATTAATTTTATATTTTCAACTAACTTTCATGAGACATCAATAATTGCAGATAAAGTCATGGAAATCTCCATGGGGTTCTGGTCAGAGGTTATCACAACATTAGCAGAAATAATTGATGCAAATACAATTTTGTAACTCATGGTTCCCTAGCAGATTTCCTATATATATATCATATTTTATATAATCTGCCTGAAATGGCTGCTGCAGTAAAAGTATAGAGCCCAAATTCACCATGAAATTTCAGCATATGAATAAATTTAAGCATGTGCATAAATCTAAGTACATAAAACACTTCTCTGGAGCCATAGGTCAGACCTCCTCATCCACTGCCCTGATTTGATATCATTTCTCTCACTCACCTGGAGCACTCCTTGCACCATTCTGGCAGTGCAACGAGGGTTTGCATTTGTGCAATTAGCACTTAAAGTGCTTTTACATTGCTTTGTTAGTGCAAGAGGGTATGAATACAAATCAGGTCCTGCCTCCTTATTTAAAAATAGCCATATTGACAATAATTGCCGGATTATTAATAGTATTATTTGGCTTGGCTCTCACCATATCTAGTGGAATTTTACAGCAAATTATTGCCTAGAAGCAGAAGGCTCAAACGATAAACACATAAAAAGGAAAATGTCCCACACTAAAACCATGTCTCAGAGTTAATTAAATTGATCACTTTTTTTAAGAGGGGAGCAGCTTTCCCATTTTAGTCAAGCACTGAGAGTTAGGCACCAGACATTCATTTCAATTTTACATATGGAGTTAATTTGCAAAGAGTCATGTGTCGATTTATATCCAGACCTTCAAAAAAAGGCTATCTAATGGCCTACATGTGATTATATTTCCGTTGCTTCTTGCAATGTCTGAAGACAATAACATCTCTTTTTTGGTATGCAAATACATTCATACAATAGTCCAGTCTTTTAACTCTGGTTACAAAGCCAAATGTTTCTCTGCCTCTTAAAATACTGTGAAAAATATAGCTTTTAAGCAGGTCTTTAAAACTGTGCTATTATTGTTATTGTTGTTATTCTTTAAAAGGATTTGAAATAAACTTACTAGTCTGCCTTTATGCGGCCTTTTCCTTCTGGGTCGAAAATCTTAAAAGCATTCAGAATGGTTTCTTCTGGGTCCGTGCCTAAAATTAATGAAATATAATTTAGAAGCCTGGATGTATTTCTCTGGCTGCAGAATACTTGCTAAGTAATTGCATTCGCTTGAAAACAGTGCAAAATGGAGAATTCTGCAGTTGTGGGTTTGAAGACAAAGGTTTCTTAAGTCGGCAGCATTTGTCATGTCAGATAAACAATAGAGGTGAATAGTTCAGTGCTCAGAAGCTTAAAAATAATAACTCATATCTATTCTATGTCTGCAGGAGAGAAAACTTCCAGGAACTGGTCTCCAGTATCAGTACCCAGAGGATTAGTGGCTTTCAGAAATGAAAATATAACAAACTGTTTCCCTGTCTGGCTTCCTTTAGTCTTGTACTGTACGTTCCTTGTAAAAACACTTTTTGATGTTACTTGTTCTTCACGAGATAGAGAAGAGGTTATTTCCCTCGCTGAAGGAAATGGAGCTCATCATAAAATCCCAATGCCAATGGAATGCAGTGGGAACAGGATGATCAATGTAAAATGGTGATCTGCACTTACGTCCCATAGTGCCCTTCCCCTTAAGTGTCTCTTCATTAGGTGTTACTTGCAGAAACAGGATGGTTTAGAGCACTGGACTGTGGCTACAAGATTTTGCCTCTGCTCGTGGTTGGGCCACAGGTTTTTGGTATGACTTTAATATCCCTGTCCTTCTGTTCCCAGCAGTAAAATAATAGTACTGGCCTTCCTTTTCTTCCATCCTTTATCCAACCCATCTCTTTAGACTGGAAATAATTTGTGTCAGGGACTCGTTTTCGCAGCGCCTTAATCTGACTGGGGCTTCTGACTACTCCGTAAAGCTGCAGATTCTGAGTACACTCGGTTTCAACCCACACCAAAGCATGCACTGTGTACTCTGTTTCTGACTATTCCTCCATATTTCAAAATATTACTGTAGTATATCTAATGCAAATCTTTATAACTGTAGGAAACCAAATTTGCTAGCAGATGAACTGATTCCATCAACAAATGAAGCTACTTGGTATGCTGAAAGAGTGATTAAAAAAGGATACAACACAAAGAATTGCAGATTCAAAGTTTGTTTCAAAGTTTGGCAGAGCTGGAACCAGACTAGAACCCAGCCAAGGTTCTCTGCTCTACAGACACTCCTGATGCCTTCATAGTTTTCTTTGTTTAAGAGATTTCACAAGGATTACCAGCATCCTAGTGGATATAATAGTGAACAAACCTCGGGCTATCTGCCCTCCTTCTTGCCACACAATGGCCATGTATAATTTTTTTTTTGCCAAGCTGTGGGCGATGCATTCAAACTGCAACGAATCTGTGATCAATACAAAGAGCATTGGTGTTTAATGAGTGTTATGATCGTCCCACGAAGAGAAACATCCCCCAGCTCAGAGGAGAGGTCTGCATTTTAAGTAGTCACCACTGTGGGGGGGATTTTTTTTTCCTTACTGTGTTTTACATTTTCTACTCTGTCATATCCTTGGACTTTGGCTTTGAAGAGAAGCAATGCAGCAGGCATTCTTTATTGATTAGCTGGTAAATAAAGTGGTTTCTTTGATGTGCGGCATCTCTGTTTTCTGTACAAATTGTATTATTCTGACTCCCTGTAGAAGCAGCTCCATGTGGTTGGCATTAACATAAACCGAGTTTTGTTAGCTGTTCATCTGGCATCATAATCTCAACATGCAAAGCTGAAGCTCATCCTGAAAATCCCAGCTTCCCCTTTATGACAGAAATCAATTATAGCACAACAAATTTTACTTAGAAAGCACCTTTCACCAAATTCTCTGAGTGGTACTTAGCTAATAAAGAGTGTTGCAAAATTGCCATATCCACTTCCTCTAGCCCTTTCTCCCTTTCTAATTGCACTACAAAGGCTCTTCATCCCAATTAGTTTTGATTGGGAATGTGCAGTCTTTTGGCTCTGCTTCCTTTGCATGACAAACCCAACCAGAAGGGCATGACAAGCACAGCTGTGATTTTCCCTTCACCAAATGGAAATTAAAAAAAACCTCCTCCTTTGCTGGTAGCCAACAGGAAACCTGCAGACAAGAGGGTTCTGCTTTGCCATTCACCTTCCTGAGCTGGCTCTGCTTTTAGGCCACACGATTGGCAGGGCCAGGGGCTTTGCCAGCTTCAGCACCCGTGCGGGACAAGAGGGAAAAGGGGAAAGGAGGAAAAGCTCATTTCCATGCTCACAGATGGAATGGGCAGCAGGGCACCCCACAACAAACAGTCGCATATCCCAGGAGGAACATTATGGAGGAGGGCACTGCCTGCTCTGCCAGATGACACCTGGAATGTCAGGGTGGAGGTGCCACAGACAGATTGATGTCTGGGGAATAAAATCCCCTCCTTGGGGTCAGCCTTCTCCATCACCTCTCATGCTTCCCAAACTTCCTGCTTCTCCTTAGCAAGATTGTTTTTCTTCCAGGACCAACTACATGAATTGTTTCTTTCAAACCTCTCTGTTTTCTATTCCAAGCATAGAAAACCCTTCACTGGAAATGTGTTAAGCAACACAAAGACAGAGTCCAGCAACAAAACAATAAATGTTTTTAAGAAGATAGGATCGGATTTTTCCATTTTTCTCTTCATTAGTTATTTTAACAAACTTCTGGAATGTGCTTGGCTAAGGCCAGCCTTGCTTTGAAGGTCAAGACTTTCACCTTTCTCTTATCCATGTAGGAAGATGACTAGGGTTTATCTTGGCCTCACACCCTCTCTCTTGCAGTTTCTAGCCTTTAGCTGGAAAAGTGGGATGACTAAATTACCAGCTCACACAACAAATGTAGTACCCACATTTTCTGAACTTCCCACTATAAATATTCTGTGGCAATGAGTAAAATCCCTCTCCCTTATAGTTGTAAACCCACTAAAAATTAATTATTTCAATTTATCCACTCCATTAAGAGTCATTCAGTGAAATCTTCACCTAATGGCAAAATCACTGTTGGCCTCAAGTGACACCAAGGCTGGGCCACTGGGTTACAATGAATATAAAAAATGAGGGAAGCCCACCTTCTGCTCCATGCCCTGTAACTGCAAGGAGGATGCAGAGGTCACGTTTGCTAATGAGCCAAAGGCGTGCAAAAAAGGTGGGGTCTTTTAGAAATACTTTTAAATCAGCTAACACTGGGAGTGCTACAACAAGAGCATGAGCATGACTTCAGCCTAGGAGCCTGCTGATGGTGAATAACTCCCCTGCACCATGCTCCAGGCTGCTGAGGTTTCAATCTCGTCTGGACCTCAGCTTACCACTTTCATGTTAGCTTGTGCAAGATAAATCACACCTTTGAGTCGTCCTCTGGGCCGTCCCTTAGCCTCCCATACTTTGCCTCTGTCTGCAAAACTGGAGATCCCTCCTTGCCTTTGAGCATTGTTCTGTGGATGCATGATTATAATTTGCAAGGTGCTGAGATATTTCAGTGCCGAGGATCTCTGACAGATACCTCTCCAATCCCCCAGAGGTACTTACCTTTCAGCTTTTCCCCAAACATAGTCAGGAAGACAGTGAAGTTAATGGGACCTGGCGCCTCCTTCACCATGTCTTCAAGCTCTTCATTCTTGACATTCAGACGACCTGCAGCAGAGATCATTTTTCATAATAAATCACAAATTGTGTTTCAAAAAACGATTCCCATTCATCTCCTCCCACTGGGGAGCTCAGGGCTCTGTGCAACTTTGCTAATAACATGGTAGAACACAACTCCCGAATCCCCCAGTGTGAAAGAAATTGGCAGAGCTGGCTCGGAGATCAAAGGGTGACTGAAGGAGTAAGCAGGGTAAATAATACAGACATGGCCAGCAGTGGACAAGAGAAGGGGCACTTCCAAATAAACTGGTTTTTATTTTGGGGGTTTTTTTTTAACCTCAGGTGAAATATGGGACCCACTGATATTAATATAGCAGAGATCAAAGTGACTGAAGTGAATCCAAGGTCTCAGTCTTTGCCCTCCTCTATATTGAGACACCTCTCTGAGTGGAGGGCAGATGGACAAGTTGAGCAGTCATATCCCTTCCCCATCCTTGAGCAATCCTGTTGATGAGAATTTAGGCCCTGGCAGCCCTCCTCAGATTGAGTGGCAATTTGCTGTGAGTGTACTTTACAGGCACGGAAAGACTTCATTGAACAGGAAAGACACCAGAACCTGGCCTTAAGAAATAAATATTTCAGGGTAACAGTAGCTACAGGCCAAAGTTTGCAAACCTCATTGTCACAATAAAGAGTTCAGGAGCTTCTGCTCCTTGCACTGACTCTGCTGGCGTCTGATTCCACCCCGGGGAGCACTAAAGATTCTTATCAAACTCTTTTTAATAAGATCCAGATGGCAAAAGCCCAAATGCCTACATCACTGTTCAAGCCTCAAACGCTGCAACAAGGATACAACTCCAGGTTTGGGATCACGAGCACTTGATTTTTTCCTTTCCTTGGGAAGATTTGCTCTAATCTGCCAGATATTATCAGGATTGTGATAGGCATGGAATGGACAATACCTAATCCCATGACACGCACATTTCACCCCACATAAACCACACCAGCACAGAACCTCACATGAAGTCCTCCCACGTTTGTGTGGGCAGAGGGGCAGCTAGGCCATGACAGCAGCGCTAATCAGGGCATATTCCACGGCTCACAGATGAAAAAGGTGCAGCCTGGGAAGCCTGGATTCAGAGGCAAATCAGAAATGCCTGGCATGGACCCCTGCTTGGGTGGGCCTCTTCTGGAATAGCTGCAGGGGAGGGATCAGACCAGGAGGCTGCTCAGGAGGGTTTCCAGCCCTGCAGTGAGATCCCAACGACCCCAAGGAGGAAGGTCAAACTGAACAGGTTTCCTTTTGCCTTCTGTGTATCTCATTTCTTCCCTCACTGTAATTTCAATACAAACCTTTCTTATGTGCTAGAAATTGAGAGAGCATGTATCTTAAGTACTGAATGATTAGTCCCAGTTTACCTAGTGCAGCAAATGTGTCTCTCAAGTCTGCCTTGTCAATAAAGCCATCCCTGTTCTGATCCATGATGGTAAATGCCTGTGGGAAGGAAAAGGAACATGTATTGCCATTTCCATTGCACAGGACAGTGTTACAATCACACACATCAGTCCATGAGGGTATGATATTCATGCTGTAAAAAGGAATATTTAACTTCCTTTGATTCCTCCACATCATTGCACTTTCCTCGCTTTCAACACATTACTGTATCTTGGCAAGGGGCTTAATTAAACCCACCCAAACTTCTTCTTACTAAATTAATGCTCAGTGCAGCATGCATTGGGCTGAAGCCAATGCTGGCAGCCCCAGCCATTCAGGCCTTAACCCATAAAAGTTTGAATTAGGGAGGCTTTAGTCAGGGTGGATATAGCTCAGTGTGTTTATACCTTCCCCATACCTCATTCTTTGGGAGCTATCATATTCTGTAAAACATTTCATTTCTGTAGATATCTCTCTGCTATCAACCTGAAGTCGATTCCTCCTGGGCCTTAGAATGATCCATCATACAGAGATAGCTGAATTTTCAAAAGTACAGAGAGATGTAGGTTCCACAGGATTATTTATTCCAAGTTTTTTTCCTCTTTCCAATACACTGCATCCTTGAGACTGTACTGTGTGCTCTGACTGACACTGATGTGCTGACCTTAAATGCTGTTGTCAGGCAAAATTTAACTTTTGATGGCAAAAAAGCAGTTGATTTTTTTTTTTATTATTTTCAGCCAACACAGACTTTATGCACTCTAACCATTGTATACCAAGCCAGCTAACTGCCCATCTGTCTGTTTACCTATTTGTGTGTCTACCTCTTGGCTGCCATCACACTGATAATGTTTCATTGATTTGGAAAGATTTTAATGACCTGAAATTCCCCTGGTCATGCTAGGGGGAATATTAGTTGATCCCAGCATGTCTCTGAAGCTGGTTATCTGTCTGACAGGCACATCAATATGGGAGGAATGGCCAGGAATTGTTCTTACTTCAGTACTATTATAAAAGAAAATGTTCTCCTGAGAATACAGGAACTTGCAGGATTTTAAAGTCTGCTGCTCTACAGGGTGCCCTTCTTCCCATGAACGTCTTATCTCAACATATCTTCAGGTGGTTTCACCTCCTGTTTCTTACAAAGCCCCACTGCTCACACTCCAGTTTGCCCACGAGGCTCCTTGCAGCATTATGTTCATAATCTTTCAATTACCTTCCAAAAAATTAAGCCCGACTCTTTAGAGATGCTTTCCCCTTGCTTTAAGTGGTGAATTTTCACAATTTGGAAGCAAAACAGAATAAAATATGAAGAGCAAAGCAAAACCCAGCAAGCTCACAGAAGACAGGAAGAGCATCAGGCATTGTAATGGATGAACTTCAAATAACATCACAGCAGTTCTGAAACATTTGCTGGTGAGCTGGTTGAAATCTCCAGATAAAAACCTTCTAATCAAAACCAGCCTTGCAGAAATACTTGTCCCAAGTATGCAGTTTTTAGACACAACATGGTCTTGGGTTTCACTCGACCACTCCACTGCCTCATGCTTTTGCCATTAATCTGCCACCCTCCTCCTCGAAATGCTCCCATTCTTTCCTGGTTTAGAGAAGATCAAATATGGCATTCTGTCCAGATCTTCTTTTTGTTGGTCTATCTTGAAACAGTAATCCCTGGAGAAAATAAGATGGATGTTCATGGGATATGGAGAAGAGGTGGGAGAAGAGTGTCAAGCACGTTCCCATTGACTGTGGAGAAAGGATTAGTGGTTTCAATTCATTTAGCTGGGTCATGTTCCCAGTCCTTGGCACGGGGTTTAGTCTCCTCCACCACTGAGCTTCCCTGGTGGGAACCCTCAAGGAAAGTAAACTTGAAAGCCACGTGCACAAAATGAAACAGGAGATATTTATCACTCTGGAAATTGCTTTGGAGATGTGAGTTAGAAAAAATGGGGAAAAAATCAGAAATTTAAGATGACAAACCAGTGCAGAATGTGATGGTCTCATGGACATTCAAGAACGTCCACGCAGAAAAAGAGCATAAATTCAACAAATAGATTATCTGTCTTTAATATGCTCCAGCTTTTATGCCATCCCATCAGATTTACCTCCTCACAGGTAACGGGTCAAAGCATCTACAGTGCAGGGAACACCAAATTCCTTGGGAGCTGAGAGATGCTTGGTTAATCTCAACATGTTGTCTTGTTTATGGCATTGGTGGAGAAAGTCAGTAGAGGGCTTCTTGGTATTTTCATTTCTAGTTTGTGGGCAGTACTAGAAGGGCACAGAAGAATATTTTCTGTTGCTATTGTGGAACAGACCACGAATTAAAGCCCTGGTTCCATCAGGCATCAAATATTCAGGACAATACTTGAGCACGTAACACTATTCTTATTTAAAATACCACTTTTCACTTTAAACATGTGCTCAAGCGTTTTCCTGAATCAGGGTTAAAGTGGATGAAATGATACTTTTCCTTTATTTTGGGGTGGGGGCTTGGGTGTTTTTCAAATAAGTCTAGAGATTGAAACAGGGGAGTGAGAGAGGGAAAATAAGAAAAGAAAGAATGAAAGAAAGAACAAACAAACACACAAGGAAAATGATATACCAGCCAAAACCACAGGGATGATTCAGAAAACAACTGTGTGTTCTATTAAAGCAGATGGAGAATTGAATAAGGATTACAAACAAAACCTATGTTATTCATTAGCTATAACAGGAGACTATAGAGAACAGCAGAATAGTGACCAACCTCTTTGAACTCCTGGATCTGGGTTTGTTCAAACATAGAGAAAACATTGGAACCACCTTCTATCTTCTTCTTTGCCTTTTTGGGAGCCTGCAATACAAATAAGAAGATCAAATACATATTCCTTTGTCTGTTAAGCACCCATGAAAACAGAAGGTAAAATATATACAGTCAAGTAATACAAGAGGATTGTGTTTTGTTATTACAAGGTTTTTAATTCATTCTTATATGTATATATGTAGTTTTGAATGTGTATCTTTTTTAATATGGGATAAATATTGCTGCTTTGCTAACAGATGAAGCTCTCTCTGAGGCTCTTTGCCACTGCCTGCTGTGCCCTGGAACCTGACAGCTCAGATAAACAAGGACATCTTGTCACTGTGCTGCCTTAAGAAAGGTGAGGGACCCGAAGTGTGACTCAACATCCTGACTGGTGCTCTGCTTGTTCCCCCGAGGAGCTGCCTGTTCCTTGGGCAGAGTCACCTCTACCTCAGTGGATCACAGACCATTTCACACAGAGGCTGCTCCCCTTCCACACCGGCTCTGCAGAGCTCAGTTCTTCAGGAGGAGTGATGTCAGCTTGTGGTGTCACTTGGAGAGATAAGCTAGAATTCCCTCCCTGCTGTTCTCCAGAAATTCCAGCAGTTCAGGCAAGTGCCTGCAAGGACTCCTTCTCCCCAGTTCCCCTGCTGGGACTGGCAGCCAGACCCAAAACAAGGCCCTGCACGAAGGCTCAGTTCAGGAACTATAAAGGGAAGTTGTGTCATTTCCTACTCACACAGAAATGTTTAGAAATCTGCTCTGTCTGGACCGACACTGACAGAACAGATTAATCCTTCCCCTGTAGGAACACCTTCTACACTTGGAGTCTGTATTCCTACACCAACCTGTGGCACTACAGTACATTACCTTACTAGCCCATGTTATTTCAATATTCAAGATAATCATCTTAAATAAAAGGGCAGGACTGCTTTTATCACCATTCTGTAGTCTGGAGGCTGAGACAGAGAAAGATCGGGGAAAGAGCTACACTGATATCTAAGAATCTAATGCTCACTAAAAATCAGACAGAACTAGACTTCATTAAATATCTTTGAATAAGGGCCCAACCATCTTGCCTAAGACAATACAGTTCTTGTTCTGCAGTAAAGAATAAAATCTGTGATTCCAAAGGATTACAGAAGTGCTTTAACCACAGTGTTATCCTTACTTGGGGCAGGATAATGAGCTGCATCGCCCTTTGAGTTCCCTTCCAGACAGATTACTTTTTTCTTTATCATTTTTACTTTTAAACTTCATTATCATAGTCCCACCTGGTTCTCATGTCACAGAAAATTAGTCTTACTTGGTTTGGGCTATTCTGCATGAAACAGAAGGCAACTTCTACTGTCTCCTTTCATCAAAATAAAAAAGCCTGTGAAAGTTCAAATTCAATACTGATTTCAAATATCCTGAGGAGCAGAGCAGCTCAAGGAAATATTCCCACTTGACTCTGTTTGAAGCATACATTGTCTGATCAATTTAATTTGCCAGGCAGATTTCTGCACTCAGCCACCCTGGTTTAGATCCCAGGATATGGAAGGGGGGAAATTAGGGCAGTGTTAGACACTCTCCCCCATACCCACACTCCAGACCTGTCAAGCTCCAATCAGCTAATTCAAAGAACTAAAATCTGGAAACAAGAGTGGAAATTAAGTGAAAAATATACTTGTAGTGAGGATAAAAACAAGGGTAGAATGCCACCACAGGCATGGAAAAAAGAAGTTAATAAGTGGAATGTTTAATGAATGTAGAAATATTGATTTTGGAATAAACAGATTCCCTCCTCCTCCTACACATGAAATAAGTGTTATTTTGAACAGTAATGGGCAATCTTCCATACAACGTGAGGTGCCTGGTGGAGGTTTTCAACACTTCCAGATCGAATGGAAATATTACGAACAATCCTTCGTATTTACATGTATTTGTTCCCTGAGGTAAAGGGGAAGCAGATGTTACCCAGTGGAATGCACGGCCAGCTGCGTGGGGAACTGACCGCAGGCCTCGAGGCCTCGGCGTGCTGGGATGGGGCAGTGGGGCTGGTTCTGCTGGGCTCCCGGGGCTGCTCTTGATGGAGACAAAACATGCTTTACCCTCTGCTGTGGCCAGACACAGCATCCATTTCAGAGTGATAAATACTCCCCGTGCTAGCAAACCATCTGCAACTTTTTAAGCTATCACCACAAGCAAGGACAGTGGAGTCCAGCTCCTTCCAATGCCAAACACTGGCAATTCCTCCATTATTCCTCAGTTTAAAGGGTCCTCTGGCCTGTAAAGCATCAAACAGGGATTGTGGCTGTAAGGAAGGATGAGATAAACCAAAAATCTGCAGCTCAGTATCTATTAGAAACAGACCAGCAAGTCAAAAAACCACCCAAGAGTTTCTTTACGTTAGTGAAGGGAAAAAGGATTGAAAACTGGTTATACAGGGAACAATTACTGCACTATCATAGAATCCTAGAATAGCTTAGGTTGGGAGAGACCTTAAAGATCATCTAGTTCCAACCTAAAAGTAATACTAGAAGAAATTCATCCTAACATGATGAATCTAACATCCTCACTCTCTGGTTTGTCATCTCCAGTGATGATAGAGGAGATCAGTGACCATGTTTCTCAATCAATCTGTAGCTTTTCTGCCAGAGGTCTGGGTATGGATCCCATTTAAGACCTGCTCACTTGTGGAATGGGGCTGAGACCACCAATACATTTCACAGGGGCCCATGAACAGCTGCCAGATGGGGCTGGCCTCCAATCACCACTTTCAAGAGAAGCCTTTTAGCATCAAACAGATAGAACATCCTGGATTACCTCTTCCCAATATCAGGAATGTAGTTTACCTTCCCTGAAAGGCCAGGAAATGCATAATCACAGAAAGAAAATGCACCTCGATTTTGCACAAGTGGTGGGCAGGCAGGTGCTGTGAAGAGGAAGGCTGAGGGAGAAGTGGGTGGAGAAGGAACAGAACAGAGTACATTGTCACTGTCTTTCTGGTGGGAACTTGAATTAAAAGGCAGCTCTAAGAGAACAGAAATAGGTCTGTGTTATAGAAAAGAATAGCTCTGAGAATAGAATAGTTCTGTGCTGCTGTCTGACAATTCCAAACACTCCAGAATTTTTTAATGAACACAATCAGGATTATGACTCCAGAGTATCTCTCTGAAAGAATGGCACATTAAAAAGAACATCACAGAACTGAGCAGACATGTGGCTTCTAAACTGTCAAGGATTTAGTAGGTGACCCACAGAGGAGCAAGTGGGTGACTGACACATCACTTCTGCCTGCCTTGATTTCCCCACTCTGGAAACCAAAGTGTGCTGGGCTGCACTTTGCAGAGATAGAGCAGCTCTCATTGCAACATGTGCTGTGAGACTGACGTACAAAACGTGCCAGATGAGAAACTGAAGAGCTGAGGGTCCCCCGGGCTCGGATTCCGAGGCCTCAATAGCACAGCAGTGGGAAGAATGTTGCAACAACTGAACAAGCCTATTAATATTCCTGCCTGAGTGTATTAATCATCCCATTGTGAAGAAAACAACACTTCACTTTAGAGGAGAAACCACAGGCTTGTCGCATATCACTCATTTGTCTTACCAGTGTTAGCACTCTTTCAATTAGCCTGGATTTTAAAGGGTCTTTTTTTGTTGTTTTGTTTTCTTGGTTTTGGTTTGTTTTAGAAGCTTTAAATGAAGAAATGGAGCCATACCAAAACTTGGTCCCAAGAAAACTCTGTTGTACCAGGCAGAGCTGCTTTGAGCTGAGTTTCCCTCACTGAGGTTCTTTATATTTCTCCTCTCTGGCAGTGTCAGGGAGCCCGAGAGAACAGGGTGTGCAGGGACACAGAGACAATGAGTGTGCCAGGCCTTTGCCTCTCTGGATGTAAGAATAGGGATCCATTTTTTCATGTGTTTCAAAGTGGGGTGTATGTTCAAGTGAACCAGAGGGAAAGAATCTGATTTCAGGGTGACCTAGGAGAAAAGTGGGTGAGGAATCAGTTTATGTCACTACATACAAAGGAGGAAGGAGATGAAAATACCTTGTTCTCACTTCAGAATATGAGGCGTTGTCTGCCCTGATGAATTAATAAAAGGCTGGTGCTAGAGTGGGTTCACGACACTGGGTGACTGCAGAGCTTTGTCATCTCAACCCCTCAGTGCATTTTGCAGACAACCCAGAAAAATATGGTAAACCAGGCAGGGTGAACAAGGTCACAGCTCCCTAAGTGTCTGCTCAGGTGCACACTTCTACCCTTCAGTAAGCAGGAAGTAACCAAACTCTACTTGGCACTTTCTGCAGAGCAGGAATGTCTCCACAGGCACAGGAGAGATGGGCAGCAGTCTGCCGCAAGCCACAGGTTTGGTTTGGTTTGGTTTGGTTTGGTTTGGTTTGGTTTGGTTTGGTTTGGTTTGGTTTGGTGTGGTTTGGGGAGGTCACTTCCTTGTTTGGTCCACCATGCTCTGAGCCCCTCAGAAAATAATAAACTCTAAATAAACTACAGATGACACAGTGTGATGTTCCTGACAGACAAAGTCAAAACACAAGCAGAAACACTTCCCTGCTCCGCAGCTTATTGTGTCTTCTTTTCATTCCTACCAGAGGAGACCCCAGTGGATGAGCAGCTCTCCTGGGAGAGAGCCCTGCAGAGAGAACCGGCACTGTGCACTGCTAAGATTCTGTTGTGTTGTACCCTTAAGTGTTTGTTCAGTCCGGGACTAAGTAGACATAAAATACCACCAGATTTTTACTGTTTCACATTTTGTACTTCCTTCCTGTGCAACTACATCTACAACTACAGAAAAGACAGAATCATCCATCATTTTGCTCAGATTCTGTCCCCTGCTGTGATCCACTGTATGATGTTAACTCTCAGTTACTATTACTTTTTCATCCATCACACTCTCTCCTTGTTTTTCATCCACTCTGGGATCTCAGTGCTGACATTTCCTGTCTTCGAATTTTTGTTATCATCGAATACAGCTTCTGAATCAGAAGTTACATCTCAGGCCTGGACAAGGGATTGCTGCAGCACTGGACAGGATTTTTGTGGGTTTTTGCCTCACAAGTTTGCTCTGCTGAGATAATTTACGCTGAATCTGCACCAAAGATCCCAGCTATGGACAAGCCACTGTTTTTCAGTGTGGTTTAGGTTCTTTCCATGGCAGGTGAGCCGCACAAGGCCAACCCAAGTGCATGCCTTTGAGGGAACAGTCTAGAGGAGTAAGCAACACAAACTGCTCTAAGGGCACAATTTGCATTTCAAACAGGCAACAGCCTCAGATCATTCAAATAAACCCCACGTTATCAGAACTGAGAAACAGAAAATCTTTTTATTACCTACTCCGCAGTCACAAACAGATCCCTCCCTTCTCGCCCTCCATTTTGTGTGCAGTCCCAGCCTGCACACACCCACACACACACACACACCTTTGATCCCTGCTAGATACAAAATCTGTAGGACTGCGTCCTCCCTGCCTCACACTCCTGGACACTGAGGCATTCTGCTCTGCCCCACATAAAGCCCCTTCCCAACCACAGCCTCCCTTTCCCCCCGCACACGCACAGAGGGAATGCATCATCTCCCCGAAACTTCTCTCAGAGCAGCAGATAACCTGCCCAACCTCTCCAGCCGCAGGCTCCTCCACCTCTACGACCCTCAGACGCTTTTCCCACCCAACAAATTTTCTTCTCTGTCACAGACACGTCCTCCTCCTCCTCCATGTCAACAGGCGGCAGAGCCTGTCTGCGTGCACAGGGCTCTGTGCTCCCAGGCACACAC
>WBMZ01007536.1:0-169973 GCA_013400975.1 Atrichornis clamosus | reverse complement strand
ATCCTTGTGGGTCTCTTTCAACTTGGAATATTCAATGATTCTATGAAAAGGAAAGGGACGATGAGCACTAGATTCTAAGGAAGGACATCCTTCTGTCTTGCAGGAGAGCAAGATTCATGCCATTGATTGTGTTCCTTGGTTTACGCAAGGCACAAATTCATCCCTACCCGTTTTACTTCCATGAAATCCTGAACTACTGTCACACCTTAAAGGAGTATTTCAGTGCACAAACCCAGTGTCAGCAGCACTGTACATAGTATCAGACAATCTTCGCTTTTTAAAAGTAAACTTAGAATAAAACCTTGATTACCTGCATAATTAATCCCTGCTCACATGAATTTGCAGCCTGAATAATTAAAGAATTAGGTTCTAAAAATGAAAAGTGAGCAAAGTCTTCATTTTTGTACTTGAAAAGCTGTAGCAGCAATCATGATAGTTCACAGGACATAAATTATTCAAACTGTGCTTCCTCGTCTTTATTTTTTTTCCTTGCAGAAATCCTCTCAGCATCTCCTAATTAAATGAAAATATTTTATAAGCCATCACTTTGTGACATCACAAGAACATTTTAAACTCCGGATTAGACAAGCTGGATTTACATTTTCAGTATTTGCGATCTGATACTCGGGGCCATTTAATGGAACTATAAACCATCATAAAGGGGTGATAAAACAAACACGTACTTTTAAAAGAACGGGGGGAAAAAAACCTGTGTTATGCTGGTCAGCTGAGTTTAACTCAACGTTCAGTTTTACCTGGCAACTCAGCACTTTCGCTTTGCAGCGCTAAATAAAAAATTTGACAAAAATCCTGACACAAATTATACGTGTCGCAGGTGTGGGAGGCGTTTATATTGCAGGGTGCCAAGCCAGCGTCGACAGATGAGGTTTTCCCAAGGAATTATTACATTTTACATCTTTTAACTCTCCCGGCGTCCCTGCGGGCCGCGACCGCAGCGGGCGCGCGGCCGGCAGGGAGCGCCCTCCGCCCGCCATGCCGGGCTGGCAGCGCCTGCGCGCGGGGAACGTTCTGGAACGGCGCCGCTGCCGCCCTGAGGGGCCACGCCGGGACGGGCAGAGCCGTGAGGGGCCGGTTCCCTCGGTGAGGGGCCACGCCGTGCCCGGAGCCCGGGGAAGCTAGGGGAGGCGCGGGCAGGCTCGGACGGGCTGTGGCTGCCGTGTCCCGGCTAAGCCCAGACGGGCGGGGATGGGAGCTCGCTCCCGCCTTGGCACGAAGCTCGGATCGCCTGTCGCCCGCCCCGCCGCCGCCATGGAGCCGCTCGGCGCTGCGATCCCGCATGCCTCCATTTTCTGTGGGCTCCCCCCGCAGGCAGCCGTCCTTCGCTGCGGGCCGAGCGGGTTGTCACGGCCGGGAGGCCGCGGGACCGGGTGCCGATGCGCGAAGCCCTTGCCGCCATGAGGGGCGGCACCCAGCGGTCCACAGGTATCTTCATGTCGGTCCCCGCTTCGCTGGCGGGGACAGGCATGTTCGCTTGGAGGGCCGTGCCTGGAAACACAAACTGGAAGAGGTCGCGGTTGTCCTCCCTAATAATATTTTTCTTTTTTCTTTTTTTTTTTTTTTTTTTGTTTTTTGTGGGGGGGGGGGGAGGAGGCTCGCTGGAAGCAGCGCTGAGGGGGCGCGGTGGGCACAGGACTGTCGCTGCCCGCATGCCCCTCCTCGGCTCCTCCTCAGCCCCCGGATTAATGCTTGTGCCACTCCTGGATCTAATCCCACCCCGTTCTCTGCTGTCCCGGTTAATGCGCAGGAGCCGTGGCTGTGTAAAATGGCGAGGCTGCCTGCGTGCTGATGTGTGCAGGGACCGCCTGCTCCAGCCCCGGGGCTCCTCTGCTTGTGTGCTGCCCTAGTCCTAACAAAAATTCCCCAAAATGCGAACATCCACAGCGGCCCGGCCTGCTGTTTCCTTCCCGAGTAACCGAGCACGTAACATTCCGGGACCCCGAAGTCTGTTTCAAAGACAAGATTGCTGAAATCATACTTAACCTTTAAAAAAACCCAACACCGATTGTTTAAAAAATACGTGCATTGCACCCGTGTCACGATTTTTAAATGTTTATCGCTACTCCTCCTGAACTCTTTCTTATTTTAAAATATTATTTTAAAGTAATAAAACACACATGCGTTGCCCCCGTGTCACATTTTTACATGCGAATTTATCGCTACGCCTGAATTTTTTTACTCTTCGTGAAGAGGAAGGTGAACCCTGGGATTTAAAATTTTTCCCCGGGTGTGACGGTGGATTTTAATTCCTGCAGCCAGCCCTGCGGCCGGCAGTCACAAGCGGAGGGATGACCGGGGATGTTCCACTGTGAAACAATCCCGAGGTGTTTGCAGAGAGTGGCACAGTCATATTTTATCCCTGCGGTTTGTCACGCTGCTCAGGATCACCCAGGGATCGTCCTGGTTATTCCGGTTGGTTTAGACTGAGCACTGTCTAAACCAGACATAAAGACAGGGCTTGTCAAGGAAAGCTGCTCGTGTTCCTGACTTTGCATTACCTCGGGTCTGATTTTTTTCCCTAAAGAGGCAGGAGTGGGTGGGTTAGATACATATTTATAGATGTGCCTATAAATATATAGCATATATTTATTATGTTATATTTTATATATATATAAACGAAATGTCAATCAGAATATCTCAATTCTGGGTTTAACCTTTATTAAACTGATTTGGGGAGGTTCTGCAAGGCCTAGTGCACACGGACGGGGTTGCTGCTTCATGCAGAAAAGAGACATTGCAGGGGGAAAAAACAAACAAACAAACAAACCAAACTAAAAAAAAAATCCAAAACCTAAAGAACAAGCGAAAAAGAGGGTTCCTTCGCTCCGTAGTGGGAGTGTCACGGAGGGAAATCCGAGCAGCAGCTCGATCTCCGGGAGCCGGCAGTGCTGTGCTGCTGCCCGCCCGTCCTAGGCTGGTATTTGGGGGTGGTTTTCTGTTGCTTTTTTATTTTGTCTTTGCTGTACTGAGATCTACACAGCATTTAGGGTTTAGGTAATTCTTTAACTCTTTCTGTTTCTAATTTAACGATCAGGGCCGATGCCGCAGCCGTGCCCGGGTCCCTGTGGGTGCCGGGGGCTCCTCGCTCCCGGTGATGGGCTCTGTGCGTCCCTGCGAGCCCGGCGCGGGGCCGGGGGTCACACCCGGCACGGCTGACTTCTGAGGGTGTTTTTTAATTGCCCCGCCTCGCAGCTAGCATCTGATGGGTTGGGAAGGCCGGACCGGGATAAAAATAACTGGAGGCATCCTCGGCTCACGCCCGCGGCGGTTCTGATGCTCAGCCGGAGGTCCTGGTGGTGAGCATCCCCCGCGGGTGGGTGCCGGGGCAGCGGGAATTACAGCCGCTGGTTGGCTGTGCTTCCACAGGGATCTCACGAGTCTGCAGGTTCTGCTCCAGAGTGCGGCTGTCGCTGCGCTCACATCTCCTAAAAGCATTTTTTGATTATGAGAGGTTTTTTTGGTTTGTTTTTTTTTTTAATTCCAGTTTTGGCTGTAACTTTCGCACACTGTTTCTGCAGCGTTTATGTCAAGGTTTGAGACTGGTACAGTGAATCTGGGATTGAAACGAAGTCGTAGGGCTTATTGCTTGTTCATGTGGGATCTTGAAGTGGTGCTAATTAAGTCCTTAGTTAGGCCTTTCTTGAAAGGTGGCCTGTTTTCTCCTAAGGCTTCAGCACCCAGCACCTTCCAGGGAGAACCACGGGAATAGTGAGTGCTTAGCAAGGGGGAAAATTATTTTCTTTGTATTAAAAATGAAACTAGGAGCTCCAGTGGTGAGCTTGTCTTGCAATATGAGGGACTAACTCTGCGTTTTTCTGTTTGAGAGCCCTCTCGCTTTCTTCAAATAGTGCATATTATGTGGAAAGCAACTAGAAATCACAAAGAATTTTCAAATAATAACTTTCATGGAGCACTGGTGATTAAATACCACTGGTCGTTAAAACACTTAATGGGTCATGACGAAAATAATTTATTTGAAACACGAATGAAAGCAGAATATTGTGGGGTACTTGATCATTCAGTGTAACCCCTTTTCGCTGCGCTTCGGAAGGAATATATGCAGAGCCCCTGGCTTGGTTCTGGCTCGCTGAGGACACAGCGAGCTCCCGGCGGGGAGCCGCTGCCGCGCCTGTCCCTCGGTCCAGCTCCAGCGGGGCAGCTGCCGCCTCCCTCTGCAAAGGAAGAGATGCTGGACGGAGGGGAGGGATCCCGGAGAGTGTTGGGAGCGGCTCCGTGCGGCTGGGGCCGGAGCAGCCCTGCCCCGGGACGGTGCAGCCGCGGGGGCGGGTGTGCGGTGTCGTCCCGCTGGTCTGCAAGGCAGAGGAGAGAAAGGAAAATACACCTGGCTCCTGCAGTGATTCTTGTAGGGTCTCATTCCCTTCCAGCCTAAGTCAGTAGAAATTTTGTCTTTCAGTTAATTAAATAAGTACAGGAAGGCCCTACTCGTCGCCTCCATAGGTTTTTTTTCTTCTGTTAATTCTTATTAATGGACATTACAATAAGCATAGATATAGAGTGTGCAATGAAAAAAAAAACCAACAGTAAAAGCTCGAAATAAAATAAATAAAATAAAATATAATAAAGTAATAAAACCACCAACCAACCAAAACCCCTACATCTCCCGAACTCTACATTTTTTACTGTTTGTGAAGAGGAAGGTCAATCCAAGCAAATATACTGAAATCTTGTTTTGTGAAATCTCTGTTGTAAAAAGGATTCATTAAAATCCCCCATTAAATTCTAATTAAGGAGAATGAATAGCTATCACTGTCTTTTTATCTAAAATGCTTACTTGTCAAGCCGGTACCATCATGTTTTAAATGTTCCGTACGTCTGTAACCGTGTGTTACTGAGATCTTTAATATCTACGGTGTCAGCCAATATTTTAACTACAAAAGTAACAATTAGGTGAGCGGGAATTTTAGAAACGTATTGTGTGTTTCCTCCTAAGCACGGCGATATTGGTGCTCGGGAGTTGTTCTGTCCTTTTCTCTTTTTTTTTTTTTTTTTTTGCTGCCGACTATGATGCCTTCAGCATCAACAGGCTTCCGTGAAAGGGACAGTTTCGGGAATGCTCTTTTACTTTCCAGTCATTTCCAGGTAAACTCCGATGTGGTCTCAGAATTATTTCCTGTATTTATATGTTTATGATGTAAAACTAATTGCGGCAAACTAGCCCTTGATAGTAGAACGTTTACTGTCCATAATGTTGATTAGCTTCCCACAGGGAGCTGTCGTCTGGATACACTTTTTTCCCCTCCCTATTTTAAATGCTTCCAAATAGTCCTGCACCCTTCCAGCAGAAAAACCTGGGGACCGTCTTCTAAAATGTTATTTAACGCGAAATAACGACGCGTTTAAACAACCACGAAGTGCTGATTTCGTGTCTGCTCTCAATCTATTACCTCAAATAACATCCCACGCTGTGTTCGGGGCAGGCGTTTGCTCTCCCGGCTCTTCCTGTGTCCTATTAATAGGACAAATCCGCCCGCGCATGACCCTTCCTACAAGAATTCGGCCACAGTTTGCTTTGACTTATCGCTGCCTGTAAAGTGGGTCTTTTAATTAAAAAAATACAAATATATTTTTTCTTTCAAAGCTCTTCGATGTGGATCTTGGAGTGGAAGAGTAGCACCCGTGTATGCCTACAAACCAGGGTAGGTGCAGAGCCTCGCCCGCATCTTCACAAGAGAAATCTGCTAGCTTTTAGTAAATAAATTCAGTTTAGATTTTTTTTTTTTTTCCCCAAGGAAGCGCTCTTTGGTTGGTCCGCAAAAAGCAGAGCGGCCGTCAGGAACTTGCCGCTTATTTCCCCAGACTTTCTCAAGCGTTGTCAGATCGGGAGGTGAAAACACTTGTATCAAAAGCCTCCTTTTTAAAAAGGAAAAAAAAAAGCAAAAACCAAACACACAAAACCAAACAAACAAAAAAATTTTTTTTTTAAATCTCATTATTAAAAAAAAAAGTAATAAACAAAACTATGTTTTGTTTTTAAGGTAAATTTATCCTTAGCTGAGGGA
Organism: Atrichornis clamosus; assembly: GCA_013400975.1. NCBI lineage: Eukaryota > Metazoa > Chordata > Aves > Passeriformes > Menuridae > Atrichornis > Atrichornis clamosus. The sequence continues at coordinate 163,935 of WBMZ01007536.1, read as the reverse complement.
GAAGCCCAGCGCCTCCTGTCCCCATGGAAAGGGTGCCGAGAGGAAGAGCTGCAGTCCAAGGCCAGCTGAATCCCGCGTTACGATCACTGCGGTATCCAGGTTCCTACCGGGACCGTCTCCCACTTGGACACCCCCGGGGCCCCCCACCGCGGCCGAACTCCGGAGCCACCCCCTGCCAAAAAGCCGTTCCTGCCAAAAATCAGGTCTCCTGGGAGGGGTTGAAAGATGCATTTGCTGGAAGGTATTAGGAATGAAGGAAAAACAGCTGGTAAAGATGAGCTGGAAAGCTCTGTGTACGTGTCCCCAGTCAGCGTAAACGCCCCCCCTCCCATTTCTATTTTAGGGGTTAAACCCAGAGTATATTTCCTCAGCAGGTACCTTAAGGAATAACCCTAAAGTTTGTGCTGCTGGTTTGCTCTGTTGGCCCCTTTGCATTTAGAGATGGGCTTTTGTGCATTTGTTCCTCAAAAGTAGCTATTATTGATGTTAATAATTGTAAAAATGTAAAAATAGATGTTAAAAAATGCGAATTCGTAGCCTGCTAACAGAGAGTGCTCCTCACTCTCCTGGCAATTAAAATAAGGGTCTCAATTTGGGTTAGGGAGCATCCTTCAATTTTAAGGGAGAGGTGCTTGAAGTCAAAAATGCCTTTTCTGTTTTGTTGTTTGGGTTTTTTATCTCTTTTTGTTTTTAGGCTTTTCCCTTTTAGTATTTAAGTCGTGTTGGAAGAAGACATTTCTCCTCCGTGCTTGTTTAGGCTACCCCTCTCTTGGAAACTCCAGACGGGAGGGAAACAGGCATGCATAATTTGGGGGGGGGGGGTTGGATTTTTTAAAAGATAGTTCTCATGCTGCAACCATTATTCCGAGGATTCTGCAAGGTTTTCATTCACCGGCTTTCAGGGCTCCTTTTTTCATATTGCAGCCGGCCCAACTTAAGACTTAAAAAAATCCCCCCAAAAGTAAAAACATAAAGTAAAAATATTATTAATAATAATAAAAATATAAAGCAACCTTCCTCCTTCCCTCCCCATCACCCCCACACTAAGCTGCACTCCAAGCAAAGCTTCCCTTGGGGAGTCAAATTACCCCTCGTCCCGTCGGGACGTTTAAGAGTCATTTCATCTGCCTGAACTTCGGGACAAAGCTGATTTTCAGAGGAAATTTCCACTCCTGCTGCCGCCTCGCACCAGAGGGCGCCGGGAGCCTTCCCAGGCTTTACTGCCTCAAGTGCTGCTGGAAATTAACTCTTTGGGCGCTCTTCCTGAAGGTTTTTCTAAACTTTTCCTTCGAAAATACACAACTAGATTCTAACTATTTTTTTCCCGCTATAAAATGCGTGTTGGTTTGTTCTGGTTTGGGTTTGTGAGGGATTTTTTCCGTCCTTCTACCACCCTTTCCCAGCTATTCCAGCGCTTTACCCTCCTGCAGCAGCCCCCCAGACTCTCAGGAGATGTACAGCTTCGCTCTTCGTCTCGTAACTTGGTTCTCATTAAGTCACTGGATCACGTCTGCGTGGCATTACCGTGTTTTTCCCTCATAATTGTCTGGGATACAATTTGTCTGGCTGTGTTTAAGCTTAGGGGGTCACTTAGAGCTCTTCAAGCAGAACACCGAAACACGGCACCAGAGGGAAAACAGGGTGGTGAGGCCCTGGCACAGGTTGCCCAGAGAATGTGTGGCTGCCACATCCCTGGAAATGTTCAAAGCCAGGTTGGATAAGGCTTGGAGCAGCCTGGACTAGAGAAGAGTGTCCTAGCCCACGTATGTACAGTGTATAGTCTCCAAAAGAGCTTATTATTCTAAATAAATTAATAAAAAGGAAGATAAATAGGAAGAAACAGAAGAAGAAAGAATAAACTAAATAGTAGGATGTGTGATTTCCATATTTCCTGTAACTTTCTGTCAAGAAGCTAAATATGCTTTTGCAATTCACATCTAAGGATCAACAGAAATGCAAAATGCATGATTCAAATAATTATTAAAAAATCTGAGCATAAATCATAAAAACCAACAAAGAAAAACATTTTAATTCTGGAGGCTTGTGGGAAGACTCAGTTGAAGAGAAGTGTTTGTCCTTGTGTTGTTTAAATTAAAATATGGATTAAAAAATTGATGGGACTGTTTGTTCATTTATGTCATTTAATTTAGCATCTGTCAGTCATAAAATGAATCAAAGGCTGCTGAGTTTACTCAAACTCAGATCCCTTTAAAGGATCGGATTGTATTACTTACTAGTTTATGTTGAGTTTTATCTTTGAAATTTGTGTGTAAGGTGAGAATCCTTTTCTTAGAGTAAATGGGTCAGTGTGTTGGATATTGTGAGAAAGTATTTTAAACGGCAACAGAAGCCTTCCAATCCTAAACTTGGAAATGCACAATATTTGTCTGTGCCCAGCATACTGTGTGTGGTGGAACTCTGACATTCAGGGGTCTTGATGGACATTGGAAAAAAAAGTCATGTTAAAATGCACCTTGGCCCTTGTGCCATTTTCATTGAAGCTGATTATAACCCCTCTTTGGCTTTACTGGAAACAGGACTGAGCCATTGAAAATGCTATTTTGTAATATAAATCTTTTAAGTCTTAAATATTTCCATACAGTGGAGCAAAGAAGTCTCAAACGTCATCAGAAGGACTGCTTCTTGTTAGGTTGTTACAATGTGCTATTTCTGTTCAAATAACAGTTACTAATGTGAGAGACAAATACATTTGTACAGCTTGGAATTCTGACACTACAGTTGGATGTTTGCAGCTTTTATACATTATGGTATTTATGACAATAATTTTAACTCTTTGGTTGCATACAGCAAAGCCCAGATGTTTCTCAGCAGCAGCATTTCCTCATCAGGTCTTTTAGCTGAGCCTTACTGGAGTGTAGTGTAGAGTTTGGTTACAGCTAAGCTCAAATCAGAATATTCCAGGAGTACGGAGGGACAACATGGCAAGGCAGGGGTAGGAAGAGGGAAGAGGGACATGGAAGGAGGAAACAGTCTTCTCCAGATGTGCCAAATCCCCACCTGTGGGACCTCGGAGAATTCTAAGTTCTCATCTTTGGATCTTGTTCCCTCCTTGGCAGTGGCCTTAAAAATGATAAAGTGAGGGAACAGTTGCAGAAAAAGCCCTCAAAATATTATGCTCTGGGAAGGTCAGGGAGGCTGTGTTCTCCAGATGTAGAGGAGCTCCAGGGTTTAAATCTGAATCCTGAGCTGCTGTGATGTCCTGCCCAGCACCCCATCTTACCCAGGAAGGCATTGAGGGCAACACAACTTCCCTGGATTAGTTGTTTGTTTTGCCCCAGTGTTGGCTGGGTAAGTACAACTAAGCATCATTCATGCAGTCATACAGGTCTTACCAGTGATCTCCTAACAGGAGTGTATTGTCCAAGTGAAAATTTACCTGTCTTTTGCCAAATACCACTACAAGTCTCTCTTTTCTTTTCTGGATATGTTGTGTCCAACCGTGGTGTCTTATAAAACGCTTTTTAGGGTAGGAACTGTCTTTATAGCTGGTGTGTTTATTGCATCTTGTGCAGTGGCCCAGGCTTACAACTGCTGGTGATAAGATGCCCTCATCTGATGAAAGACAGACCGATCTTTTAAATCCATATTTCAAAGTGGATGATGATTAATGAAGGGAAAAAGAAAAGAGGAAGGCTGAGGGTGCATATACATCTTGGTTAGAAGGGGGACTTTTGTTGTCTCTGCACTTTCCTTGTCTCAGGAAATACCTGTGGCTCCTTGGAAGATGCACACAGCCTAAAAATGTTTAAAGTTTTAAAGGTGTACTGCAGGGGGAATAGAAGCCAAAAAATGTCAAACTGTAAACCCATAGCAAGGAAACATATCCTTGGGAGAGAGGGTTTAAACTGTGTCCTTTTCAGAGGGGAAAAAAAAAAGAAGTACCACCAACAAAGCCACAATAAAAGTAGAGAAAACAGAAGATAGTTCTACAGTGGTACTTGTACATTTGATAACATAAATTTTCCTTGTCCTTTGGGCCTGATCTTGAAGAACATCTTAACCAGATATCTCTGAGGACCATAGTGGTACCACATAGATCAGTTCCACATGTTTGGGTCAAAAGTGGTCCAGCTCTTAGAGGACAACTATCAGCAGAAGTTCAACCTCCTTTAAGTCAATACCAGCTTTCTTCTTCCAGTCAGAGGGGTGAAAATGCTCTGTAATTGTGTCCTGAAAGTGTTTACTGATATCTGCCTTTAATCACTGAAAGCAGCTCAGTCTCCTGCGCTGCTGATTCAGAGACTTGCAAGCAGATATAAAAACAGCTTCACATCAAAACACTGGGACAACACAGAGATGGACATGGGGAATACTAAAATAGCTCCTAGGGTTACAGCTCTGCACGTAAATGCAAGCATAAAAATGCTCACATTGGAACTGACAGAGCTCACTGGGCATATTCTAACTGCACTAGGAAGAATTATTGCATTTATTCTTCAAATTAGTGCGACATGGTTCATTTTGACTCTAATGTCTTCCTTGAAATAACAAGGGATTCCCTCTGTGGTTAGATTGGAATGGAAGTAGAGAGGCAGACATGGAAGTAGAGACCTCAGTGGGATTTTCAGGTAGGAAAGCTGGGTCTGTACACACCACTGGCACCAGCAGAGTCTCTGTGACTCTTTTGTTGTTGCTTTTGTTTAGTTCCTCATCTGACCATGTTTGTATCCACAGCTGGAACCCCAAAGCACTGTCAAGTAACACATGTGCAGTAGGAGACTCAGCACAAAAAACTTTGCATTTTACCTGTTTTTCACCTAATATACCTCTAATGTTCCTCTTTTCACTAGTTCACTGCGGTAAATTCCACTTCTTCACCTTAATGTCAGTCTTGCATTCCATTTCATTTTTGGTTTATGGCAACTTTATTTTGGATTAAACTTACAAGGATAAATACCACCATTTAACAAAGGTCCTCTGTCTACATTTGTGATACTTTCCAGTGTACTCCAGAGGAGCAAAATGTAAAAAATATGGAAAAACAATCTCCTGTTTTGATGAAAAATTGCTAAGAGTCATAATGTAATTAACTCAACCAACAAGGCAATAAAAATTAAGTGCTCAGTTCGTGAGTGATGCATATCCCATATTAAGGCTAAATTTCCTAGAAGTTATACACCGAAACATTTTCCATTATGACATTCATAAAATTTTATTCAACAACATCATTTCCTTGGGACTTTTGGAATCCACCAAGAGGACTGCAGTTGAGAGAGAAGCAGTGATATACATGACCAAAATGTTGTGTTCCATCAGTGGGAAAGCTTAGGGAAAATGCTAAAAGCATTATACATTATATTTGTCTCTGACCAGACTTTACTTGCATGCTCAAATGATAGGGTCATTATTTCTCGTATTTCTGAGGAAGTAATATTTTTGCTACTTGTAAGTGACCATTTGTAATTTTTGCTATAATAGTAAGTACCTATCCAATCAATCTTGATTTTTAAATCTCGTTTAGTCTCTTGAACAAATATGTTTACAAGAAAAGTCCGATTTGTTTAGAATCATGGAATGATTTAGATTGGAAGGGACTTCGGAGGTCATCTGGTCCAACCTTCTACTCAAAGCAGACCTAACCTACTGAGTTGTTGTTTTTTTTTTTTTTAATTTCAATAGCAGTATTTTATGGCAATAGTTCTCACTGAAGAGCTTATTATAAACCACTTTCCATTTACTAAATTTCCCTTTTTGTCTTTTCTGCTATGAACATACCCTGTAGTTACCTTTGGAATCAACAATCCCTGTTCATGATTTATTCTGCTCTTGCCTCTTGCATTGACAATGGAAGAGAACAGAGACTATCCTGAGTATCTAGGGTGAAATAGAGTTTGGAAAATGTTGCTTTCTCCCATGTCAGAAGGATTATAATACCATATGCTGAAGTATGATTGTACTTCAAGATTATCAATTTGAAGCTAATGGTAATTAAACCATTCTTCTGTCTTTAGGCCCAGAAGAAAATGACTTTGTTTTCCATATATTTCCAGAGGTGATAAGCTGCTGATTTATGATTCTTCTTAAGTTATAGGAGAACTGAACAACAGGGGAAGACCTGGCTTTGCTCTCAGCTGTTCTGGTATAATTTGAGCTCAGTTTCTCCAGTGTTGATGAATTTATTCCAGTTCTACACTGCTGTGACCAAATCAGAATTTATTGCATAGCTTGCATGAAAGAATTGGACCATTTTCTTCTGGCTTTAGATGATGAGCTTTCTCTTAGTTGGTCTATAGTCTCTCTTTCTCACCGTTTCCCTATTTTATAATTTTAAAAAATATTTCTTTTCGAAAGAAAATGCCAAACTACCTGAAAAACTGTGTAACACACACAGTCTTGCAAACCCTTGTTTTTTAAAGAGAAGCCCTCAGCAGACCATGAAACTTGGGAAGGATCCTGTGGAGGATTTGGTCATGTTTAGAAACCATCCAGAGTAGCTATGACAACTTCATAACCAGGGGCCAAGATTGTGTCCACATACCAAATCTCTGACACTACCCCAGATCCTTATCCAATGTGAAGAGGAAACTGCAACATTAGAATTGCCTAAAGCAACCCCTAAAGTGAGCATTGCTGGTTCTTAAGAAGATTTTTTTTTTTTTTGACATCTTAAATACAGCTTTTTCTTAAAAGGTCTGAAACAGGAGACTTGGGAAAGAAAAGAAAATAATGAAACAAATCAGGTATCTACAGCTGAAAAAACAGGTTCCCAGCTAGGTCCCTTTTTGTTCACTTGCTGGGACTTCTTAATGGACATTTAGTTAAATGGACTTAGAATGTTCTAGAAGCCTCTGAAATATATCAATATAAATTTTTTTCGGTATATATTTTAAGTGGGGATGGTCAGGGTCCAACTGATCCCCAGTTCAGGTGCTGCGTGTATTTTTTGGTATTACGTATGGAAGTGAAGCGTTCTAAGTGATACAAATCTGTGTTTCTATGCAATGAAGATGTTTGCTACAGCACCTGCAGCCTGTTCTTTCTGGTAAAAGCCAGGCTCCGTGATAATTCTCTTAGTTATTGATTGTTAACATTGTTTCTGTTTCCTCTCCCTGTGTAGCAGTGAGATTTTTACATCCTGCCTATATCTGATCCCTTTCTATTTCTCTGGATGTGCCAGGGTTCCGCAAGCCAGGTTTTTCTAAAGGAAGAGAGTCCTGGAAAATGCATTACTTAAGGTACTGATTTTAAAAAGCAGGTGAATAAATGATGTTTTGGTTTTGGCAGCTGGGATAGGTTTTGCATATTGGTTCAGGTAGAACCAAACTCACACATTTTAATAATGGCACATTAACATAACTGTCTTATGCAAGATATTTCTGGCCACTTTTAATGAAAGTAAAAAGACAGAGTGATATATTTGGATAAATAGGAGCAGATGGTAATTTCCATCATTCTTTCTTTCCCTCTCCTTTTACTATTACCCCAGTGAGGGATAACTAAAAGACAAAAATCTTCTATTTAGTGAATTTGGAACAGAAACTGCAAAATAGATATCCCAACTTATGCCTTAACCTTTCCCCTGCGGGGTCATGCTCTTGAGTGCTCTTCATCTACTAGATTAATAAAGCCAAAGGATTTTTGTCACTGAAAAAAAATGTTCAGATGTGTTTGCCAGATTTTACAGGCGTTAAGGGCTGCTTTGATTTGTGAAAACTGCATTTTTGGTGAATAAGTTCTTATCCAGGAAAAACTCTCCATCGTGATAATGGTTATCTGCAAGTCAGTGTTAACTTGGCAACCTTCATGTTTGGCAGCAGATTTTAGCTTTACATAACACTGAGTTATTATTAATGTGCCATATTGCAGATTTTATGAAGGAATCAAGTTTTCAAGTGTTGGGGGTTTTTTTTAAGTCAGGAAATGCAACAGATAGGCTTTTTACAGGCGTGTGACTTTATGCTCTACATATCCTGTACATTTCATTATATTTCACTTAAAATATAAAATAGGTTAATGCACATATCCAGTAATCAAAGGCATGCATTATACCACCTGAATACAAAGAGTCTCATTTTATATTCTAAGATCTTTCTCATTCTGCACATTTATAAAATGACCAGTGTTAATATTGCATTGGCATAGTGTTAATATTGTTTTGGGGTTTTTTGTATTTGACACAAGACTGAGGATGACTGACTGGCCCTGATTCAAGGTATCTGTCACATGAGGTACAGAATTTCTCTCAGTAAAGATTGCTTGGTTTTTAAAGCAAGTGAATCGGAAAAAAGTACCTGTAAAAACCTAAAAGATACTGAAGTGGAGGATGCACTTGGTGACAACAGTGTGAGATCTCCAGCTTACGTTATTCTTCTGTGGAGATTCAAAGAGGGTTTTTTTGTCTAGCAAGGCTAGTGAGGTCCTATAGCAAAAAGATACACAATATCCACAAGTTGACAGCTAATCTGACATCAATGTTCGATGGGTTGATTAATTTCTAAATGCATATTAATTTTGTGTGACTTTCCTGTCCCTGTACTGGAATTGATAGTAGGACATCTGTAAACCCAGTAATTAAACAAATTGACCAAACCTCTATTTAAAAAGAAAAACTTTGCATGGCAGGGGTCCTACTCTTTTCAAAGGTGACGTTGATTCTGTTCTAATGTGTATCATGATCCTGTGCCTCTCACAGACCAGCAGTAATAAAGATTCACCAATTGCCTTGTTAGTGCAGAAATCAAATGCTTCTCTCACAGGACAACTCCTAAGTGTTTCTGACATTCCTGTGGTCCATCAGCATCACCAGTCTTCCCACCTCCCTTTTCACAGGACACAAATTAAGGTTTTTTGTGGTTGGAAATGAGGGATGAGACAGCTCATTGCTGTATGCAGAGGTCATGGAGCTTTTTAGCTCAGAGAATCTGAGGTGTTTCCTTTAGGCCTACATTAGAAATTTCTGCTCACACACTGATGTTAGCCTGGATCTGAAAATCAAATAAATCCCACCTGCCCAGTGGAGCTCAGCCAGCAGAGTTCCTGGTGTGGACACAGCTGGACTGCCAGGAAAAGGCTGCTGCCAGATTAACCTGTTGGGTTTAGAGCCTAGTCTAACTACGATGGCATAAAACCCCCTTCAGCTGCAAACATTGCACCCCTGCTGCAGACACAGCCCTGGGTGACAACAGAGGGCACACAAAGACACCGAGAGGCATTGCCAGCTCTGCTGGGAGGTGTCCCTTTGGACTGTGGGAGCCCCTTTGAAAACTTCCCACTCCATAAATTCATTTTTTCACCCCTGAAAGCTACATTTCCTATGTGTGCCAGTTTCCACTGGCTGCAGGAACATCTGCTGATGTGACTGGGTTTTCTGTGCCTCAGAAACACTGAGCATTTATTGCCCTTGCACTGGCAGCTAAATGCTGAAGAACCTGTCCTAGCAGGATTGCTCTGTGTGGTAGAAAGGAGCTGGGTCTTCAGCAAGATCCTGGTGGGACTGTAAATCCTCTGGTTCTTAGAAGATACTACAGCGAGTAAGAACTCTCTGCCTGCTTCACAGCCACAGCAAAAGGACTGCACAAACCCATAGCCCAGCACTATATCAGGTTCAAAGTACTCCTTCTCCCATCACATGCATCTGCCTTAGGTTATCAGAAGACCACAGAGAATTACACCAGCGAGGAAATATTCAAAGGTCAGCCCAGGATCAGTCTGAGTGACAGGTGATGATGGCGTTTTTACGAAGCTTTCTGTCTCTGATACCTGTTGATGCAGGAATGGTTGAGTTCATGGGAGCCAAGAGCTTCAGCATTCCCTAGTGTGTGTGGACTTGTTTGGTTACTCTTTCTACCTCGGATGAATGTGAGAAAGCTTGGATGTGTTGCAGCAGTGGCAGAGAAATGTGACTGTGATGCTCTTTGACCAAAATCAATTGTCCAAAGCACTTCAGCATGGCAAAAATGTTACTGGACAACGACACGATAGGAGTTGGTGGAATGAATAAGCTGAAGAGGGAGCGATTATTCACTGCTTTCTGCAGTATGAGAAGTGGAGGGCATCAAATAGACTTTAAATTACTCAGTACTTAGAAAGTATCTCTGGTTCCTGAGTGAAGGGATTTGGAGGCTGGATAAGACAAGTACCAGAGCACTGATCTTAAATTCTTGGCCTTTTTATGGCAGCAGTTTCTACTGGGTTTTTTCCCTCATCAAGAAATCAAACCCTAAATGCCCTCCTCCTCTGCCCCACGAGGCAGCTGCCAAAGAGTTCCTGTGAAGACAAGGAGGTCAGGCTGCAGATAGGGAGGGTATCAAGAATGGGAAAAGGGGAGGACTGCCTCCAGAATTCTGGAGGAACGCAGGAATGGCTGCAGCCTAGCACATACAGAGTCTACATGCACCCATTTTCCCTAGTATTAAAGTCTTAAAAGTATTTTTGGTTGAATATTAGGAGCGAGTCATGCTAATTATTGATATTGTTATCAAACAGATTTGATAATGCAGCTATTTAAAATCCATATAAGTGTGAAGTTCTGACATGATTGAAACAAAAGTATTACTGAGTCAAACAGTAATTTTGACTAACTGTATGCTACGGCAAGTTTGCAGTTCCCTATTCCAATTGAAGATTAAAAAAATTACAATAATCCAAGTATCAGAACTTCTAAATTAACCTTCTGAAAAATCAGTTGCTTCAAAACAATATCTAAGTCATAAGTTACAACAATCAAACAGAACTTATTAGTGGTCCTCTTACTGGAAGAACCTGTTTGTTGGCCACAGACTGACAGGCCAGCAGATATGCCTTTCCCTCAGCCTGGTGTTTGGAAATGCAGGGACCATGGTGTAAGGCCTGCTGCTTTCCCAGCACGGAGGGAATGTCCCAGCACCAGCCTGGAGACAATAGCAGAGTTCCTAGAAGCTCAAAGATGGAAGAATGAATCACAACAGAACATGGAACAGATTTTTTTCCAAGCTAGAAAAGCCTTTGCTCCCGAGTATTTTTAACCCCCATATTTCAGAACATGTCAGACAATTGATTAGCAATCTGCTGCTGAAGTGATGTATTTATCTGCTGCGTGGTTTCACTTAGCAGCTACAACACGTACAGCAAAGAGTTGAAAAAAAACTGAACTGGAACTCTATGCAACATCTTTTATTCAAAACAGATGTATTACTTGGTGTATGTTTAACATTCTCCTCATAATCCCAACTTGATCCTTAACCATCATGCATTAGAATGTTGCTTTTAAAGAAGATGAAAATGGGCTGCTAAAATGCTGCCCATATAATCTGAATTATTTTCAGCCCTGTTGTTAAAGCTTAGAGATAAAATTCTCTTTTGAACTAAGGTTGAAGGCATTGTGTTTGATATATTGGTATAATTCCTGCAATATAAATACTCATAAATTAAGTTAGTGGTATGGTATGATTTCCTGTAATCTGTTTCCAGAATCAATATTTTATTGAATGAACTTCTTATTTTAATTTCTCACTTACTGACCCAGTGGTGCAGCTGTAATGTGTGCTTGATCACTCCCTCCCCTTTATTTTTTTTTTAAATCAGACCTGACTATGCAGCAGTGTAGACAGGGCAGGTTTTTGGAAGCATTGCACTTAATATTGTGTGGAAGGAGACTGAAAATAGCACTATCACGCCCTAATGTAGAGACTCCCTTCTGAACATCCTGTAGTAAATTTGAAAACTTAGGCTATGTAATGTTACCCCCATTCTCTGGGCAGCAAGACTGAAGCCATGATTATTTCCTTCTTGAAGGATGTTTACCTTTAAGCACCTCCACTTTTCTAAATGTGGATTTTATTTTAAAAAATCCTTTATACACAGCAATTGTCGTTTAGTTAATTACCCAAGACGTATTGCAAGCTTCTGCCAATGAGTGTGTGACCTCGTGCACAGCAAAAGATTGTTTCTTCTGAGCAGGTGGAATTATCTCACCTTTTGGGAATGTGGTGATTTCTAGAAGCAGCAGGAGAGGAAGATGCTCTGCAGTACCTTTGGTGGCTGGGGTGGTCCTTTGGCACTTGGGAACTCAGCCTTCTGCTCTGGCTTTTAGCCCTTGTGACATCATGAACAAGCCAAACTTCACATGGTGGGATTGCCACGTGCTGCTCTGGTTTTAGCCTCTTTCAGTTTGCATTGCAGTCACATAAATTATTTATCATCAGTAATCATATTGGCTGGGTTCACCCTTTTGCTGTATATTCTCCTCAGCAGGCAGTCTTTGATCTGCTTCTGAGGCAGAGGTAGTGACAAAGACAGATGGCAATTTGAAATTGTTCTCTTGGTTGGCTTTTGACACAGTTCTGACTGCAGAGAAGCAGATTTGTGTGCTCTCTTCCCCTCACATCACTGTATGTGATTATACAATTCCCATATAACTCTCTGCAACTCAACTGTTGAGGCACTTGCCCCTCCTCAGTAAAACCCAAGGAGAGCAAGGTCAGCAGTCTGGTTAAAAATATAGAAAGGAAGGAAAAATGACATGCATTTGGGGAACATTTTAAAGGTTAGATATCATGGTTGGCTAAAACAAAATACAACAAAAATTGAAAACTCTACAATGAACATCTGAGAAAAGCAACCAAAAATATTCAGTGTTTTTGGTCCTTACGATCTTACACTTGATGGTTTTCTGCATATCCTGTGAAAGAGACCTTGCTCTGAAAGCAGAATTGCAGCTTTCATCACTTAACCATTCTTGATAGCAGAGAGAACTTGGAAATACTAAATCTGACGTCTGAAAAAAGACAGCAAAAAAGATCCCAACACTTTTTTGTAAAATAACCTTAAAGTTTCAAATATTATCTTTTTTTCCAGAAAAGCCGGTGATTTTTGTAAGTTCTTAGGACTGGAAATAGCGAAATACTTCTTTTTAATAATACTAACAACTTATTTAATAAATTCTTCCTTAGCATATTTATATGAAGTAACAATACCTCGACCAGCTTGGTAGCAATGCACAGTTCCTGTGCTGTATCCTTTTCAGGAACACCAAAATTACTAATCATCATCATCATCATCACCATCAGTCCACATTCAGGTACTCCAAGTCTCCTGGGATCTTTGGGTTGCTGCAGCAAAACCTGTGGCTGCCTCTCTCAGCTGCAGAGTCACTGATTTTATGATTTCCCTCTCCTCAAACAGTTCCTCGCTCCCTTTTTCCTTTGCCCTTGCTTGTTCTGTGCCTGTGCTTTATAGGCCACACCACAGTTAAACATGCAGTGATCCCACTGTGGGTTTTTTGGGGTGGAGGGAGGAATGCAGTGGAAGTACTGACAGAAAAATTGCCCAGAAGAACTGTATTAGATGAGACTGCTTTTTTTTTTTTAAATCAGCATTTTTAAAGTGTTTTCTGATGTGGTAAAAACTATTATATAGATAAGAGTTCAAGAAGGTGAAGGATATGTGAAAGCATATTTTATAAAAGGAAAACTGGGTTGTTTCACAGTTTCTGTACATTTTCTGTGCCTAAAATGTCTCTACAGATTAAATTTCCAGTTTCTTTGTTCTCAGATGTTTGTTCCAGATGGGCACACCGAGAATGAACAACGTTTGTGTTGGTGCCTTCATAGGTGCAGTCTGAATACTCTGACATGCTGGTCTGTAGGTGTATAGGGGGATAATGCCACCCTAAAACTCCCAGACACCACAGATATTCTGCCAACCCATTTGTAGTCCTAATCCTGAGAAATTCCCTGACCTCAAATGAGCAAAATATGAACCTCATCTCTAGTCTCAGTTTCCTCTGTAGAACTTGTCCAGCACATCATTCTTGATGTTTCCAAAGAATGTAAACTCCATAAACTCCATGAAGGCTGGTGCCATTCTCCAGTGGAGTTTCAAATGGCATTTGTGGGATCTGATGTTCCTGATGTTCCTACAGCCATGTAGTGCTGTAGCAGGAAGGAAACCGACATCCAAAAGATACCACTGTAAGAACAGAGCCAGGAAAAGCCCAGTGCTGGGAAACAAAACCGAACCAAGACATGTGGAAGTCTGGGGAAACAATGATTTGGAGCTGAAAAATATTATATCAGTTCTGTATGCTTTTGATAAATAGTTAGAAAGTCTTCCACGAGAAGTTTCTGTTCAGTTTTATCTCAGTCAGGGATAGAAGTTGCTCTTTGGCCCCATAAAAAGCTGAACTTCCTGAGCTGGCACATATTGGAAGTTTTTTTACACTGGCATAGGAAGCTGGGGTTTTTTTTGTAAAACACTCACATTTATGTTTTCACTTCAAACAGAATTAAAGGCACAGGGCCTGCTCCAGAGCCCTCTGAAGTCACTGACCTCTGCACACCGACCTCTGCGAGCTTCAGAGCACATTCTTTTTTTATGCTCCTTTTGTTTTAATTAGCTGCCATTTATGTAACAGAGTTACAAATTCAGAGAACTCAGGGCACACGAGGAATGTGCAGTTCAGGATAGAAAAGGAAGGATACTCCACTTGCAGAGTAGGCATGAGGAGAGTTTTCCAGATCTGCCCTGACTGGGTGACACTGACAGCTCCTGCAGCTCCTAGAAAGCCACCATTCATCTACTCTCCAACCTACAGAATAAAGGAACCAGATAATCAATGACACTCTCGTCTGCCCATATTTAAACATTTATGGGAGAGATGTTGACAGATGATCTCACCATCGAAACTCCCTTTGTAGTTGATGGAAGGACAAAGACACTTCTGTCTCATGTCTTTCTACACACATTTGCAAGTAAACAAATGGATAGACATATATACAAGTGTAAAGGTTATTTTAAATGGTGTCATGACAAAACTTGAAGAATAGAATTAGATGTTATTTCCTGGCCTTGTTTTTTTTCCTCTTTTGTTTTGCTGATGCAAAGTGAAGTCAGAGTGCTTTGTGCAGCCAGAAGTATAAATCCTTTGAAACACCAGCAAAAAATATGTACAGCAGATATAAATGCAAATAAAATTCAGGGTAGGCAACACCTTTCTGGGGTATGTGTGGCTGGATTTCTATTTACAACTAGCTCTTTTATTAAGGGTGTGGGAACATCTACAGTTAAAGCTGAAACTTGGTTTTGCCACATTAATGAGATGTTCAGTGTCCTGCTTCTCTTCTGGGCTTTTGCATCCCTGAACCAAAAGCTGCACCATTGTTAATGCAGAGTCTTTTCATGTTCTGTGTCCAGTTGATGAACTTTCTCCCCTGTGCTTCATCCTGCAATCTCCCTCTGAAGGAGAGCTGCAACTTCAGAGTCATAGACCCCAAGGAGTGCTTGGTTTGCTGAGAAGAGATGAAACTGCTGCTCTTTGTACAAAACCATTTATCTTGGTATAAAATCAGTATCTTGTTCAGCCCTAACTTTTCTGACAAGGTTGTACTGAAGTCTCAGTCCTCCCTCAAAACATGTGGTTTTGTCTATCATGCAGGTTGCAAAAACATCTGTCCTGGCACATCTGGGATCACACAGAGACTGACTGAAAATCTGGAAGACAGACATTTCCCAGTCTTAGCTTCCTGCCATGGAAACAGGCACCATAATGCAAACCTGACTGATCTGTTAAAAAAAAAAAAAAAAAAAAAGATGGAAAACGACTTTGTAGTCAGTTGCTGTTCCCTAGTTGTTCCTGAACTGATGGAGCCCTCCCATGTCTCATTAACACAGCCAGTGAGTCGTCACTGTAAGCTGGGAAGGCAGGCAGAGATTTGGAGGAGTCCGTGAAGGCAGACAGAAGGAGGTGTTATGTACTTAGGAGATCTGTGTTTGTCTGATAACAGCCTAGGCCAATTTGTAAGCCTGTGGCGTATCTACCCAGTGCCATGACGTTTCTTTTTATTGTGACCTTGATCGCTTTGGTAGGAGAGCTTCCAGAGAGGGGGAATGGCGAGGAGGAAGCCAGGCAGGACAAGCTGCCCTGTCCCTGCAGGATGCAGCATCTCCGTGGGGGTCGCTGGGTTCCGCTGCTGCCCACGGAGCTCCTGCCCTGGGCAGGGGTGGTGGGAGGATCTCTGCACCCCAGGGCTTCACTGCACAGCTCCTGGTGGGTGGCACATCAAGGTGCAACTGGAAGCTCAGAATTCTCTCCTCTTCCTCATGTCATGGGACAGAAAAGATTTCACGAGTCCCGTCAAAAAAAGAAAATTCACTGGCGTAATTAAAAACTACTCATTTAATACAAAAGTCTTGTATTACAGAAAACCGTCTGCTTTTTTGTCCACAAAAAACTGACCATATTTTCATTTAAGCTTTATCCCATTACTGATGTTTTCATATTTGTGTTACATTTACATAAAGTTTACTGACAAAATATGTCTTTCCTCTTGCGTGTGTGTGTTTCATGGTTGAGCACATCTGTGGGATTGTTTAGATATGAACAAAATGAACGCAATACAAAAACTCTGATCTCATTGTGGCTTTCTCTCACCAGCTTGGATATCAATAATTCCTAAAGGTAGGCTTCAGCCCCAGGCTGTTGTCTTCTCTGCTGCCTTCACCTGATGAAGTCATTTGGGCTGTCTTCCTCGTGAGGATGGCATGGGGGTGTCTGGCTGTGTCCTGGTCAGCCACAGGAACCAGTGAGTCTGTACACATGAGGTGGGCAACCTGCTGAGCCCTGCATTACACACGTCCTCATGGAGCTTCATCTTCACAGGGATGCAGAATCCCCCTCTGCAGAGCTTGCAGGGCACTGCGTGGGGATCTTTGGCTAATTGGCCTTGGTCCTTAATGGGAGACGGGTGTCTGAAAAATCTGACTGGAGAAAGTCACTTTTCTGTATCTTAGCAGGCAGTTCTTTCATCACATTGTTTCACACTTCCTCTAAAGGAATTTAACTCTCTGAATGGGCCTGGGCCTCATCAGTTTAATGATACTGTTCAGATAAGGAAATAAATGCTACATGATGGTGTTTATCCATGCTTGTGGCAAAGCTGTATCACACCAGCTGTTGTACAAGCTTCCCTGGAAAATTATCTGTGGAGTAGCTTTCACATTCATAAATTAAAATACATGTCTTGAGTAGTGTGGTGATTCAACGTGCAGAATTTCCTGGGTGGGCTGCAAAGCCCTCAGTATATATTTCCACAAGTCATCGATGTTTCTGAACCTTTTTGCATAATTGTTGTTCTTACTCTCCTTTCCACCTTACAATGTCTCAACACAGTATATTATTTAGAAAGCTAAGAGCCAGGTGGAGTTCCCAGGGAAAAAGAACAACTAAAAATACTCCTATTCTGTATTCATTCAGTGGCATTGTCTGACTCTATATTACACAAGATTACTGATGTAATGTAGCTTGACATTTTACAAGAACATGAAGCATCAGCCCAAAAACTGTCATAAGATGTGACACCAGGCCTGGAAAGCACTGTAGAGTGACAATATGCCCATTAGAGGTGTCCATTTGTGTTACTCACAGGCAATGGAAGGCAGCCTTTTCATCCTCCCTTCCAGATGCACCATCTGAACTTGTTGGGAAGGACAGACCGAAACTGGGACTTACTCACCCTGTTTATCAACAACAGCAAGGGCCAGATTCTTACCCTTACCTCCACAAATCATTATTTATGGACTTAGTGGGAGCTTCTGGACTACCCAGTGTATCCTAATCAGCCTGGTGTCTTCTGAAAATAGTTGCCACTATTCCCATTTTGAGGCTGTAGTACTGACGGAAGGCACCAATGCTCCTCTGGAGTGGCTACACCGTTGTTAGGAAGTAGCCTAAATGTAAAAGACAAACCCTGGCAACAGGTTTTAACCACCAACAACATGGGCTAAATATGAAAAATGAGCCTAAAGTTAAAATACCATGCATCTCATAAGCCATCTAGCTGTCTTTCCTTTCCTACTTATGTAAACACTGTTTTGTACAGGCCATTCTTTTGGGGGTTTTCCATTCAATATGGACAGATTTGCCTCCTCTCCCCAGCTTCTGACCCCCCAGTTTCCTGAAGAGGTGTGGTGTGACCCTGCTGTGCGGGGGCCCTGGAGGTGACAGGGCTGAGTGGGATGAATTCTGCAGCCTTTGATCATGGATTTCCTCTCCTACAAAATTCACCTGGGACAGTTTGCTGATGACTCTTGCTACCTTGATTCTCTGGTTTTGGTGCAGCCATGTGCTTGAGTACAAATAGATAGGCCACCTGGACTGATCTATCATTTGATTTTCCTACTTTTCCCCTTTTCCTGTAGTGGGAAACTTTAAATCTACTTACTTAAGTCATTCAATGGAAGGATGAAATATAGAGGTAAGCTGACTAAAGTGATATCTGACTGGCCCCATCTTGTCAGTAAAAAAGAGAAAAAAAAATCAGAATTCAGTGTATCTTTTGTGGCCCTTCCACAATGTTTCCATCAGACATCATATTCCTTGTATCCACTAGCTTTTCACTAGGAAAAAAATAGGTTTATCTTCATTGACATTAATCTAATTTAATCACAGGAAAGCTGGAGTGCTAAATTAGGCATACACTCAGGATTTCTGTATCCAAAACACTGCAATTCTAAATCCTTCTCCACACAGGGTTGCCCTTTCAAAGCTAGGTACAATTCATGCAGCCACCTGATCCTTGTGTCCTTTTGGAACACCTCCCTGTATAATTACACCAAGGCACACAGCTTCAGTTCCTCCCTCACTGAAGCCAGGAGCAAAATCTCCACTGCCTTTAATAGAGAAAGAGCAGCTACTCCCAGTGCTAGTTAAAAATATGGAGAAATTTTTCATCTGGTTTAATGGGGGCTGGAATAAGCCCCTGTTCTCCACCTGACCATTTAATCTGAGCTCTTACCACAGACATTTCCCTGCAGTGATGTCCAGTTTACACTGGTTATGATGTTCTAAATCTTTGTTGCTGATTACACCCAGTGACCTTGCCAGATGAGGAGGCAAAGGAAATGATAGTGTCTGGTTTTCAGTCCTTCCTCTCAGTACTAAATTAAATAACTTTCTAGTAAAAGAATGCTTGTCCCAAAGACTCCTGAAATCAATGGAAAGACATCCATTGGGAAGGGTTTCCAGTAAGGCCTGCCATTCTGAAGGCAATTGACTCACACACAGCCACTCCTTCCTCATAGATATTTGCATATAATAATAGTCTTTCATGTTCTTTCTAATAAATCTCCTGTCATATGTTTAGTATGTCCAGTGTTAACTTACATTTCAAGCACTAAATATGTTTTTCTCTATTGGGAGTTATCAGATGTAAACATCAAAATGCTGTGACTATTTAACCCTTGCAAATTAAGATAATCCTGTAGGATCCAACTCTCTGGGTAGAATTCTTTCAGTTTTTATAGCATTTTTTGATGGAAAGAAGTTTTTGCTGGCCCTTGAAAATGGTCTTTATTGGGTTCTTTCTGTCATTCTGGTTCTTTGCTTTTGGTTTTTTTTTTTTTAATGGAGCACCTCTATATATCATATTATCTGCAAAAATCGCATGTAAATGGAAGGGAGTTTTGAACATAAACTACATATTATACAATAAAAATTGTCCTTAAAAGTACATTTCTGAATTAATTTTACATTTTGCAGGTTCACTTCCTATATTCCTCTTGCCTATCTGTTTGTGACAAAAGCAAAATCCCACTGCTGACTGAGGGACAGGCCTGTACACTCTCTCTATGCATAGAGAAGAGGAGGTGGATATGTCACTAGAGTCCCTTCCTCCTCCTCTTCCTCCTTGTAACGAGTCACATTTTTCAGACCTGTGAGAGCAGCTGTGAAAGCAGAATAGATTTTCTTTCAAAAACTCACAGAAGTTTTGAACTGGTTTAATCCTGGCCCTCTCCCAAGCAGGAACACGTTCTGAAAGTCGAACTGAAAGTCCCTCTCTGAAAAGCGCGTCAGTATTAGCAAACACCCTCCTGTCACTGTGGGATACAGCACTTTAAAGCAGCTATTTCATGATGGAATTTTCCTCCCCTTCCTCAGAGGCTGTGAACTGTTCAAGCTAAGTCAAGCAGAGCATTGGCAATGCTCACAGTCCCCTTTGGCAGGCGAGCAGCAAATGACTCTCGGCTGGGATCCTGTCCCAGAACAACTATCCCTGTTGGAAACCTTAGCTAAGATGAGAAGCACCACATCTGCAATCTATACGTTTATTCTGCAGACCTCCTAAAATAAGGACAGATAAATATAGAAACCTGTTGAGGCCAGCACATGGGGACAAAACTTCTGTTTGAATCGGGGAGAACAGACAGAATGCAGTGTCACTGGGTTTCAGGTAAATCCCAGCCCTGCTCCCAGACTGCTGTGCACACATAGGTGACATTCGCACTTAAATAGCTTTTCCAGGTTCCTCTGGGAGGGTTAACACAGTGGGGAAGGCATGACAATAGTGCTGGAGTGAGGAAAGATACGTGTGTGTCAGTGTTGCCTATTTTGGTGCATTACCACATCTCACTGCTGAAGAGCTCACAGCACTCAGATGGAATTTAGGCACTGGAGGTTGGTTTTCTGGAGACCAGAGTGCTGCTTCTGCCACATCCCTTGGTTGTGATTGTAGGAAAGTTGCTTCTCCATCTGGTGTCTGTTCCTCTCTCCTCTGTTCACTGGCTGGTGATGGACACACAATCTGCTGCCACAAGTGTCCACCTCAGTAGTCCCATAAAATATACTGCATTAATTTGCAGGAAATGATCTGCTGGGGCAGCTCAGGGCAGTATGTGCTGCTCAGGGTGATACAGATGCTCTGGCAGTGCTGTTGGATTGGAACCTGCTTTACTGGTAGAGAGTGAGATGTAGGAAAGCAGATGAGAACCACACTTGAAAAGCAAAGCAGCCCAGCCCCTATTCAGACCACGTGCACTGACGGGATAGACCCAACAGAAGGGAAGATCCATGTTTGTCTTTTCATTCCTGTCCTCCACTGCAGCATCAGCCCTCGGGCACCTTGACCACAACACCAGTGTCAGTATCAGAAAGCAGCAGCAAACCCAGCTGGCTGCCTGGCTCTGAAGTATGTACAGTCTGGGACATTTCCATAGCCTGGAATGTGGCTTTTTACAACTGGGAAAACCACTCTAAGGGAATCCCAAAGAACCCAGTGACTCTGAATCATGCACAAATTGTCCACTTCATCCAGACAAGTCATAGGAAAAAAACTGGCATTAATCTGTGAATTGCCATCAGCATGCAAACCTGTAACATGAGGATAAGAAATGCTTTCTGTGGGGTGAATGCAGGTGTAGTTCCTTGTGAGCCCTCTGAAACTGCGGAGGGAAGGCATTGGCAAAAGTACAGCACATCACCACCTGAAAAACCTGGAGCAGAAGAGATGAAATACTGGAGACAGCAGAACTGCTGTGTGTGCAGCATGGCACTCAAATCTGCCACCCTGAGCCTTGGCACTTGCAGAGATAATCACTGGAGCTGAGGCAGGGTTAAATGTTGAATTAATACACATGATAGGTCATCATCCCTTCATCTTCCCTTCTCGGAGGAAGTAAATAAATCTGTCAGTTTAATCTAGCACATTAACCTTAATCCTACAATTTACTTACCAGGGGATTTGTATAATCTACCCGATAAATAAGGACAGTAATTATTCCGGCTACAGAGGGCTGTGAGAAATATTTGCAATGAAGCTTGAAGCTGGATTTAAAAACTGTTTTGGTTTTATTAGAAACACAAAACTCTGGCCAGGTTGCCTGGAAAATTCCACGGGGCCCAGTGCAGGTGGAAGCTCATTTTCTGTATGTGTGTGTGTTTGCTTAGCCAAAGCAGAGATCCAGGGTCGCACGTGGTCCTGAACACGGGGCAGGGAGAACCTCTAGGAATATCTTTGCAGGAGCACATTGGAGGAATAGCCTTGTGTTTCATGGAGGTCCAGCCACTGCATGATCCCAGCAAGGAGTCTCATGGTGGAGAAAAGCAGCGTGGCCCCATCCGTCCCCTATCTGCTAACAGGCCTTGCTGCTTTCTCCACACGTGCCTGGATGCCCATCTGTTGGATCCGAGCTATTGCTTTAACTTCCCTGTTGGGAGAGGAATTTTTAATGTGACTTGGATGATCAGAAATCTAATTGAACCAATTAGCAAGACTACAGGGGAAAGTCCTAGAGGATTTCAGCGACTCCCTGGAAGAGAAAGCCCTATTCCTCTCACAGCAGTGAGTGACTCTATTTCTTCCTGAAGGATACAGATGCTTTTCGGAGTTTACCACGGTGCCATTTGAGGGCTCAGGACACCAGGAGCACCCTTTGCATTCCCCTGAACTCCTCTTTTCCTGGATTATACGGGAAGGGCAAACCCCTCACTCTTTCCTGAGCACTGCCTGTCTTGGGCATTGACCAGCACCTGCCTCATTGCAAACACAGCCGAGATTAACAATTGAAAATAAACCATGGAGGAGTTGAGGGATTTTTTTGCTCTTTCTCATTGCCCAAAGTGTGCTGGCAGGTATGAGACAGAGAAGGTGGGTTTTACACATGTGGTTATCATAGTCGTGATTTCATTGATGCAGATTCCCTAAACACACACAAAGCTTGATGCAGGCACTTGGGGTGAAGGGACATTTGGGCAATTCCCATTATTAGTGTTGCTCTACACTGAACACACGTAGATGGAGGGCTGCTGGCTGCCCCTATCCCTGTGTATCCACCTGTGCTGACGGCAGGGTGCCCACACAGCCACGGGCTGGACTCTGATCCCAGGACTCAGGCTTAGAGCCACGGGCTGGACTCTGGTCCCAGGACTCAGGCATTACAGCCACGGGCTGGACTCTGGTCCCAGGACACAGGCATTACAGCCACGGGCTGGACTCTGGTCCCAGGACACAGGCATTCTGCACTAGGGGGTCACTGAGGCCACGCTTCAATGTTAACACCACCTCTTCAGCAGGACAGCCTTCCTGGTGGGTAATTAATTGAGCTTCCAGCAGCATCTGTCAGCTCTTTGCACCACACTGGTGTGCCTGACTGAGCAGCCACGGTGATACAGCAAGTTCTGCTTCCTCTGGGGTGGGAAGGGTGAGGGGCTTGGCTGGATCTGAGATGATTAAGTGTGAACAAGGCTTTTGAGTGCTCAGTTCCCACCCCTCCATGTGAGGCAGACACTGAGGGGCATCAGCTTTGAGCTGGTCTTTACAAAGATGGGAAACCCAGCCTAAAGGGGGAATAAACAGAAGAAATCTCAGCACAGAACAGAATCGAAAAGGTTTAAAGTTCTAAATTCACTCACAGTAAGGAAATCGTTGCAGTGGTTTCCACAAATGCAGGCAGCAGGGGGGTCTTTTGAGGGACTGTGGCAGTGTGTAGGGGGTTTAGTGGGTTGTCCTATGTCACCCCATACCATAGGGGCCCTTTTGGGAGGTGTCTCCTAGCCCTCCTCAGCTAACCATGGCTTCACACACTTCTGTAACGTGGTGATTCCCATGCACAGTCTCTACATCTAGAAATAGAGGCATTAACTCTTTTAATAATAACCCCTCAAAGTGTATGCTATTTTTACTGTTTACTTAAAGACTTCAGTCACTTCCTCGGCACTTACAGCACCTTACAGACACTGCTTAATCACACCATGGGAAAAACCCCAGGCCCAAACCCTGGTGTGCTTTCTGAAGCGCAGAAGAGGGATAACTATCCTTGGATGGGTGAGAAGCTGCCCATAATATGCCCTAAACCATCTATTGCTCATATCATTTTTGAAGCAAACCCCACTTTGAGTTACTCTAGCTAATTTAGAAGCCCTTTTAGGACTGTTTCCATACCTACTTTGACATTTTAGAGGGTCAAGCAGAGGGCTGGGACTTGGCTCTCCTTCACAAATGAACAACCATGAGGCACCTGAGGTTATTGCTTTCACCTGGACTCCCCCTCATCCTGAACAGCCACACCTGGGGTCTCCACCTGTGCACACTCCAGCTCCTGCTCCAGGAGCCCTATTTAAGCTCAGCTTGAGGGCTTTCTTTCTCTCTTATTTTGCTGCTGTGTTTCTGCTCTGGCTGCTGCTGCTCCTGTCTCCTGAGTGACCTTCCTGTGTGGACCTTGAAGCTGTACTGCAGGTACCTCTGTGTCCAGTCCTGTCTCTGGTGGTTTTTCCTGGCTGGAAAAGTTCTGTTTCTAGGCTTGTTTCATGCAGTTCCTGATGGTTCTCTCTGAATGGAGCCCAGGCCAGCTCATCATCTCTCCTGGCCTGAGACTGTGGAGGGGTCTGGGCACTGCCCCAGGGTGAGGGCATCCTGTGGCCTGAGCTGGGGTCACTCTCAGCAGGTGACTTGTCTTCCTAGGAGCCCTGCTGTGGTTGGAAGCTGAGGTTAACACTTGGGCTTCCATGGGTCGTGTTCCTGAGGACAGCAGGACAGTCTGGAGGTGTTCTGTTCTTGGATTTTTTGGCGTGTAATGAAACAAGTGACACCCTTTTGTTTCTAGAGGGAAGAGAAAAGAGTGTTTCTTATTAATTGTGTCGATAGTCACAGTTTGTGGAGAGGCACAATAGAAAAATAAAAAGGCATCATTCAGCGTCTTCCCTGATTTATAGACTGTTTCTGAATGAGCTTTTTAACAATAGTATTTGTTCCTGTAATACTCCTTAAGTGCAGGTGGCTGATTTGCTTCTGTGCTGTGTCCTCTTGCCTTGTCAGATCACTTAAATCCAGGTGTAGACTCGTGAGTCCTTTCAGAAGTGCCCTGTGCAGTGTGTCTTGCCCCATCAGGGCTGTCCCTGCCCCAAAGCTGAGCTGAGGAAGGTGTTTGTGGCTGTGTGAAGGCACCTGTAAAGCATCAGAGATGTTTTGGTAACTTGTCCTTGTAGTTTGTCTCTGTGAATGTGACTGTGCCCGGTCTGAGCAGCAGCAGCTCGGGGGTGTGAGGGGCTGTGATGAGAGGCTGATTCACAGGTGAAACCATGACAATCTAATGGCATTCTGAAGCCAGATATGAAAAGCACCACAGAAACCAACTTAACTTTTTGTAAAAAGCTGTTATTGCAATGCCCTGAAGCTCTTGACATAAAGTGCAGTGCAAGTGACCAGTTCCATGATGTTCCTGGGGTCAGGACATTGTAATTAATACTTAGCAGTGGACAGTGATTGTGGTCAGCCTCTTGAGTTACTGATTTCTGCACCTGTGCTGGCAGGTTAAAGGCAGTGATAGCAGGAGTTTCACTGTGCTCATGGATCTGGTGACAGAGCAGCAAGATAAAATCAGTTGTGAAATGCTACTTTGGTGATATAAACCAGGGGTTTCGCTGCAGAACAGTTGCTTTTTACTTTGTTATTGCTTAGCTACTACTGGTGAAGAAAAATATTAGCAAATATATTTTGCTATTTTTCATTGTGGTGATTGCAGACCTTTTTAACCTGTTGGTTCAGATGGACTCTACCAAACTTGTATATTGTGATTTGGGGCTGGGACGGGCAGAAATATGTGTTTAATACTTTGAAAAAGTGGATCCCAAATACCCAGCTGTGAAGTGTTTCTGTCAGTGGTGTTGTGCTTGTATTTAAGGAATCCTTATCTGAGGAGTGAGGGTACTGTGGCACTGGGAGGTGGGAGATGTATTGGGTTTGACATACACAGACCACTAAAAAGCCAACATGGAATGAGTTCATGTTTTGAATGTTTTTAATTGCAAGATACAGGAAAGAATATGCACCAATTTTAAGAAGTATGTGTTCAAAAGCCCTAAAGATTTTACTCCATGTTTGACCCCCATGCCTTCCTTTTTGCTGTGGCTTGGATTTATTCCATTGAAACTAAAACTTTCAGATTATCTTCTTAAGTTGCATACTTTAAATAAGACTTTTAAAGAAGAGTGCCTTTTGTTCTAGGATGCTGCAGAGAAACATCCTAGTTTAGGATTTTGGCTACTGGACTTTTTTATGTCAGTATAAATGCCTGGGTCCCTCAGAAGGGGATAAAGGGAATATGATTGTACTTATAGTACTTTGAGATGTAGCATGTTTAGTTCAAATTCTATAGTCTGAAAGCAGAGATTTCTGTTCAGGGGCATGGCTAACAGTAGGTCTTTATGTGAAAAGGCAGCATTTTGGTTTAAACTGAGGAAAATCCTTCTCATTGGGGTCAAATTTCTGGGTGCTTGTATTTTTACCTCTCTCCTGAACCTTTAATTGTAGTGTCCAAATATTTCCACATAGAGCCTTTTTTTACACACTGCAGTGTGTCAGGTAAGAAAGTGTACTTACCTGTGCAGTTCTTGACCATGCAGTCTCTCCACCCCTAGGAAGGAAAATCCCTCCCAGCTTAGAGCCTGGATTGGTTTAAAAGGTGATTAGAAGTCACCCAAGCAACTGTTCACAGTAAATGGAAATCTGGCTTGCTCTCTTAGTCTCTTCAGAGGAAATTGACTTGGAGATAGGGCCACTGAATATTTTATGTAATAAACCCTATGCCCTCCTCTGAGAGTTATTGAAGTAGCCTTTTGTTTAGGGCTGTATGCTCAGTGCCTGGTTTTTCCCTCATTGCTCTTCCCCTCGGTTCACAGGCAGTAGGGAGCTATTGACAATGCTGTACCCACATCCACCCTGCGGTTTGCTGAAGCTTTAATACTTGAAAAGTGCCCTACTGGAGAATAATGTATGGCAGCTGTCTTTGTGAGGAAGTTGTGCAGTCCCTTATCCCAGCAGAGTGTATTTCACCTGAAAAGCCTCCTGCAACGTGGCTCCCGCTTAACTGCTCCAGTTCTCTATGCCTGTAGCTCTTTCACTGGGCTGTCTCTGACATGTGGAGGGAGATGTGGTTGCAGTAGGAAGGCAGCAACCTTTAGGTGCCTTTAAGATATGTCTTAATACTCAGATATGGTGGATTTTGTTTGTTGACCTCATGCATTGAGAAGTGAAATTCTTTCAGAACTTGGGAGGCCCAGGTGAACTTGAAGGTCAATGCAATAATAACAGAACTGGTAGCAGAGAAGGAAACATAGCTCTCCCTTTCCCAACAAAGTTTAATTGTGCCTTCAGGGATCCTTGCAGAATGGAGGTGTCGTGGCAGAATGCTGCAAATAATGAGTGGGGTTGTTTGGTTCTTCAGATCTAGGCTAGCAGTTCAGTGTGCAGACTTTATTCATAACTCAGGAAATGGTTGTGGAATGCAGCAGGTAGAACATGGACGTTACTTCTGAAGTAAAGAAATGGTGCTGGGAAGGCTCACCTCTCCAGCAGCACCTGCAGTGGCATTGGTTTAGCATTAGAGTAACTCCACAGGATTTCTTGTTTAAGCAGTATTTGATGGCAAACCTATCTACACTCCTCAGCCCTGGACACACTTAATTAGCATGGATCAAAGCAAACCACTTTCTTGAGACTTTCCCCCTCCCTGGCCTAAGAACCCCAGACTGCAGCACCGGATGGCAACTTAACTCTGTGTGGTGAGGAGAGCTAAGGGCAGTCTTGGGTACTTTACCTAGAAGTTCACTTGGCAAAGTGGCATCAAACTGCAAAGTACCACAGACTAAAAAGGCCTGCCGGCTGTGTGCTGGCTCAGCTGGGAGTCAGCCTGAGGTGTGAGCAGTGTGGGGTGATTTTGAAGGGTCCCTGAATGACCTGTGTGTGTCCCTGGTCACTCTGGGTTCAGCAGCTTGGCCTGACAGTGGGCTGGTGAAGATCCTCATGGAATACATCAGTGCTTAATTCACTCTCAGCCTTTGGCCAGAAGCTGTGGGAATTTGTCTGATATTATGATGTTAGACTTATCCCAGTCTTATTTCTTCTCCACTGCTTTCCAGAAGGAAGGTTTTCAATCAATAAAGTATGCACTAGTAAGTTTAAAAATCAGAATTCATCTCTGCTGTGCTACCATATGAGTCTGGTCCCATAGTTCCAAACATAGTTAATATGACAATCCAATATATTTATATAAACAAAAGATCCAAACAGCAAAACAAAGCAAAATCCTCTGCCTTTCTCTCTGGTATGGTGTTTGGTGGAAGGGACAGATATAAATTATTCTGGCACTGGAAAGTGTTTTAATAGAAAACAAAGATTTAACAAAAATTCTCCCTTCCCATCTCCTGGGTTTCCAGT
This sequence comes from Atrichornis clamosus, assembly GCA_013400975.1. Classification (NCBI taxonomy): domain Eukaryota; kingdom Metazoa; phylum Chordata; class Aves; order Passeriformes; family Menuridae; genus Atrichornis; species Atrichornis clamosus. The sequence continues at coordinate 136,012 of WBMZ01007536.1, read as the reverse complement.
CCTGCATGTGCAGCCACATAAGCAGTCCTCAAGGGAACAGGAAGGTTTTTTTATGGACCAGAATCAGATTTTAACGGACTCAACCATATATGTTTCAGATATACTCAGTGATTCTGACACCTTTCCAAATCCTGGTTTGCTTTGTGGTGCTTTTTTCTATTTTTTTTAACAGCACTTGAAACTTAAATTAGTGTAAGTGGCTAAGAATTTAGATTTTTCTAGATTTGCAGAAAATAAAAGTAAAAAACCATCTGAATCTGAGTCCTTTGAATATACACATTTTAATGAAAGCTCTTATCAAAATATTCCAAAATAAAAAGGGAAAAAACCCTTTTCTGTTCAGAAGAGTAATGACTGAGCTTTAGAAATCAGAGGGGACTTGGCACCAACAATTCCTAATGTTTTGGGATTATTCCCTGAATACATTTATATTCTAATTATACTGTTTTTCTTTCAAGTTTTATCCTCTTTTTTTTTTTCTTATTGTTGGAGGAAAGCCCCTAAGAGTTAAAGGAGAGGGAGCATGCCAAATAGTAAAAACCACTCTGAACAGAACCTCTGTGACTCTTTGTGCCAAAAAGCCCATTACAGCTCTGGAATTCGTGGTGAAACAACACTTTATGCTGCACTATTTTCATGCAGCTACTAAAACTCTTGCACATTTTGAGAGCTTAGCACCTGCTCCACCTTCCATGGGCTTCCAGCATGGTTTGGCAGACACAGGTCTGCTCAGGCAGAGGCAAGGATGGGCTGAACTGACGGGAGTTCAAAGTCCTCCTGAAATACCTTTTCTGTCATTCTCCCTGTATAAATTGCTTGTCAGACAATTCCAGGTTTGTGGCAGCTTGTGCTGTTTGTGCTGCTGGATTGATCACCACACGCAAGACTGGGAGGTTCTTTTGGAGTGGGGGAAGGACCAAAGGAGGTTCAAAGATAATTAAAAGCAGCACTTTTGAACTTAGATATCTAAAATAGGGCTCCCATGTTGTTTTACCTCAGATTTGGTGAATACCTGCTGAATTTATCAAATTTGTCATTATTTAGTATATTTGAAAAATATGCCTGTGCTTTGGTTTTGATGTTCTGCTGGAAAAGCCTGGGCCTGTATTGTCACCCTTCTCTGGGAAGTGTCAGCCTTGAAAATGGGCTCAGGCTGAAATGAGCTCTGAGGCTCCTGGGAAACACAGGGCTGTGCTCCTGCTTTGGGGCACTGGGAATACAGGCACACGTGGTAAAGAACCTATGGAATGACCCTGCTGAGCCTCCCCGGTGCTGACCGTCCCTGCCCTGCGACTGGGGTGTCCCCTGCTTACAAACACAGCTTGCCACGTGTGTCAGGTGCAGCTGATGGTTGAAATCGGTTCTCCCTGCATCCTGTGCTGTGCTGGAAAATGCAGTGGGGGTGCAGATCACTGTGACAGCCCCTCTGCAAAGCCCCTGTGAGGCACAAAGAGGTGGGCAGGACCAGCAGGGGCTGTGCAGCCAATCTTGGCTCGTTACTCCATCACCACCAGCAGCCTGATGTTGATTCCAGGAATTGAACAATGTGATGTTGATGGGTAATCTCTCCTGTAGTGCTAAGGTAGAGACATTCCTTATCTTCTTTGGAGGGAGCTGCTGATGCTGGAAAGGATCTGTCCATCCCAGGAGCCAGACAAGTTCTGCTCCTGGACCAACAGGATCCTCCTTGCCTGAGCAGTTGTACAAATCCTCTGTAATCAGCTGAGGATGCAGAGAACATCTGGCAGGCACAGACCCTTAAAGAGACACCCACGAGGGCCTGAAGGAGACCCAAAGGCTGAATAGAAGTAGTGGATATGAACTATGGAACTCCGTGTGAAACTGGATTGTGGACACGTTGCAAAGAGGGAATAGGTAGAGACCTTGGCAGTAGGGATTAAGTCACCTGCTTGATCCCACGTGTATCAGAGGTGAACAGCCGTGAAGGGGTGTCTGATAAACACCACCAGCAGGATATTGCTGTCACTGATGTATTCAGTCCCCTGTCCAGAGCTAGATGGAACAAAATGGGAGTGGAATGATTTGCAGCTGAAAACTGGATGTGCACAGGGAGGGTGTGCCACAGCAGCAGTTCTGGGATGGGATGTGGGTGTCTTGGGGTGACTGCAGATTTTGTTTGACAGCTGTCAACCAACTGCACGAGTTGTCTTGACATTGTTTTCTTGGAAAATAATAGTTATAGAAGAGTGCAAGGTAGAGGAACTTACCTGGCTAAAATACAGAATGAGCTAATGAGTCATATCAGTGATTTAAACAATGTACCAGCACTTCTGGGAAAAGTACAGAAGGCCTTAAAAAGTCATTGGAAAAGCTGAGGTTGGAAAATACCCAGTAGAATAAACAGACTGCTCCTATGCATCTCAAGACAAGTCAACTTTCAACCCTGGTAGCTCAAGGTAGATGCTGAACTTAGCCTTGATTTAGGAATAAGAATTACTGATCAAATGCAAGGGAAAAAAATTGTTATTAAAAAGAAGCCAGGATTTTAGGTTGGTTTTTTTGGTAGGCAGACTTTGGTAGAAGGGAATGCACAAACAAAACTGTTTTGTTCTGATGGGTGAAATAAAGTGTAGGTGGCAAACAATTAATGCAGCTTCAGGGCTGGTGATGTCCCAACTTGTTTTGGAGATTAAGCTGAGTTCACTGACATTTCACAAAGATTGGAATCTCCGGTTTGTTCAAAATGAATAAATGAATTCTTACCAATACAGTGCCAGAGTCATCTTAGGAAGAAATCTTGAGCCAGGAGAGGTGATTGCTCCCATTAGTTCAGGTGTGTTTTCACTCTGCTCAGAGAAGAAAACTTCTCTGCTGCTGAGAGTGTCAGTGGATGCAAGGTGAAATACTTTCCCACTGGTGTCCTGGCTGCCTTAGGGAAGGCTACTGAGGTTGTGCTGTCATGAAGTGGGGTGGGAACAGTTTGAGAGCAGAACAGAACTCACTGGGCATTGGAATAGTTATGAAAATTACTTACCGGAATTATGGAGTTTCTCTTTTTTTATTCCTTCTGTTGCAAAAGGGATATTTCTATGCTGATCCTCATTTCAGAACAGGCCCATCTTGAAGATTCCTGGTAAAATGGACAGTTAAAAGCTTTTATTCATGCTAGGGGATTAATAAGGGCTGTACTTCACCATGTGTGCTGTAATACTTTTAATAGCTTCATTCCATTATCGACTATTTATTAAAAAGATTTCACCACAGATATGGGTTTTATGGAGATTACTGTGCACTATACTTAATTACCAGATGTTCAGTGTGTTTACAGTAGATCTGGTATTCAAGTAAACTTCTCTGTGTGAAAACCATCTAAAATGAACAGTTAAAATACCACTGTAAAGCTCTGTATTATAATAACTGGAAATGGAAATTCCAGCTGGGCAGTGTTATGAAACTAAAACTGCAAAATTTCAGTCCTACTCCAAAACAACATTATTGAACTCCAGTAAAAATGTATTTTGCTGTCTGAATTGACCCATTGCATTCAGTCCATCAGATAAACCACCACCCATGTGTTTTCCATATTCTTTTAGTTAGTTTATTGCTGTCTTTCATCAAAACTATACAAACTCAACTGTATGCCCAAATTTGTAGTCAAACTTCAGAGTTTTATGGTTAGGGAGCAGAAGATTAAGACATGCCAAAGCCCAGGACAAGTGCATTGCATTGTCTCATTTCAATCATGTGGCTTCCCTAAAATTCCGTTTTCCAGGCAATTTTTTATTACTCATTAATTCTGATATCTTTAAATCTACCCCTTTTAGGAACACATGAGTAGCAAAGTTCTCCAAGCCTAAGGCAAATCTGTTACAAGCTCAACTCACCACCTTAAAAGCAGAAACATTTCACTCTTCATATCTCAAGAAGTTGGCTGATCCAGACTTTCTTTTTTTAAATTTTGAGTCCAGTTTTATTCCTATTTTACATCACTTTGTACTGGGCTGACATTGTTTTTCACTTAAATAATCCTTCTCCTTCCCCATTCTTGATTTTGGGCAATTGTAGTATTTTAAGCTCCCTGTTGAGTCTTACTTAATCTTAGGCTAAGTAAGTCAAGCCGTTTTCCAGTCTACTTTCTCTTCCTCTGGCAACATGTTGTCTGTTTTTCATCTTTGTATGACCAGAACAGCACACAGATATTCTGCAGAAAGTCTCATGAGTGCCCTTGTAATAAATTTCATAATTCTTTTTCAGGGAAACACTAATGAATTTCAATATATCTTTCCATAGCTGCATCATATCAGCAATTCATAGTCAACTTGTGGTCAATTAAAATAACCAGATGACTGTTCTCCTCACTTCTACCTTAAGAACCTCTAGTTTGAATCCAAAAAACTTGTCCCTGTAGATGACAGCAGTCTGTATTTCACTCCCTTTCTGATTCCAACACTCAGTACTTTGATTTCTCCCCTCCCAAAGGTGCTGCTGTGTCACACAGCTGTTAACATTAAGTCTTTCTGCAATTACCTTTCTGTTGCACTATTTGCCAAAGCCAGCTCTGAAGTCTGAGTGATTTTTGTGGCAAACACTCATGTGCTGGGATAACTGAAATACCTGCAGTGCTGGGGTTTTCCTCCTATTTTTATGTGCTGGAATGACCCAACCATTAATACAACCTAAATTTGCAATAACAACACTGTGTCTGCCTGTGTTCAGCTCTGTGCCCATCTCTGCTGGCTTCTGGCAGGGACAGAGAGATCCATCCTGTGGCTTCTTTTTTCACAGACCTCTTCCAGTCTGAGCCTCCCCTGCTTTTAAACTTCTTCCAAGCCTGACACTTGTGCAGTGACCAGTGCAATCGAACCCCTCGTTAATTTAATTTCTGTGAAGTTAGGCCTGGATCTGCTCTCAGGGGCACATAGGGAAGTTTTACTGTCAGAGAACAGAACCAGCCCGCAGCTCAGCAGTGACCCATGGCTGATACCCCCACCACAATCCTTCAGCCCCGGGTCTGTTGAGTCCTTCAAGAGCTGTGTGAAAAGGACACGAGGGTGAGATTTCATCCTTTTCCTGTACATTTCTCATCCACAGAACAGACTTCTTCCCTTGCCACAACTTTATTAAAAGGGATAGCACCACAGACAGAGCATCTAAAGGGATTATCACACAGTAAATGCAATTACATATTTCCCAGCATGCTGCTATTATCTGCCAGTGAAACATGATAGGTTTGATCCCTGTGTTGAGTGTCTCCCAATGTGACTGCTGCATGTCTCAAATCATCTGGCATAAGAAAATGACAAATCAAGGTGCAGAGGTTCAGCTAAATTCTTAGTAGCTGGTGTTTCGAATGTTTTAGCTTAAGATCTTATATTTGCTTTGCAATGGATGTGGAAGCAGTGTAAACAGGCTTTGGAGGAATTATTTGTCTATATCCCAGTGGGATATGATTTGTGCCTGAATAATTATTTCAGTAGCGAAGCAATAAAGGAGACCAAAAGTACTAAGGATCCCCACCAAAGCTGTTCCCTTGAATTCTTGCCACTAATAAGTCCTTGAGACTAATTGGTACTTTGGTGGGTTTTTTTTTTTTTGAAGCAGCATCATCCAAATTGTTCACTACTCTTATAACGAAAATGGTGGATCTTATACTCACAGAATTGTTCCTTTAAAATTTGGAGCACCATTTAACCCCAATTGAAAGCATAGTGCAAGGAGTCAAAGACAGGTGACAGTGTTGTGGTTGTCAGCATTTGTACTAACTCTGGCAGGAGTCAGGTGCTATCCCAGCAGAATAAAAAAGCCATTTCTATTTCTGAAAAGTTAAGGAGTTGTTATATTTTTAGTTATTTTTCATATTAGTATTGGCAATGCCAATTGACACTGCACAGAAAAAAATATTTGCTTTTATTTGCTAATTAAAAATATATTCTCATCCTAATATTTTGGATATAGTTTGAAAAATTCAGGATGAGGCTCTAAAAAACCCAGGAAAAAAAGCAGAAAATGGTTCTACAATGGGTTTTTGTTTTTCTGGAAAACCTCTGTATTTCAAGGTACTATAAGGATTGCTTCATGTCTAGGATTGGCAAGAGTGTGTTGTTTGTAGAAGGATGCAGGTGAGCTGACTGCTGATGAGAAATGAGGTAGTGTGCTGCTCCTGACAGGGGGGCCAGGCAGGGTGGTGTGGAGATGAAATTATTGGGATACTGGCAGGAGCAGTAAGTAAAGTAGTGTTTTGAGAAGTTAGCCAGGATGTTGTGAGAAATTTGGAAGTGCTTCTGGAGGGGAGGGATGGAGACTCACGTATGTGCTGGAGGATGTGAAGAGGAAGAAACAGGCTGGAGAATGTGACAGGGCACAAAGGGAACATGGGAAGGGGAGGAGAGTGAGGAGAGGAAAATGTGAAGGCGAGCTGTCAGGAGATGCAGGATTGAGGGTAGAAGAGCACAGAGAAGTGAACTGGGCAGCTGCTGATGGGGAGTGCAAGCAGCGGTACCCAACCCTTTGCCCTGCAAGGCTGAAGTGCAGGAGAGTTGTCTTCAGCCAAGTTCCAGCAGCCAGCTGTGTGAGTGGGTGTGCCACACAGTGTCTTGTAAAGCTGCTCTTTGCAGTGCTCTCTGTGGAATGTGTTTTGCACGGGGCAGGAGATTTTTCAAACCAAGAATTGCTGAGTTAACCTGGAAAGAGACCCCTCTGGGAGGCCACGTCCTCCTTATCTCGGTGCCAAATGGTGTGAGGCTTGCCCACCTCTGTATCAGCCGGGAGTGCGGTGCTGACCCCTGACACCCAAAGCTCCACGTGGCACACATGGCAGCAGGACAGGTCCTGGAGTGTTTTAGGCAGCACGAGCTGGGAGAGCCCTGACAGCTCCCTCCAAGGCTAACTCAGCCTTTGGTTTCCTTCCAAACTCTCAGGTTTGCACTTGAATCCACAGCTCTGTTTCCAAGGCTTGCACTGGGGTATTTGACTTGTGTGGCTGCGTGGAACAGTTCTTGTGCATCAGTGGTTCCTTGTGACTAGTTTTTTCCTACCTTTCTCCCTTCTTTTGTCTTAGTGTGCTCTGGTTGTCATTAAGTGTCTCTTAAGGTCTGAGACTTCAGCTTGTGGTAATGTAGCCTCTAACAGGGATTTGATTTAGGTTTGTCAGCATGTGCTTTAGCTAAATTGGATTAAGTAAATGTGTTCCTCTTGCCAAGTCACAGTTCACTGTCCTTAAGCTCTCACTCAAAACCAGAGTGTCTGGGAACAAGGTTGCCCATTTCCATGCTGCTCCATTTTGCAGTCTCTTTTTGGCACAGTATCAGGGCAAACCAACCTGGGCCACATTTGTCTCTTTTGGCCCTTTCCCACCACTGCTGAGTGCAAAGGAGCAACGAGAGCAGAAGGCAGCCAGCACTGCTGTAGGTGAAAAGGCAGGATACCAACCTTTGCCTACACTTTTCCTATTTGCTCTCCACAAAGGAAATGCTGTTTTTTCCATGGCTATTTCACTCCCTCAGAAATGACAAGCAAGCAAGGATACAGGCCGCTGGATTTTATCTACTGAGGGTTTGGTGGGGTTTTTCTTTGGAATTTTTGTCATCTTCCTGTATTTCAAAGCACCAGCTCTCCAGGACAATGTATTTTAGGAGTCTTGTGTTCCAAGCTGAGCTCTGTGGTGCCACCTCTGCTTGCCTGTCAGCTGGGTGACAGAGGTGTGTGTTCTGTGGAACAGGGCTCAGCCATGCAGAGCTGCCTTTGCTGTGGTAGAGAGAATATGATGTTTTGTTCTGAGCTTCCCACAAAATGCCCACAGCTGAAGCCCTGCCTTACATTTGCAGAAACATTGCAAAAGTCATGTCTAGCTCTTATTTGCTACCATCTGTTTATACTTCCTGTCAAGCACCTCCCATAGTAACTTTAAAAAAAAAAGAGTCGACCATTTGAGAGTACAAATGATAGGCAGGAAACCCTGAATTCATTGAAATCAATGCAAAAACTTGCAAAAAAATTGCAGTTAGGCTCTTGCATCAAAAATGTAACAATTAGGAACAACTGTCTTTGCCACCTCACAGTTGTTCAAGATGACATCTCAATGCATTTGAGTCTGATGTTAGTCTCAAACTATGGTATTATATTAGACTTTAAAAAGACTTCAGGATCCAGTTTGTTTTGGATTTAGATGCTAAAAAACCTATTTCTATTTCTTCCCTGTGGCCTTGAAAGAACCAAGCTTCCAGTTACCTTGATAGGCCTGCATATTTAGCAATTTGATTGTTATAGACATTTCTCCAAAAGAAAATGGTATGAGCTCTGGAACTACTTTTCCACCCTCTGTTTACAATAAATCTTCCAATTATTTGGTCACTTAAAGGTGTCATTCCTACAGGAATATAAAGTGTACATAGTCTAAGAAAGTGTAGCAAATCTGATTAATCCAGTGACACTGTTCCCTGAAATATTTTCCTGTTTGCTTTATATGGTGAGATGAAAGAAAATGATGCTGGTAGGTGCCCTGTAAACAGAGTTGTTCATGAATGTAGTTTAAATGCCTCAAATCCACACACACATTCAACACATCAGTCAAGTGTCAAAACAGCTTAATTGCTTTTTTCACAGCTTTGATCATACTTGTGTTGTACTGGACTGTTCACATTTTCTGTTATAATCACTTGTTATCTTTCCGTACAGTTCTAACAAGTACTGTCTTCATCAAGATTTTTGTTGTTCAACTTCCTTATTTCATTTTTAATCTGCTAAATGAGCATTTCCTTTCTTTAGAAAAATAAATCAAAAGGGTCCATTTGCTTTTGTGTCTTGAAACAAAGCTCTTTTTGTTTGATTTCTGCTTGGTCATTTATTATCCACAGCATGTTTGATATTTGTGATAACGAATTTTACATGGAATAAATTACATGTGCATCCTGATGAATAAAGGCCCTGTTACTGTGCAGTTAATGCTGGTTGCAAACTTTGTTAATGCCTTGCAAGTATTTTCAGTAATAACACATCAGGCTTTATATTTCCTAGGAGAAAGCTGTCCTTTAACAACTCAGCAATTTATAAAGGGCCATATAAAGGGTGTTATCCGAAGAGGTTTTTCAACTTAAATCCTCCTGTCCTCAATTAAAAGGTATGACACAATTCTCTGTCCAGCCTGCCTCCTGTTTGTGGTATTTACATGAAACACGGCACATTGTTTCAAGCAAACACTGTAATTACGTGTGCTTCATCAGGTCAGAGCACAATAATGCCTGTGCAGTGTGCAGGGCTCAATTTGCTCTCTAGATGCATTATAACCTCTCTGGCATGATTTTTTTCCCAGTCTGTATATATTAATGGCCAATAATGGCTCTGATCCAGGAAAGCTTTTAAGCATGCACCTAACCTTGAGTAGGTGATCAGATCCCTGAAACTTGCTGTTCTTTGCTTTGGTTTGTGCTTTAAACAAGCAAACACTTCACTGCTTGCTGCCCCAAACCCTCTCCTTCCTGACAGGATCCTCCTTGTTTGTAAGGATCAGTACCAGCAGTGCTGCTCTTGTCCTGCTGTGCTCCCTTTCAGCAGATCCAGGGGAGCTTGGAGCCTCTCACAAGGACCAGGGTATGTGAATGTGAGGCTCCATCTCCCAGCAGTCTGAAAATGGCTTTTCCTTTTTCCTTGAAACACCCACCACCACATCTCCCTATAATCTTGACCCCAGAGCTCCCACTGACTTCCCTGCTTGTCCCAGGCAAAGATCCTCACAATCCTGCTGCTCTCTCAAGTACTGAGCAACTTCCCCTCCTCATCCTCCCAGCCCGTCCTTCCCTGAGAGCCTGGATCCAGCCTCTGCCACACTCCTGTTTGAGCTGTCCCACCACATCTCTGGGATCCCAATGGGACTGAAGCCCTTCAGTGGCACTCAGACCTCCAATTCCTGTGGCTCATTCCCAAAGCTGCTCTTGGTGGTGCACCGGCAGCAGGTACATAAATATATGTAAAGATATGTCTATATGTATAAAAAAATCTATGGATTGATTTATGAGGTGAAGTAAAGTTATATTCCTGCTATGTGAAATCTTGATAGGGTCTAGAGGGCAAACTAGAAATTTAAACTAAACTAGATCACTGAGGAAAATGAATCCATGATGCAGTCCCTCAGTGAAGGCATTACCACAATTGCTTCCATTTGCGCTGCTGCTTTTATTCTAGACAAAAATTGTCAGTTAACCAAAGTGTCCCCAGCAAGTCCTGGTGTCATCTTCTTTTCATATGAATAGTCTCTAATTTCCATCTTTTATGTGCACCATATAGTCAACTCTAAATGTTTTCAAGTCAGGAGTTTTGTTCTCAGGATGCTGGGCTTGATGATCCTTATGGATCTATTCCAACTTGAGACTCTGATACATCCTTTTATGTTTACTGTAGAGAGTGTTTATCTGTTCAGTGCTTCACAATTTTTTTAAATTGTTATGAGCCTGATAATGTTCACCTTCCTTTTTTACCTTTTCCTTCCCACTGAGTGGAGAATGGAGCTGTAATTCCCGTGAGCTCTTCACTGTGCAGCAGAGGCGATGCTTGCACTGTGTGACGGTGTAAGTGACAGGGATCAAGGAGAAGGCGGTCACTTGACTCTTCCCACTGATTTTCCTTAGTTTGTTCTCGGTTTCCTCAGAGTTCAGAGGTCATGTCAATTTGAGAGAAACTCTTATTTGTAATTATCTCTGTGACTCTGTGACTGAAGTGCCCAGTGGACAAAGGAGAGCACGGGCCCATTTTGTGGTGTGTGTTACTTGGCTACAGAGTGAGCCAAATAAGTTGTTCCATGTGAGAGAAATTATGGAAGGAGAATACAAAAGAGGACAAGCAAAGTCAGGGAAGTTCAGACACAGTTCTCTTTGCATCATCAGACAATCTTACCTTTAAACTTCTCAAGTGGCCAGTGCAGGAGTGCAGCTGGTTGGAGGCCACGTTTGGGAGGTTGCTGTGATCTCAGGCTCAGCTCCCTGTCTGTCAATCGAGTTATAAAAAACAGCCCTCTTCCATGCTCTTAAATTGGGGCCCACGATAAACACACATTTAGAAATGACACTTGGATCAGATCAAATCCTACACTTGGGTGTTTATAGCAGCACTGGAAACAGCCTCATGATTGGAGTAAAACTAAATGTCCATTTCAACAATCAGATATGGGAGATAAACATGCACATGAGGCCTCCCACTTAAAAACCTTCTGCATGACAAGTGAGAGCAGCCCATTGTTCACTGTGGGTTTGGGGGTTTTTTTTCATCTGGGTTCCAGCAGAAAGGGAAGTTAACTTTATGGACTGTTTATCTTTTACATTTGCCTGATTTCATAATGGCAGGATGCCTCAATCACTTCCCAAATATTAGAAATCTACAGCTTTGATTCCTTCCACTCCTAGGTCTGTAGGAAATAGAGAAGGGAATTCTCTCCAAAATCCTCTTTCTTAGCATTCTGCCTCTGTCTGGAGGTTGTGTTTACACAGTACCAGTCGGGGTGCTTGAAGTGTAAAACTCTGAATTGCTGCAAATTTCTGTGTTCTTTAGGGTAATGGCTTATTTTTTTAAAAAAATGAATTATTCTCTCTGAAAATACCTACAGCACTGTACAATTTGAAGAAGTAGAGCAGTGGAACAGGGAAGAACAGCTAGAGAGTATTTATTTGAAAATTGCTTAAGGTACTTGGCATTTTACAGACAGGACCTACACTTTACTTTTGGCTTTTTTTTTGCCAGACTGCAGTAAATTTAATATTTAAATTTAAATAAATTTAGATAGAACAAATGTGGGGGGTTTGTCTGTCTGATTTGGGTTTTTTTATGATTGAAGTGTATATCCTCAGCAGGATTATATAAATGACAGTATGAGAATGTGACTGAGGCAAGCTTCAAGCCTTAAAATAATATCTTGTATTAAATCCCAATTAATGTAGTTGGAAAAACCCAATAAGAGATTTTTCAGACATATAAGTGCTTTTCCAGATCTGATGTTGTCTAAGAGCCCATATACCTTCAGTACATGAAGATGGCCAACTATCTGCTCTAAGTCATCCTGCAAGGTTGCACAACCTGTCTACAGGTGAGGACATGCCCTGATTTTGGAAAAAATCCCATTCTTTTCTGCTGAGGCAGCCACGTGGAGGCAGCAGTGGAAGCTGCATCCCTGGGATGCGAGTACCAGGCCATAAAAGCAGGTGCTCTGGGCATTGTACCTTTAGATACTTTGTGCCTTCTGGTCCTGGCAGCTCCTCTGAAGCAAAGGCAGTGGCAACAGAATTAGTCAGTGTGCAAGATGATGATGTCAGTGGAACGAATCTATTTTAGTCTATTTAATTATTGTGTTTAGCAGTCATACAGCAAAGACTTCCAGTATCAGAAACACAGATACAGGCAGACTGAAAATTAATTAGTCTACCTGCTTTGGAGTACCACTGTATTTATTTTTAGGTTCAGCAATTAAAGAAAGCTGATATACTGAGCATATAAAATATCTGTACGCAGAAGCAAGAAGTCAAAGCCCAGAGTAAATTGGGGTTCACAAAAGCCTTTGTTCCAAGTAGTGAGCAGACAGAGTAAAAAAAAAAAAACCCCAAATCAGCTATTTCTTGAGGATCTCTGCAATACCTAAGCATGAAAAAAAAGACCTAAACATAGACTTCTAATTTTGCCCTCCTTATCTTATGGCTATTGCAGCCCTATTCTTCACATCAGTGCAAGATTGGGTTTTTAAAAATTCAAGCACAGTTAAAATGACTAGAAGTGATTTATAGTGTCAGTCCAGAAGATTGTTGGTTGTTTTTTGTTTATCCACCTGTTTTCTGACTCCTTGAATAATTTCTCTTTCTTTAATTAAAAAAAAAAAAGGGAAAAAAGAAAAAAGCCAGCCTGCTGCTACTGAAACAAATAGGTACTGTAGGGCACTTGAGTCTCAGGCTTTGTTTTGCTGCCTGCATTAGGTGGGTTTAGGGGCCAGATGCACTGAACTTTGCAACAGACAGTGCTGGGACCATCTGTGCAGAGTTGGGGGGTGTCAAAGAAAGGCTGTTTGTGTAAGTCGTGGGAAACGTAGTGGCCTGCCTGCCAGTGTGCTCCATGAATTGAACTAATTGAAGATTATACTCTAGAGCTTGCCGTAGCTCAGTGAGAGGATAATCCTTCATCAGCTGCAGTCGCAGCCAGTAATTGGTGCTTATTACAGGGAGGAGTTCCCCCGCAGTGCTGCAGAAACTGAGAGGCTTTAGTGTTTAATTACTGTCTTTCAATAGAGATGGGAGGAAGGGGGGGAAAAAAAGGCCAGAGTAAGAAAGTCCGGGAATAAGGGGAGGGGCAGCAAGTGTAATGCAATTTCTGATAGTCTAGGCTAGACATTTAACAAGTGAGAGCGCCTTTTGTGTGAGAACACAACATTCTGGCATGGATAATGAACCTCTGTTGTTTGTAATTAACCCCCGCGTCACCACAAAGTCTTTGTCTGGGATATTGTCTTAAAGGGATTGTTTTCCACACCTCCGGCAGAGCAGCTGAAAAGACTTTAGAGGTCTGACTCGCCACATTAATGACAACCTCACTTTTGAAAAGGTGTTTTGGTGGGGTGGGTTTTAGTTATTTATTTTTAGTTTACTGCAGCCTTGACTGTAGGTGAAACTCCCATTTCTCTCTGGCTCCATATCCATATTGGAAGCTGAAAAAGAATGTATGGCCATACTCATATACATCTATGAAAAGGCAGTGGAGTGATTCTGGACTTCTAGAAGTGAAAATGGTGTTGATTTAGCTTAAAAAAAAAAAAAGATACTAGGATTTTATTACTGGGTTTTGGATTTTCCTGATATAAAATTCTCCCTTAGGTTAAAATTACTGTGATATTATAGACCTGAAGTCCTCATATGTGCAGTTTCTTCCTTTCCAGGCATAGTTTTCTCTTACCCCAACTCCTTCAATATTGGTGTTAAATGACTCTCATTTGGGGAGCTAAGATGAGCCCCTCTGGATTATGGTTTGTGTACGAGTTTCTAAATGTTAATGATATTGAAAAATAAGGATACAACGTAAGGGAATCTGAACCCACTTCCGCAATGTAAAGATTGGGGATCTGCTGGGCAGCTGTCCATCTCACAGGGTGGTGTGTGGGGATGCTGGTCTTGCAGGTGCTCGGAGATGGGGCACAACCTCACCACAGCCACGGCCCAGAAATGTAAATCCTGCCCAGAGAGGGGCTGGGGAAGAAAGCAAAGGGGGCTCATCCCCACGAACACCATGCTCTGTGCTGGCATCCTTTATTTGTTAGGGCATCCTTGGAATGGGGAAATAATGCCCATTTATTTCAGAACCAGCACAAGATTTTAAATTTAGCTCTGCTTGCCTTTCGCTTGTGCAAATTGCACAAAAGAAAGTTTGTTTCTTTCACCTAGGTCTACTAGGAAAAAACACAACAGGCTAGCATTGTTTGTTACAGAACATAAGCATGACTGCTGCTAGAAAAGTCTTGCAAACATCATTAGATCTGTCAAGAGATTGCTCACTCTCTGCATATCTGTAGAATGGGGTAGAGAAGAAGGTATGCTACAAGTAGGTAAATCAGGAGTTAAATAGAACTATTAAGTAAAAGCAATACCCCTGGTAAAATATATACATCTTTCCAGAGATTACTTCTGACACTGTGTTGTGAATATGTTTCAGTTTTAAGCTTGCATGCTTTTTTTATTGTGTATTCTACACACACTCAACTGTGTGCTAAGACCCAGCGACTTCATTAGAATGTAAGTGTGCATTCAAATGCATTAGACCTCTAGACTATTCATTAATTATTTTCCCTGTGGCATCTGATAACTAGCAAATAGCTGGGAAAAGTCACCATGCCATGAAAAAAGAAATTCCCACCTTTATTTTATAAATAGCCGTAGAGTGGTGTGAAAGCTGTCAAAATAAGGAAACGGATCAAGAATTCACAGGACAAATTTCTGTATCAGAAGCAGAAACAAAACCAGTGACCTCTGTGAAAAGAAAGAAGCTCTTTATTGTCTCTTGTTGCTGAACACAGGCAACAATAATGACCTAAATGAGACCTGCTGAGTGCAAACAGAAAATAAATGTGTAGTGAGTTTTGTAGCACCAGCCACTCTCAGATGTTTAATTAAAAATTGTTAAATGCAGAGTTACCAATTTATTTTAACAAAACAGCAGTCACAGATTCTTACCAGTTTCAACCTTGGCACCTGTTGAGTAGCTCCTACCATCAAACAACTTACTTGGCTTTGACCCTGAGCAAGTATCAGGTCCCAGCCCTGCTTTGCTCACTACAGATATCCCAACACATCAGAGTTTGGTACACAAATATGGTCTCAGATTCCTTTAGTACAGTGAGGTGGAAGGAAAGGAAAAGATTCCAGGATCTGTTTCTCTCCACTCTTTACCCCAAAGCTGTAGGACAAACACTGTAGTAGCTGCAGGTGTTAGCTGTCCAGAAGGCTCTGTAGAGGAAATAATCATCATCAGAAAGGTTGGAGGAAATGTGACTTCAAACTGATGCCACAAGGAGCCAAAACCAAACAAAAAGATTTCATGAGCAACCTGAATCAGGTTAGCCTGGGAAAAATGAGCATGCGGATAAACCCAAACAAGGCAAAATGGGCTAGAAAGGATCAGCTAACAGGAACCTGAGCCCTGCTCAAACCAAGCAGGCTGGAGTGAGGCTGAGCAGGAACCTGCCTGGGTGTGCAGGGCAGCTGATGGCTCAGATAATCTCTCACCAGAAACAATCTTTTTGCCAGTCCATCCTCCATCTTTTTATCTCTTTTTCCTCATGCCAAGAGAATCTTGAAATGTGTGTAGATATGTCTGTGTATGTAACACTTATGTTTACAATAACTTCAGTAACTTGAGTTTTGCAAATGATTTAATCTAATTACAGCAATAATAAAGGATAGAAAAATTAGTCTGTTCTTCATCCCTAAAAAGCATAAGTGGTCCTTCAAAAGTATCTAGAGATAGATAAAATAAGCACCTTTAAAAGCTATTTAGAAAGTGTTAGCCTTTGGGAAAATAACCTTTTTTCAAGTGTATTTATCCTGTTTAATGGAGATTTGCTTTGTGATTTTTAAATACCTAAATGTTTTTGTTCAAAATCCAGGAAACTTGTAATGGGTGGGTATTGTGTAACTTGCAGTGCCTTCTTAGACTTCAAAGTGTTAGGAATTAAAAGTTGCTAGATGAAAAGAAGCAATACTCTAGTTATGAATTGTAAGTATAATAAAGAGTAGTAATGATTCCTGCTGTGCCTCAGGCAGGCCTCAGACCAGTCTTGTTGGAGAGGTTGGTTAAATCCATGGCAATTGCACCATTAAGCTGAGTTACACTCAGGCAAGAGCAAACATTAAATGAAGGGTGTAATTACAGCTTGTTCCAGTAAAACTGACTGGACGCATGAGCTCATGGGCATGGAAGCTGCACGTTTGTCCCAGCCCTTCAACTGAAGTGATGGAACACAGAAATATCACCTCTTTAAACACTGTATTTTTAATTATGATTTCTAGTGTTGGTGGTTGTAGAGAAAATAAGTTGAGCCAAACTTTGACTTATTTCTGAACATAGAGGTAGTAATAAAAAAGAATGCAAGATGTTTATTTTTGCAAATACAACTGGGTCTGAGTCATTCTATTTTGAAGACTGCTGCTTTTGAGTACTCCTAGAAAGCTCTGAGGCCATGTGGAGCCACTTCAGCAGGTCTGAAATGTGCCTGCCACACTCATGTGTCATCCAGGATGTTCAGTGCTTGGTTACTGGGCTCCCTGTCTTTGTCCCTCATTGTGAACCCTCCAGGAGCAGATTTCTTTCTCTGGACACACTCTTGTTCCCTTGTCCGTGTTCTCACAGCTCTCTAGCTGAGAATTGCCTTAAATAGGGTTAATGTTAAAATAAAGATGAAGAAAATTGTTTAAGGCCTGAAAACTGTCTGCTGCACCTTCTTTCAGTGGCAGTGAAACTGTGGGACTGATGGGGTGGGGTTTTTTTCATTCGTTGTCTGTTTGTTCCCCCTGCATTGTGTCACACCAAACACCTGGACTGGGCTCTGCCCCATCTGCCTGTGAGCTGCTGCTGCGTAAGGGGCTTCCATAGCACACAAAAATTAACAGGAAACCCCTCACACCTGGTTTAGAGGTTCATAAGAAGCATAACTGCTCTTCAGTAATGCCTTCTGATTCACTTCAAATCTGCAAAAATGCAGTTTAACCTTTTACTGGCAATAGAGCCACAGTTCTGAGAGGTTGTCTGACAAATGTAGGGCCTTGGTATGTAAAACCCTTCTCTATCAAGGAGCCAGCAGAATTATCAGTGTCCAAAATTTACTCCTTATTCATGAGGTCCTCATATGGTCATAAACTAATTTTCTACAAGAAGTCAGAAAACATATAGACAGCACTGCCATTAATGAAATGCTGATTATGTGAGGGGAGATCTGTTGCTACCAGTAAAGCAGCAGTATAGGATCAATCTACTCAAATTTATTAGGTGGTTTTAAAAGCTCCCTTCATCCTGAAATAACTACTAAAATTGTAAGGAAGCCACTGCTTTCTAATAAATATTTATCTTCTCTCATATATATATTTAAAAAATTGTGACATAATATTTTGTTAGTCTGTCTAATTTAATTCTATTAACTTTCCTGGAACACTGCCTTAATCTTCAAATTCCCTTTGGCTTACTGACCCCCACAATCACAGATTTCTGTTTATAGTGACTGCCCAGTTTAAAAAATATTCAACTGAGTTTTTGGCCTAATGGTATTTAACCAGGAAGGGTCAGTACATTACTTCTACTAATATGAAATATCAGCATTAAAAAAAAAAAAAACAGAAAAAGAAGTTTGGATAACATTTCAGGTGAACAGAGCTTAGAACTGAACTCTTAGTTCAAATACATCCAAAAGGTAAAGAGATATTCCTTCCAAGCAGGCTGAGGTCCCTGACCATTAACGTTTGGTTGAGCATGGATTCAGATTTTGATTGCAGAGTTCAGCCCAGCAACACAAAGAAAAGTTATACTGAACTTCAGAGGATCACAGTTTTGATCTCATTGATTGTTTTGACTGGATAAAAGAATCAAGCATTTGGGATTATGGCACTTAACTCTTTTAAGATTGGTTAAGAATTTATGGCTTATTAACCAATTAATGTTTCTTTAAGCTCTTAGTGCCTTAGCATGGCTGGGCTACTCTAAATTCCTAAGGAGACTTAAGCATCTATAGTGTCTTAGCATAGTTAAGATTTCTTCCCTCATTAAAAAGATAAAACAGAATTAAGGATCCTTAAGCATTTAACAAAGCTTATGTGCACTGTAGTCATTCCTGATTTCCTTCTTAATTTCTAAACAAGCAAAATCAGTGCAAGTGAAATTGTGCAATATGAATTTGAGACATTCAAGAAGTGAAGTTAGCCTCAGAGTTAGCTCAGGCACAATGGCTGATTGAGCATTTCCTTTGTGGAGCAGAAACCTTCATCAAGTGGTTCTGGCTATGCCATCAGAGAATTCTGCATTGATAAATCACCAGGGCATCAAATTATTGAAATTCCTGATCATAGAGCCTCTTGTTTTTTAACTTAGAATTTGTTTTTATTGTGTCCATACATGTACCCTAATTTACTAAAATATTCATTAGTTTATGAAAGTATTACTCCTATGGAGTTAAGCAAAAACTTTTACACAAGTCAATAAAGCCTTTGGATGAAAGAGACCTAAGTCATGACAGACTGCTCAATGGCACTGAGTCCTTTCTCCTCTCCTTCCTGGTATTTTAAGTTTATAGTAAAAGTTTATTTCAAATTGTCCATATGCAAAGCAAAGACTATGCAATGCTTAAATTGTATAGACCTTTCATGCATTTATGCGAGGAAAGAAAAGAATAAAATTAGGTTGTTTGTTCATTTTGAGCTAGTTGAGCAAGAAAGAAAACCCCTTAAAAATATTGTTGCCTAGTTTATGCTGAACTTCTCTGTAAAGCATCAAGACTGACGTGACTGAGAATTGTATTTGTTCAACTGAAAAATTCTAGTTCTGCTCCTAATGACTAAACCAGAAGTGCAGTAACCTCTCATTCACTGGCAGTTCTTCCAGATGAAAAGATAGGTCTGTCTATCCATAATGCAAAGTAAAATTGGGGTGGTTTTCAAAGATGCTCTGATATATGAAATTGTATTATTGTTGCCACAAACTAAAAAATCTGCACTCTTTCCACTTTATGCAGGATATCCTTTGTAGGAAGTGAGGACAACTTATTATTTTTGAGGCAGCTTTTCATGGAAGATGTAGTAAAATGGCTTTTTTCCTTTCTTTAGTTTATTCTTCTGATGTGGTGCTTGGTTTCTTCTGGGGGTTTTTTTTTTGGTGATATATGCTGTTACTTTGAGAAGATAATTTTTAAGGTACTTTCACATAACCTAACAATTTCATATAAATACAAACACCCATTCTCACACCCAGCTCAGTAACAACACGGAATGACAGTCACAGGTAAAAACAGGTATCCCTCCTTTACAACAGTCACCCTTCCGTGGTCCTCCTTAAACTGCTTGGTCTGCCAAACAGCTTGCTTGTCTTTCACAGGAATTACCTCAGGTTAAAAACACAAATTCAGAGGCTGAATTCAAGGTTCCTGAGCTTCAAGAGCTCATCACTTTATTATTGCACTTTGTATGCCTAAGCTGCAATTCCCAGTTACTTCAGCTCCAGCTGTGACAGCTCGGCATCCCCTCAGATGATGATCTTGAATCTCCAGTTAGAAAAGCAGCAACACACGATTAGGTGTCTAGCTGTGGAAAAGATCATTACTTTTTTCCCCCACCATACAGACCTTGGAAAATTTCAGCCCTAGCATTTAGTGTTTGGCTAAATTAGAAGCAACTGGGACTTAAAATGGGAAGAGTCTGGCAATCCAGGATGCACTAACAGCCTTCCTTGTAATGAACATTCTTGTGCAAAGGCTATTAAAAGACTAAAGAACAAGTCTGAAATACAGAATAGACTGAAAATGATGCTGGTGTGCTGTCTGAACTTCCTAGTTTTTATGGGAAAGTACTTTGAAAAATCAGTGGCAAGCAAAGTTGTGTGACTAAAGCAGATATAAATCTAACTGTAATTTTCTGGTAGGCTTAAGAGTTGAAATATCATCTTCAGCTTCAGTGGTGATATTACCAAAATGCAGTGTAGCACTGGAAAAGCTACAGAAAAGGAAATTGAAAATGATCTCCAGAGATAAAGGAATGTGCAGAATGGAGTAAAGTAATTTGCATAAAAATTGTTAGATTGATATTTAATTGAATTATATTGGATCTTACATTTTATAGATAATGTCAGGTTGAGTTACTAGTGTAGGTTATTATAAACTAGTGCATTATTAAAAAAAATAGATTATTGAAAGAAGTTTTGACAATATGCTTACCTGGTAAAGTCACCTGTTTAAAGCACTCGTGCTTTCTAAGGCAGTGAAATATGACAGTGCTAAATAAAACCTATTAAATTGGTGGTTTCCATCATTCTCATTATAGATCTCTCTCACAAGTGCCTACACGATGTTTGCAGCAGATGCAGCCTTGTGCAGCAGGCCAAGGAGGGTACAATTTGGTGAATATTGGTGATGGATGCTGTATCACTACGGTACAGTCAGTCCTTTCCTTCCACACTCCATTCCTTGTTGTCCAGCCATGAAAATAATACTGCCAGGTTAAAACCACCATGTTTTTAGAGCTTATGGCATGTGTGAGTAACACTGTTGTGGCAAGTTAAAATGGAAGGATGCTGAATAATCAAATATTTCTGTTTAGACTGTTGCTGTTTGTGGAGACAATTAAAACCTGACAGTACATTATGTGCCACAACATGATACAGATGTGCTCTAGCAAATAAAAAGTACTGCTGACAACTCCTGTGATAGCTGGGTTAAGCCATGGTGTAGAAGAAAAACTACCATTTTAATACTTCTATCTGTATGTTATTTAATAAAAAGTTAAGCAGTGTTTTATTTTTTAATCTAGCTGCAGGTTTTGACACTTGATTCTCTGAGTAGTGATTTTGTAATTTCCATTTCCTCAAGACTGAAAGTTATCCTTGAGCTGGACTGTGAGATACTAAATCAATAGAGACATCTCAATATTTGTGTGTGCTGTACAACCATTAGCCAGTGGTCACTCTATTACTGTCCTCTTGCATTAAAAATAAACCCTCAGTCTCTCTACATGATTTTAATCACACTCATGCTTGGTTTTAATCTGGCTCCCCTTGATTCCATGTCAGCACTGATGAAAATCATGCAGATCTTTACTAATGCAGCTGTTGGAAAATGTGATGCGTTTGGCATATGTTTAGTCTCAGCACTCCCAAACAGTGGGTTACAGTATTCTGCTCCCTCTCATGATGTGGTAGGTTGAAGTGGATCCCATTGTCCTTGGTTTAGCGCTGTTAGATTGTTGTGAGTCAAGACAGATGTGTAAGATTTGGTGATGGCAGCACCGCCCAGAATACTGATGGTTCTGATTTTTGTGGAAATCTAGTTTATGGTAAGTTCTTTTTAATGTTACTATTTGCAATGGTGGGTTGTTTTTTAAAAAAACAGTTGTGGTTTTGTCTCCAATAATCGTGATAGATTTTGGGCTTTACTGGGATGTTTCACTGTGTGGTTCATCCCAAGGATGAGCAAGGATTAGAAAATGGGGTTAATTATAAACTATTCACGATCTCAGATGGAGATTTTGCTGTTATTTTGCATTACTGGGTTTCAAAGTGATGCAAGCCTTTGAGGATGAATGAAAGCAGTACTGGAGAAGTAGACAGTCAGGCTGGAGCTATGACTGCACTCATGTGCACCTTCATAGCCTGCCAGAGCCCCTCAGTATCCATGGGATTTCTTCAGAGGGGCAGAAGTCCACCTGCTTGGCTCAGCTTGCCAATGGCCCTAAGAGAGCAGCAACGTGTACACATGGCTGCAGGAACTCTGAGGAAAGTGAAGAAATTGTATAAACAGGCTGCATTCTGTTCTGCTTAATCATGGTGGGGATTAGGAACAGATCCTTTCCAAAAATCAGAGGTGAGGATTCTCTTACTCCTCCTGAAACTGGCAGCAATTCAGGGAGGGGAAAAATAAGAGGCAGAAACCCCAAGAGTTTTCTGGGATATTTTGCAGTGTTAAGGGACATCAGGTCAAGTTCAGAAGAAAAGCAGAATTTGCCCTGATTGCTGCTCCACAAAATAGCAGCATTCTGCTTGCTTAGTTGCCTTGGAAATGCTGGCAGGTATGCAGGGAATTAGGGGCTCTCTGGACCAGAGATGGAGAACCTGAGACTGAGAATGACCTAGTGCAGTGTATAAGGCTCAGAGAAGGAGCTCTGTGTTCTAGTTGGTGCTCAGAGAATGACTGGTTTTATTTTAAATGAACATAGATAAAATACTTTATCTGCAAGATGCGGTTAAAAGGGTGAAACCTTTTTCTCTCTTGGCTTGGTCCACAACACTTTTTTTTTTTTTTTGTAAGAGAACATTGCTGCCCACACTCAAAACCAGTTTAGGGCTTTCCTGGTGCCAATTGTCAGGAGTCTAAATCCTCAGCATATGCACCTTTCAAGTTAGTGCTTCCAACAGCAGCCAGCTCAACAAGTTCCTGTTCCCTCTGGATCTGACTACTGGTCCTATTCCACGTAGGCCTGAATTGGGAATAAATTTAGTTGCTCACCTACAGTCGGAGGCTCCTGTGTATTGAGGTGTCAAAAAAGGTACAACCGAAAGGCAAACAAGCCAGAACTGCAATACACATTCTCTTGTTGCCAGCTCCTAATTGCAGCGGGAGGTGCTGATGTCTGTGTTCACACATTTGCTTTCAATCAACAAAAACTACATGTCTGTGAAGAGAAGCTAATCCAGTATGACGCAAAGTGTCAGATCCCATTGCCATTATCTATTTTAACTTAAGTTTGAAGGAAAAAAATTAATGGGAAATTATTATAACATGATACATTCACCTATGTAATTCTCCTCGCCTCAATTACTGCTTTTCAATAGCAAGCTTTCTTTAAGCATGGCAATGCAGTTTTGGCATGACACAATGCATAATTCTTACATTTCTCCTTGTAAAATTCCACTATGTTCATCATTTCCAGCTGATCCTCCAAAAATTTTTGCTCTTGGCTCCTATTTTATAAGTACAGTGAAGCTCGTGCCAATAGCTTGTGCTTATCTAGCTTGGTTACAACAGTTATATAGTCTGGTTTTCCAGCCTTAGGAAACAACTGAAACAATATTGATTTGCTTCAAGGCTGCCAATTTAACTGGCACCATCATCAAGATTCCAATAGCTTTGTAAGTTTAGGGGTTTTTTTTCCCAGTGTATCTGCCATGTATGTAAATGTATTAAAAATAAGGAAGAACACAATATGCTGGTTTAAGATATATCTTTTTGTCACACGATTTCAGACTGCAAGTTTTGGTGCTGTCAGTGAACTTTTAAAAATAATTTTTTAAGCAATGCTGTCACATAAGCTTTGGGTGGGAACCTCAACACTTCAGCACTGGTTAGGAAGTTATGCTTTACTCGAAAAATTGTTTGCTAACCTAGAGGTGGTATTTTCTTTCTTACTACAGGTTAATCTAACTTTGAGATATAAAAATGCAAACCACTAATGTGCGTGATTCAAGTGAAGTTATACTGAACCTATTCTTACATTTGAAAAAAGTCCCAAATAAATCCCTTATGTGGGATATAAACACAGAAAAGGTCAAGTGTAAAGAAACCTTAAAAAGTAGTGATGAAATGATACATAGAACTGAAATTTCATTTTAACAATATAGTTTTCTATTTGTTGTACTTTTGTGGGTAAACATGTAGAACAGGTATGAAAAAAGTAGCAAGTATGTGTGCTCATATCTTAATATTTTACTATGAAATTCCAACCAAATGCTTTGTGTATAAATCAACACTCAGCTAAGCCAGGTTTGAAAGCTGCAGCCAATTCTTGCTAAAATAGATTGCACCCCACTATTGGGTGTTACCAGAATTTTGTTGTTTACTGTATAAATTTCTTCAAACAAATGATGAATATCTAATTTCTGCAGTCATGAAAAGCCTTCCAGAGGCTTTATGTACATACAACTTTTAACAGGCAGAAAAGGTGGACACAAACTTTGAATAAATGAAAGAAGACGCTTTTAAAAATGATAATGAACATGACTGTAAAATATCGGGCCTTTCCACACCACATGGCAGAGTAAACGTTGGTATCTAGGTTAAAAAGAGGCAGTGTGGAAATCATCTGTATTGGACGTTAATGCTTTCAAGTTTCTTCTCTGGCAAGATAAGTCTCCTAAAATGTAACAATTGAGTATCTTAGGTTTTCATATTGATGTGCAAGTGGTGACTAATTCTTTTATTTATACACATAACATGTACACAAACATCTAATCAGCTGAAAGTAAACACCAGTACCTTTAAACAAAAAATTTCCAATTGAATTATGAAGTGTATAAAATTTATATTTATGCTTTAATTTTTTTCATTTTTCAGTATTTCCAACTCAGAAGTGAAAGCTTTGCTTAGGCAGTTTTGCCCAAGTATAGACATCTAAGTCCACTTGAACACTTTTGCCTTGTGAATTGGGAATGAACTTTCTCCTGTGCACTGAAAGGTTTTACTCCTAGCATTTGCTCACTCCAAAGTAGGTATTAAGTTGAATGAATTCCTTATTTAATAAATTAAGTTGGAAATAACATCATCTAACTGAAAACAGAGACTGAAGTTTGATTAGAGGAGGTAAGAGCTACATTTTGCCCAGACCATCATGGTTTGGAAGACTGCAGGGAGTTTTAAGAGTATAATACCAATAAGCTGCAACTGGGCCCCAATTTATGAACTGTAACATCAACAGTCTTTTAAAGTTTGTTCTTCCTTCACTTTATGTTAACTGTTTTCAGGTAACTGTTTTAGAAGCTTAGAATATGTGAAAAATTATTTATAAAACCCGAATTTGCTATTTTAATCTCTTTTTTTAAGATTTCAAAATTGGAGTTTTGAAAAATACTTTTTTTTTTCATCGATTGCTATGTGGGTTTCAGTCCAAGTCCAAAGATCCTGATTCAGGTTTTTGCGGTTTTAGTGGGAAACTATTGATAGATGCATTGGGTTGAAGACGAAAGGCTCACCACTTCCCCTCCTCGGGGCTGTCCAAAGGTGATTGAAATGCACAGGAAAATACCATTGCTCGACTTCTTTGCAGAGTTTTGAGTAATTTAATTAATCCTTTACTACGATGCATTGAGAATTGAGGTATGAAGTAGTTTCTTGTCTTTTGAATTCTGTTTTTCCAAGTTGGACCACGGCTGCCTGACCAATCCCCTCCACTCCACCAGCGTGAGGGTGCGTGTCCCTGCCGGGAATTATCCCTTTTCCCGAGGTGGCTGTGCGCTCGGGGGGACACGCTGGGTCCCGGGTGAACCCAGATGCTCTGAACACCTGGATCCTGTCAATACCTGGAGTCCGGGAGCGCCACCGGGGTGTTCGCAGTGTCCGAAATCGGGGCCGAGCGCTGTAAACTGCTCAGGATATAAACGCGCTGCACAAATACGTTGTCGTTTAGATTAATTTCTTTAGTAGGAAATACATTAGAGAGGCTTTTGGAGCTTCTTTAGCGCGCAGGGAAAGAAAGAAAAGAAAATCCCCAAACTAACCTTCTAATGGGAAATAATAATTAAAAAACAAGCTCGAGAACGAGCGTTGCCTTGCGGTGCCTCTGCTCCCCGCGCTGCGGGAGCCGCGCTCCCCCGGCCGAAAGCGCCGCTCGGGATGACTCCGCCGTGCGCTATTTCCCTCCCTCGGGCGGGATCCCGGCTCATCCCGGTTCTTCCCGGCCGCAGCAGGTGCCCGGCACTGCCGCCCTGCCCGGGGCCGGCTCAGCTTTGCCCGGGCACCAGCGCCCTCCGCTCGGCAGGTGAGCGGGGCCGGGCGGGTGAGGTCGGTGCCGCCGGGCTGGGGATGGCGCGGCGCTCCCCGGGATGGCGGGGTCGGTGCCGCCGGGCTGGGGATGGCGCGGCGCTCCCCGGGATGGCGGGGTCGGTGCCGCCGGGCTGGGGATGGCGCGGCGCTCCCCGGGATGGCGGGGTCGCTCCGGCCGAGCTGGGAATGGTGCGGCGCTGCTCAGGTGGGAAGGCGCGGCGAGGCGGGGGTCGGTGCCGGGGGTGAGGGCAGCGCTGTTTTTTGGGGGGGTCGCGGGCGGACCGGCGGGTCCCGGCGATGGGGAGCGGGTGGCGGCGGCCGCCGAGGCGTGGGAGGGCCGCCCTGTCCGGCCGGAGCCGCGTTGGGCCGGTGATGCTGGCGGAGCAGGACTGGAAGGAGCCTGGAGAGCCCTCTCCAAACACAAAAAACCCCTCAGTCAGCCCCCTGGAAAGGTGAAGGTGTGAGCGGCAGGTGGGTTTTCCCCAGGCCGGGGCTCAGGGGACAGCGGGTGGGATGTGCTGGGCAGGGCGGCCGTGTCCCTGTGTGCCCGCTCTCCCGGGAAGGGCATCGAGTGCCTGGGAAGGTGTGCGGGGAAGGCTGTGCTGGCGGTGCCGAGAGCCGTCTGCGATGGTGAGTGTGGAATATGCAGGCTCACCGAGCCAGGTGGTGGAGTAGGTGTATGTAGCATCCTTAACTGTGAAATTAAGGAGTGATAAGGCTGATAAGTAGTGTCCGTTCTTTTTTTCTGGATGTCCTAGTTACCTGCTTTGAATAAGTTCAGGTTATATCAGAGGTAAGACCTTCTTTCTGAGCTTTAACTTGTGGGGAAGCAGAGGGAACAAGGAGAGGAATTAATTGTCAACGACACTTTTGCTTTTTTCACCTCTCCCTCTTCAGGCAGCCCTTTGAATTAATAAATCTGAACACATTTGTAACTCCCCAAGTAGCTGCCAGCAGTGTAGTAGTGATTGTTTTTTGATTCATTCAGTCTTCTATTTTTCCTTTTTTTTAGTAGGATTTAACTTTGCATTTTGAAGGCTGATTTTGATCTGTTTTTCCTTGTCATAGAGTAAGTTAAACAATGAAAAATACTCATTGGTTTCTGCAGGGCTCAGTAGGGGTGTCTCTGGAAGCTCCTGCTGACACCTGTTGCTGAACTGCCCTCTGTGCTTTCTATTCCTCTCTAAATAGTCTTTATTTACTCGTGTAATGAAGAAATGGATGTGTGAAGTAGGGACAACTTACTAGTTTGTAAAACTTCATAAACTGGGTATTTGATCCCTGTGTAGAGTGCTGGTGAACCTCTGTTCTTATTTGTGGCAGTAGTAGTGATGTATATGCTATGTATGTACAGCTTTATAATTTTTTTGCTGTATTGCTAATTAATTACTGGCCTTAAATGTGATTCTGAAGTGAGCTGAGGCTGTCATGCTGTGCCTCTCTCTCCCATAACAGATTGGAGGACAGAGTTGCTTGTTTTGAAATTTGTTTCAAAATATATCTATTTTCCAAAAGCAATAGGTAAAGTTGTAAAATTAAATGACCTGAAAAGAACTAGTGGTTTTTAAAAATAAACCTGTCTGGTCATTATTCTTTTGATTAGACTTTCAGAATTTTCATACTGAGGTGTATGGCTGAGGCTTACTTTTAAATGCTCTGGTTTCCAGTGCGTAAGTAATGTAAAAGTTCACAGAAGAAGTGGAAATCATCAGACTGATGCTGTGTTTCCCTGTTCATAGAAAAAAACAAGATTCAAGTACACAGGGTATGCTGTCTACCTTTGCCCACTACATGGTTAAGAGATCCCCTAGAAAATGTCTTTTTTTTTTTTTCCCCCCTCAGTTTAAATAATGCAGGATAAGGATGGGATTGAGAGAAAATTGCTTGCAGAACAGTTGGGCAGTAAAATCTAGGCTAATCAGAGGGTATAGTTAACTTCATATTATGCATCAGAAATATGTATTTAAATTTTTTTAAAGTAAATGTGAACCTTAAAGAAGATATGTAACTTTGTGCTAAGTGTTCTGGTGGGCAGAGAGGAAGAAGAACGTATCTTTGTATAGAGTGAAACCTTGATAAATTAATGGCATGAAAATAGGACCTACAACATTACTGGAGAATATAAACCTGCCTACTCTCCCAGAAAGGGCTTAGAGTTGCATATACTTTTATTCTTTTAAGGTGGGGATATTCTCATTTACCAATGGGAAGGATGGCCCATTCCATAACCACACATCTGAAAATGTACCACTCTACACGGTAAACCTGGCACAGCCAGCCAGAACCTTTTTCCATTTCAATAAGCGAGGCCAACTGTTAGTATGGACAGAGAGCACACTTTCAGATGCTTAATGATTTTTTCTAATCCTGTGACCTGTGGTCCTTAGGGAAATCTTCCAGGAGTGCCTCATGAACCTCCTGTGTTGCTGTGTTATACCACCTTTGGGATTTGGATGTTTTCTTGGAAACAGCAATGGCTTGTGGGGAGGGGCTTGATGTTTTCAACAGATCAGGGCAGAATGAAGTAAAGCAGTTCGAAATCTAAGTTTTCTGTAAGTGTATGAAATGAGTGTTTGAATATCTGTGTGATTGCTGGCCCTGAGTTACTGCATGACTCTTATGTTTAGAAAGTTTTTTATAAACCTTGAAAAACAGCCCTAGTTTCAGGCCTGTCTAATTGTTTGAATCGACACATTTTTGAAGTAGTGGATGGGGCAGATGAGTGGTGTTCTTGCAAACGTCAGCAGTGTTTGGGCTTATCCTTTTTATGCAGTTCCCAAGGACAAAATTTACTACTGTACTACTTTAATTGCTGGCAGTAGCAAAGTTCCTCAGGGTGCTGGGTGGAAAAAGGCATGAAAATCAGCTGCAATGATCAGCTGTAGGTGTAAACACTCTGTATTGGCCAGGAGGAGCAGAGTGCTGCCAGCAGCTGAAGGGAGTGGTGGTTCCCTAGCTGGTGTAAATCCACGCAGCAGGTAATTATAGCTGCTTCTGACTCCCCTGGAGGAAATGAGCTGCTTCCAGCTGTAAATCAGGGCCATTTGGTTTTATTGTTTCTCTTGTTATTTTTTTAATAGCTTAATATTTTAATTAAGTTTCCCCCTACCTGTTTATGACTCCCACCCTTTGAATCTTCCTGTTAGTTCATTGAGAGGTGCAGTTCAGGTGAGAGAAAACACTGGTTGGTTTGTGTCATTATTTTTTTTTTTTAAGTCACTTGTGGTCAGATGGCAGCATTACCAGAACCTCCATTGTGGCTTGTTACTATTATTCAACCAAATAATGATTTGTCCTTCATGAAACAACTGATTCACAAGTCCATTTTTTTGGCTCAAATTTGACAAAGTGCATGAGTAGCATTAGTTATTGCTGTAGGTAGGGAGATCTGTGCAGCTGAGCAAGATTGGAGGATTCTTTCTGTAAGCAATTAATGTCTGCTGATACTTCCATTAAAATGAAAAAAAAATTATCCAAAATACTTCAAAATGATGAGGGAATAGAGAGAAGTTCTAACTGTTAAATTTCAAAATGCGAACAGCTCTCATAGTTGTCCTTCCTTTTATTCCTGAATATCATTTGCTGGTATGTTAACAGTACACAGAAAGTGGGGAGGAAAAAGCTGTCGCTGCTGGATATTGGTTGGCTTGTAAATAAAAGGAGGTGACCTGGTGCTGTGTGCTTGTGAGCACAGCAGCAGTCTGGCAGTGCCACCCGTACCTGCTGGCTGCCAGGGACACCAGCACAGGCTCAGAGTGGGCTGAGACCATGGAATGTGCATCGGAGATCCAGCTGCTGGTTTGCTAGCCTGTTTATTAGTCAAGTGCTTCTCTTTGTTTAGTTCTAAAGAAAGTGTCTGCATTAAGAATGGAAGAGGTTATTGTAATAAATGAGGGAAAATCAGGCAAGTGTTGATTTCTCTGCGCAGATTTGTCAGCACCTTTGTTCAGAGGGTAGCTGGCTACCAGTTTGTGTATTGGGACAAATGTCAAGGGTTCCTTTTAAAGTCTAAGGAGTTTCCACTAAACCTTTTCCATAGTGGAGGAAGGGAAGGTTCTCCCAGTGGAGCTTACCTTAGTGACGTAGGGAATGGTCAGCATGCTCTTGGCCACAGCTCTTGGCAGTTCTGTGCTGAGTTAGCTCAGTGTCAGTTTGGTTCTGCTTCGGTTTGGGTTTACCTTTGCTGAAGGCTCCCTGTACTCTGCTAACAGAACTCCAGAGTAACTGCCTCAGCCTGGTTGAATCCAAATTATCTGAGCAAGATTAAATGTTTTCAGTGAGACTTTTTAAAGACAGACATACTTTGCTGAGTCTTACCATTATGAAGACTCACAGGGTCCTTTTGCGATACTTTAATAGTGAGTGGTATTTTAATGTGTATTTAAGCCTGAATCCTGTCATGTGTAATTTATCACTGCTTTTCACGTACCACAACAAAATGGTCCTGAAAGTGGAGTTTAAACATGGATAGGAATGTATTGACATGTTTCAGGAGCAAGTTAAGCAAGCAAGCCTTGGCTGCAATGTTGGGAATCTGGAGCCTGTATGAGGACATGGTGCCACATCATTATTAGCTCAGCCCCTCTGTGTGTAGATAAAAACAACAAATACTGCTTGGTTTCCACATTGAACACTGGGAAAAGCTGGTCCTACATTCCAGAATTAAGTTACGAAAAATTCTTTTGAACTTGTTGGAATTGTAACTCTGAGTTTAAAAGTCACTTGGTGTATCATGGCTCCACCAATCATTGACCCATCCTTCTCAGTGGAAGCTGACTCCAGTGTTTTGACTCCCCTCATTTGCTATATGAACCTTTAAAATAAACTTTAAAAATCCTTTCAGTAGGAATGTCATGCCTGGCAATGAATGACTGTTTAACAGTGTATACTGATAAAGTTCTGCTGTAACCCAGCTCTCAGCTGTCTTATTTATATAACATTTTTCACTTTGGAGAAGTGAGACAGCTCGTGGAGGTTATGAAAACATTCAGATTGCATTTGAATAATGTGCCAAGAGTGAAGGCTGCCCTCTGCTTGGAATTCTTGGATAGAAATGGAGTCATCTATGCCCTGTGAGTGATGCTGGGGAGAAGCATAGGAAGAGAGATAAAGTGGGTACATCTACTCCACTCACAGGCACCTTTTTTGCTTTGGAACCACAGAAGTGTTGAAGTGTTGAAATGGGTAGGGAAACAGGGTGTGTTGGCTCCTTAGGAATACATTACGAATGCTGAAATACAGCTTCTCTGGTTTTGCTCTCATTCTGTAACCTTTCAGAAGTGTTAAAACAACTTTAAGATGCTGAAATAGCAGATAGCACTGTTATTTATTTTTCTGGCATGTAAGGAAAGTTAGAACTGTATTTTCTTTAACTGGTCTATACCCACAAGCTGGTAGAGTAATTAATGAAGTAGATATGCAGAAGTTTCTGGGGGTGGCAGAATCTTTCAGGAGCACGTCCTGGGCACCAAACACTGCATCAAAACTTGTACTGTAGCTGTACAGAATAATACCTACATGCAAATATTGTTTGTCCACTTCCCTATGATAGTGAAGTGTGAAAGAGAGGCAGGAAAATATGAGATACTTGGAGTGACCTCTAATGAACATGGCACAGACTTTCATCCCAAACTGCATACACTGCAATTCCAACAGTGGGCTATACTGTTTCTCAACATCTTCTATGGTATATTTTTTTCAGTGTCTGGAAAAGTGAGGGAGAGTTGAGAGAATTTTTTTTTTCCCTCTATAGTAAAAAACATGCTGAAATGCTATACTTTTAATTCCAGACACATGATTCTTGTAAGCTGGATTTAATGGCTTTGCCTTCTGAGCTATGTGTGTTGGTCATTTCCCTGCATCCAACTCTTTCCCTAGGAAATATTTGTATGTCAGTCCTAATTTTTTTTGCTTCTGCAGAAGTGGTTTGCAATATATTGTACTTCTCCTGAAATAAATGAGGGGAAATAATATGGTTATTCTTCCAATTAGAATGACCATCAGTTTTAAAACTGAATGTTTCAGTTTCTCATTTGACCTGTGTATTGTTCAAATTTAAATTACTCTTGTTGTTGGCCTGACATGAGTGCTGTATATAAAATGTTGGAGGTTGAAAAGATGGGAAAGGTTGGGTTTTTACCTAAGGAAAGGCAATAAGTTGTTGTGGGTTTTGCTAGAATATTTGACGCTTTTATGAGGTATGAAATGCAGTTGCTACCTGGTCTTGTAATTCTCCAATCTCTGCACAGCTGTAGTTGCACACAATGTTGTGTGATGCAGGAGTGATGCCTTAAGGAGTCCTCTGCTCTGCAGGATGGCATTCAGCTTTAGCAGTAGGTGTGGAGTCAGAAAGATGCTTAATTCTTCTTCTTCCACTAGCAGGGAGTTGCTTGTGCATCCCTGTTAGTGTTCAGCCTGCAAGTTTGAAAACCCACAGATGGACTTCATGGGACAGAAAAGTTGTGTGGCTGCGGAGGCAGTGTGGTTCTCCATTTTTTAATGGTACATAATGCATACTACCCTGAGTAGGCAGTACTCACTGGCACTCTAGGTGCTGATTTCTGTCGTACAGCCAAATAAACCTGATCAGATGAGTTCTTTTGAAATTAATCACTGCTGTCTCGCAGAACAAGATTGCTGTCTTTAAAAAAATCCAGTCAAGGCATTGTGACTTGTATGGAATAGCACAAACCCCTGGACTCAAGATGAAAAGCATCTTAAAAGTGTGCACTGCTGCAGCTAAGCAGAATTAATGCTCTAACCCAAATATCAGGGACCTTTCACAGGTTCAGTTGCTGGTTTGCACTTGTTCCTATGGCCAGACTTGCTGCTTTGTGAGTTTGGAGAAGGGAGAGAGCAAAAAGAAAAAAATCTTTACCCGTTATTTATATCGAGAAATGAGGTGTTAGATAGAAAGTACTCATGATGAATGTAGTTCTTAACTTAATCTTAGGAATCTGTTGATCAGTGTCTTGAAAGTATTCTCCAAGGGAGAATATTAACCTAAATATCTTTGAAAGTGATTAAATCCAGACCCTCTAGTATTTAAGGACTGCTTATTTCATTACAAATGTAGACAAATAGGTAATCATTACTTTAAAAAGTTTATTGTTAAATTTAATGTGGCCTGTTTTATACTTAGCATTGAATCTTCTTGTATTTATGTAAAAGGTTTAAAAGAAAATAAATTTGTTAGATGCAGATTTTCTAGGCACTGATTATTTTTTTTTCTCAAGTCTAAAGTAATTTGCTTGGTTCTAAGTTACTTTATTAATTTTACTACAAAAGTGTTTGTGGCAGGATTTCAGTTATGAGACAGGTTTTTTTCAGGGATTTATCACTTTTTCCATAGACACGTAGCTCTGGAGATTGGTACTGTGGTTTCTGTCTAGGAGCACTTGTTCTCTGCTGAAATAGTGAAAAGCAGGCTTTAAAAAACTACACAAAAAGGCTTTGCAAGCTAAAAGGCCTAATTTAAGATTGTCTTAATTTTTAAAAGTGGAGAAATTAATCTGTATGAACATTTAGTCTTTATTTTAAATATAATCTATTTGAGCAGGAAGGTGAGGGACTACTGCTGCAGGTCCACAAGTCCTAAGGATCCCTAGCTCTGAACAAGGTCAGAAAGGACTGTCATCTCCTGTGGTCAGTATTTTCCTGCAAGTTCTACTTAAAGGAAAACTAAAACTGCAAAAAAAGGATGGTTCACATCTCTAAAATCTAAAATGTACAAGTGTTGTGGAATTCTGAACAGATTCCCTGCATGGAAATGCCCCCAGAAAAGAGATCTCCCCAGAAAAGGGTTCCTACCAGAGAGAATTACAGCTTTAAAATGAAAAACTGAAAACTTCAGGTTTTGATTATAAAAATAAGCTTACTTGCTCTAGGGTCCCATTTTCCTAGCTGGATTGCATCTCAGGAAAGCATCCAAAAGCAGATACTTTTCATAAAAAGAAAAAAAATGCTTTATTGAAAACCTGGTTCATTGCTGAGGAACAGCTTGCATGGAAAAATTTCGACTAGGTCTGTCTCAAGCATAGTAGAATACAAATGTATTCTTGTTTATTCCTGAGGCATCCAGAGTTGGGCATTTTGATCTTTCTGAAATCAGCAATATACTTAACTTGAGAGCAGTCAGTATAATAGATTTCTTGTCCAGAGTCCAGTTGCTGTATGTTACTCTTGGATCTGTTGGATAACACAAAGTGTGCTTAATAAAAAAGCCTGCCAGTTCTCTTCCCTCTGCTCTTCCCCTCTCGGCAGATTACCAGATTTATGTTTGATTTCTTGGATCTTTTTGTTAACTTTTTTTGCCAAAGAATTTGCTCTGACTGAACTCTCTGGAAAGGAGAAAAAGCTGAAGAATGAGTTCCTTGCTCCTCTTTGTCATGACCAGTTGTGGTGTTCCGTGCTTACGGCAGTAATCAGTCTGCACTATTGCTGGAATAGTGGAACACCGGCTGTTCCAGAGAGGGACGCAGTGTTCACAGAATCCTGAGCTGGAAGGGACCCCCAGGGATCATCCAGTCCAACCCCTGGCCCTGCACAGACACTCCAACAATCCCACCCTGTGCATCCCTGGGAGCGTTGTCCAAAGGCTCCTGGAGCTCTGGCAGTCTTGGGGCTGTGCCCATTCCCTGGGGAGCCCGTTCAGTGCCCAGCACCTTTTGGGGGAAGAACCTTTCCCTGATATCCAACCTAAACCTCCCAGGTATTCCAGAGACTTGGTACGGATGAGACAGAACATCAGGCTCCAACTGCAGCAGTGCTTCCTACCTGCTTTTCACAGCTAATTCCAAGTCGAGTGTGGTGGTAACACATTCTCTTAGGACAGAATTAGGATATGCCCTTTCAGATGAAGGGTGAGTTATCTCAGGGAAAAATGGTGCTGTTGTTGCACAAGCATCAGAGTTGGAGCCAGCAGGGTGCTTACCATTCCGTTTTGAAGCCTGTTCTAGGCTTCCAAACATAAATGAAATTTTACATGTAATTATAGATTAAAATTTTTAAACTTTGTGGAGAGAAATAGGGAAAGAGTGCTTTGTAGTAGGCTTGGGACTGGAAAAAAGCCAGTGAGATTACAGACACACCATCTTCTCTGCAGGTTTGAAGCAGAAGTGTCAGTGTGCCTGGAATGCTGTTCCACTTTCTCAGTTACACCTGGTTGCCTGTAAGAGTTGTTACTGATCTCTGGAAGTTTTTCTCCTGTTTTTTCAGCCTGTGGGCACTGCAGCATCACTGCTGTGCGTGGGTACAGTTCCAGCCAGGCCATTGAAATGCTACAGGAGGTTCCCCAGTCCCCCCCCTTCCCTGCCTCCCTGAATAAAACCTTTTCTTGTAAACTTAGCAACAACAACAGCAGCAAAGCCCAGACAAAAGAGAGCTTTTGGGCTGCCTGGCAGTCCCAGGAGGGGCACTGCCAGCTGCGGGTCTCTCCTTTGTGCTGTCTCCAAGCGGGATGCTCGGGCTCAGGTTGGGGAGCTACAGGCTGATCTCTGCCCCAACAAGAGCTTGCCTTTCTGCCTTTCCTGTTATAAATAGGAAGGGGTGAGCATGTTTTGCGTGATTTCAAATCCATTTAAAGTTCATGGGTTTGAAATCAAAACCAGAACTCAAAATCTTATGAGGTTTGTGTTCTGTTAGGAGCTGGCCATTTGCCAGGCTGTGTCTGTTCATTTAGCTTTTAACCCTGGAATCAAATACACACCAGTTTGCTATACTGGGTCACTTATATTGCTTTCTATTCTCTTCATCATATTTTTTTACATCTGTTTCATTGCATGCTTTTATGGGTATCAGAAAGTTTCTAGTATAGGTGTTTGCTCTCTTGTGAGCATAAGAATTTTGTCTTTGTCTTGTGTTTCACAGTTTCAGGGCTCATGGCGTGTGCCTTCTGGCCTGTTCCTCCACACATAGGGGCAGCAAACAAAGGCTGAAATCTGTCCTCTTTGAGGGCTGTATTTTAGATCCTATATGCTTTGAATATGGACTGAAATAAAGCCCTGTGAATCCCTGTGCCCTGTAGTGGTTTGGTTTACCCACCATTGTCTGTGCCTGAGAGGTGACACAGTCACAGAAGCTCTGCAGGGCACTGAGGAAACAGGATCTTTCCTACTGCAAATATGGGATGATTTTTTCTCTTTTTTTCCATTAAGCCTCTCTTGCCTATAGTGCTGTCCTCCTCCATGCTGGTGTGCTTTTCTGCAGGTGCATGGAACCCTGTGTGACCCTGATGTGGAAGATGATAGAAAGCTTGCAAAATTGACTGGAAATCATCTGCACTGTTATATTTTATAGGTTAACCCAGTAGTAGTCTATTGATTCCGTATAGGTTCACTTGCTGCTTCTTGTCGTCTTTTTTTTTAATAGTTGTACCTATTAAAAAAATTAAACTGTGGGTGTTTCTGTGTATCTGTAAATAAGAGATATATATGTTATTATTTGTTGTTACTGGCGTATTGTACTTGTGTTAGCAGACATTTTTAAGAGGTAATATGTTGATTTAATAAATTATATCCATGCTCTCCTTTGGTGAGCAGGAAAGTGTTTATTTTTCAGTATTTTATACTGCGAGGTGATTATGGGAACCTGCTGTGATCATAGCAGTTCACTTAAATATAATCTCTTTGATCATGATTATCTGCAAATCAGATGCAATTTTTTTGACTTTGTTTGGTTTTTACAGACATCTGATCAAAAGCCTATAAATAACTTGGTCTGTCACTTCTGATACCATGTGAAATAGGGGTTATTTGGAGTGTGAATTTTATGGTGCATATATGTTCTCTGAGTCTAAGTGCAGGAGATAGGATTTTTAACATCAATGCTTGTGATTATGAACTTTGAATGTGTTTTCAGTGAATATTCTGCATTTTAGCTATTGCTGCTTGAATGAATAAGCTTTCTGTAACTCACTGGAATGTCTCAATGTAAAAAGAGCACATCCACGGGAGTACTCTTTTTAAACTGGTGTGTTAATTCTAAATATATTTCAGTGATTTTGTTTTAGATTAAAAGAACTATAAAGCTTTTAACTTTTTATACAGTAGCCTCACATTGGATGTTCATTGAAGCCATTTTCTCTTTTTAAAAAGGGTCGTAATACACTATTTTACTTCAACCTGAGAATGTAATAGAAAGTAATTCCCCTTTTCTTAAAAAAACCCCCAACATCTAAATCAAAGGGAGCTATGACTTTTAGAGTTGACTATTTCATCATTAAATATTTCATTTGAATAGTTTAAAAATAGATTTAAGCAGAACTTTGTCAATTCTGTATACAGTTGCTTGAGAGTTGTTTTTGCTGCCATAAGCAGCAGCATCAAAGTATGTGAAGAGCTGAAATTTTAAACAACAGAATTGGTTAACATTCAAATGTTCATTAAAATTTCCACTGGGATTTTCAGCAGCTGTATTACAGATTAGAAATGACTGGAGATAATCTTATCAACTCATTTTGCTTTTTCTCAAATTTCAGTAATTTAAGACAAATGATGGTGCAAGGTGCAACTTAATCACATTAACACCATTTTGGGATTGAGAGTTTTCTGCTTTAGCTGTAACTGTTACTGATGTTCCTTTTTTTTGTTTTTCATCCCACTGGTGATGTACTGCATGAGGTCTGTAATCACAAATTCCACCTTAAATTTTAGAGAAGGGTTAAATTGGGTATTTAGACTTTCAGACATCTGTACCACTAAAGGAAGATTTCTCTCCATGCCTGTCCCCCACCTCCCCCAGTGTTTTTAGAATTTCACCACGTTTCCTCTAAGGGCTTTGCATCAAATTTTGAATATAGTTGCTGGGTTTAAATAGCAGACCTCTAATAAGACCTATTGTTCACTGTCCTGCCAGCTGTTCTGTACCACAGTCTGGGCAATGGATCCTAGTCAGGAGATGATATAAATCATGTTATTTGTCCTTTGCCAACTTTACCCCCTTCTCAAGAAAGAAGCTGCCAGTCTGAATCTTAAAAGACCCTCTGTGAAGAGCAGAAAACTTATGGTAGCTTGAAAAAGGGCTTCTTTTTCTCTTGTGAAGGCAAGTGAGGGGATCAGCAAAAGAATCTATAAAGATATGGAGAGCACAGAGCCACTGCTGGGGCTGGAGGCTTTCACCAGCTGCTCTTTATTGTGAAGATGGCTCTTGGTTTGTGTGTACGTATAAGAATGATGGATATGGAACTGGGATAAGTTCATCTCCTTTTAAATTATGATTAAACAAGCAATTTCAATCACAAATTATGTGTCACCCTGTCTATAATCTACCCATTCACTTTCCAAAGTAAAGGAGGCAGCTGATTAAATTTAGCCAGCATGTTTTTTTGCCTGCTGTCTAGACAATTGGCTTGGTTCCCGTTCCTCTGGTCTTAGCTCTCTTTCTTGGTTGTAGGCCCACTAGGCCACTTAACCATTCCACTGTTGTTTGAACAGTGTGTTCCTGAGGCTGACAAAGAGCATGTGGGGATGGGCTTTTCTCCCTCTTGGGTCGTGAGCAGAGGACATGGTACCAGTAAATGAACACATTTCTGCTAATGCTGAGTGAGTCCTGTTAGAGTGAAAATGGATCGGCTCTAAAATCAGCTCTCTCTCTCTCTCCTTTGCTGCTCCTGGAGTTTAGATGAGCCCTTTCACCTGATGTCACTGCACAGTGTGCAGGTTCCCACGGGCTGTCTTTCCCACTGGAGTTTGTACATATGCTGGAAGTCGGTGAATCAAATAAAAAGAGCCTGAAAATAAAACCTGAACCAAACACTGCCTCCCACCCCACTTGCCATCAACACCAAACCCAAACTACGAACAGCCCTCACTTTGAGCACCCTTCTCCAGGTGCTTTGGATGTGATCATCCTTTGCATTTACAGACCCAAAGGGTGTTATTTCATATTGCAACAATATTCTTCTACTCTAAAATGGTGTTAATGCCCCAGTGCATCTGCTGTGCTGGGTTTGTAGCATCCTGAGGAATCGCAGTAATTCTGTTGTACTAATGGTTGTTATTTCTGGTGTATGATTTCAGGCTAGAACTGCAGAGTGACCTATTTTGCAGTGGGATAAAGTGGAGTTCAGTGTTCAGTGAAGTTTGGGATATAAGTTGACAATTAAAAAAAAAGTAACAGAAAATGCTTGAAAATGTGTACTGTTCTTCTATGCACTCTTTTGTACGTGGGGTCAGCCTTGTAGTTGGAGACAAAGGAATGCGAAACAGTTGGAATTGCTGCAGATCAGTACGTGTTGGTCAGTGCAGGGCTGAGCACGAGGGGTGTCCAGGTGTCCCAGCACCCAGCCAGGCTGGAGGGCAGGCAGTGACACTGGAGCAGGCAGGAATTGTGCTGCTGCGTGCATTTTCCTGTCCTACCACTACAGCTCCCTTCAGCCAGCCAGCAGGCAGGACTTCCTGTGTGGAATGGATACAGGACGGACTGGAAATTGAATTTTCACAAGAGACCACGATCATTCAGATGAAGCTGAGCTTTGTGTCCAGGCCATCCATAATCAAAAACCTAATTTTTCCTCTAGAAACACAGGCATCCTAGGGAATAATTTTTAGCAGGGATATTGTTGTCTTCCATTGTGATTTTTTTCCCTTTTTTTTTCTTTTA
The DNA here is from genome assembly GCA_013400975.1 of Atrichornis clamosus. Classification (NCBI taxonomy): domain Eukaryota; kingdom Metazoa; phylum Chordata; class Aves; order Passeriformes; family Menuridae; genus Atrichornis; species Atrichornis clamosus. The sequence continues at coordinate 96,498 of WBMZ01007536.1, read as the reverse complement.
GAAGTCCACATTAGTCCAAAATGCTATGTGATCTTTGCCCTTGTAACTTCATGTGGGTTTTGTCATGGCAGTAAGCAAGATGCATTCCTCACGCAAATACTTTTGTATTGAGCATCCAAAAAGGCAAGCTATCATTCATCATTTTAAAATTGCAGGGATTTGTTAAAGAATCTGTAGCAGCCAATGGTTTCATCCATTCTGGGTCTATTTTCCTGACTGTCTGCATGGGGTGTGAAGTTTTTTGGGGGTTTTGTTTTGCCTGGTTTTATTTGCAGGATCACCACAAGTTTGTGCAGATGCAATCCGTTTTGTGTTTAAACTTGCCATATCTTCTACATTTTCTTCTCTGAACAGGGCAACCTGAGATGTCACAGCCATGAAACTTAGCTCAAAAGTTGGGGGTTTTTTCTCTTTTACCCCACATTGTTGGTTCTGCTGTGCTCCTACTAATCCTGCTGGAAGAGCTGTATTTTCCCTGACTGAGTCTGGTGTGCCATTCTGCCTCACCTGTTGCACAGTGATCTCATACCACAGTTTCTCAGAAAACCATCTGTTTAAATTCTTGGTGATTTGATGGTCTCTTCTTTTTTCTTACGGTCACACATGTTTCTAGTGTTTGGCTTCAGAAATGCTTTGCAGAAATACTTTGTGCTGTCCCATAAAGTCTCTACCCTGTTGTCTTCAACTAACGTTTTAATTGTTTTTAATGAATATGCCATAATTACTTTTTATGTTCTCCCTTTAGAAAGAAAAAGTTAATATTTTTCAGGTGCATTTTGCACTTCTTACATAAAGGAACTCGCCTTTACTCTGCCATTTTTAGGTTTCCAAGTTGGACACAAGCTTCTGCAAAGGTAGTTCTTTGACTCCTGTTAATAAATAGAAGGCATTGTGTGGCTTCTGGATATTTTCTGCAAATTATATAGGTTCAATTTTATGCGATGGAAAGGAAATACTGAATAGTTAGCTTCTAATTCCAAACAAGGATTAATGCAGTAAGGAAGACAATATCCTCTTTAAAATCTATTTTTGTCTTTCCCTCCAGTTTTGCTATACAGCATCCAGACCTTCCCCCAGACCCATCCTGCCTGGCTTCCTGTTGAAAATGTGAGGAAACATTTGCACATATCCTCACAAAGAATCTTTACTTATTTGTTGGTTATTGCACATCATTTTCATAGCATTATTTGCAGGTTAGACCCTCCTGGAAAAAAAAAAAATCAGTTTTGCTACAGCAAATGAGGTTTTTAAATTAATTGCGACTGTTTTGGCTTAGAGGCTAACACAGGCATGCTTCCAGAGAGAATAATGTTTAAAAATGCGTGTCATGAGCTGGGAGAAAAAAAAAAAAAGCTACTCTTGAACCAAATTTCATATTGTGTTGTGTGAAAGATTCCACATGTTGTTACTTCGTACAAATGTCTTCTCCCAAGAAGGAGAACAAAGTAGGATATTCAAAAGAACATAACAATAAAACATATGGATTAAAAAAAAAAAATCTGTCATCTTAAATGAGCAATATCATTCTTTAGCTTGCCTCCAGTGGGTCTGAGATGTTTGTAGGCTGTTAAAATATGAGTTCATTCTAGGACAAAGAAGGTTTTCTGTTTTTTACGTTTTCCTCTGTAAATCATTGGTGGGGGGGAGAGAAAAAAGGGTGGAATTATGCTCTGGATGCTGCTGCCTTTGCATTTTTGGCATTATGCCTTCTTACTGTTTTATTGTCTATTTTGGCTGAACTTGAAGTTCCAACCATGCTCCCTGCCAAAAAGAAAAAAAAAAAAAGTCAGGTCCTTTAAGGATACTGAAAAATGAAGCCAGTTTTTGAATCCGCCACGTCCTGTAAGCAAATAAAAATGAATCTCTATGGAGCTCAGACGTTACTTCCTGTTCTCCTTTGGATTCCAAGCAGGAATGGAGCAATTTTTCTCTGAATCCAAAAAAAAAAAAAAGAGGAGGGGGGAGGGGGAAAGTTAGAGGGCTTCAAAGGAGCACAGGAGAAATCTTCGAGAGGCTTCTATGTGGCTAACTTTGAAATTATGTGTAAAATGTTTTACTCCTTAAGTAATACGTGTCTGTACTTGGAAAAATGTGCAGCAGCTTCTCCCCCCACCACTCCAGCAGTCACGTTTTGTAAGACAGTGGACATATTAAAAATATGCATGATTTTTTTGTTGGCTGTTTCCTTTTTTACTGGTTTTGTAACTATTAATCTAAGCTTGCAAATGGTTTGGTTTTGATAGCATCGACTGATTCCTTAAAGCATGTGAAAGTGATCAGGAAGATCCTACTTGTGATTTCCCAAGGAGACCAAAATTAAAGGAGAAGCAGGGGGGGTGAAGGAGAGAGAAAAATGCTTTTCCAGATCAAGTAATTAGGATTTTGTTATGAAAAAAATGTGTGTTCTGATAACTCTGATAACAGTAAAGATCTCAGTTTTTATGTGCTGCTGCTTTCCCAGCTTTTGGATGACTGAAGAATATATCCTGACATAAAAGATAAACTGCTAGCACGGAGTAGACTTCTGGATTTTTGCCACTGTAAAATTAGGAGTAACTGTAACCCAAGCAGACTAGCCAAGCTTGAAATTCACTGTGGACAAATGTTCTTTGTGCATAATTCTAGAGGAAACTATTTTTGGTAGTGAATGAATATATGTAATCATTAACACATGACGGGGCCACTGTAAAGACATCAGGCTGAAGCATGAATGCTTCCAGCACCCAAGAGGTGCTGTTGTATTTCATTTAATAAACTCTCTGGAATGTTCTATTACTTTAACTTTTTTTGTTTTCTTATTTCTTAAGTTTACATTAATCCAGCAACTTTAAAATTATTTGTAGGAGAAAAGACTTGATTTCTCTTCTTTAAAAGAGGCAAAATGATGTAGCTCAAAAAAAGGCAGTTATGCTGTTGGAAGGAACAGGAAAGAATACAAAGATGATTTTCCCAAGATCCCTGAATGTACTTTTATAGGCAGTTTTCAGTGTGTATATTTACTTGTGTTTGTCTGGGAAAGGTGTGAATTATCTGAGAGGCACTGGATTTCTGGATAGAAGTAGAAGTTAGTACTGGTTTTGCAGAAAGTTAAGTCTGAGATCCCATTATGCTTCTTGCCAGTGTCAAAAGGGTTCATTTGATTTCTTATCTCGGCATGCAGTGGGACACAGCAGAGCTGTCATCATCACAGACCTGATGGCTGCAGCTTTCTGAAAGTAGCTTTTAGCATTGCCATGTCTGTTATCTTGCTGGATTTGTTTGAAAGTTTGGAAGTGGTAGGAAAGCCAGAAGTCCCTGAGCTGATGCCCCAAAATTTGCTGGATGGTGTGGAAAGGGATCCACTGAATCATACACGCGTGTTGGGCAGTGCCAGAGCGCTGCCGGGAGTCTGTGTGCTTTCCTTTGCCTGTGGCACGGGCATTTGGGTAAAGGCTTGGTTTTGTCCCTCTAAAATGTCTCATGTGGTGGGTGGGGAAGCTGTGCTGTTTCTTGGAGCAGTGGGAAGCTTCAGGAGATTGTCACTCCCTACCCTGTGCTCCCCTTCTCGGTCGGTCCTGAGTCAGGTTGTCGATTACTGGGCGAGGTTCCACGTTCTCTGGAAGTCAGTGGGAATTTTATCTTACTGAAATGGGTGATCTGCATATCTTGATTGATGGCCTAGGTCTGTGTTCCTTTCTCTTTGATAGGGAATAAGGAAGTTGTTCACTTTCTAATGGATATGGACTTCTTCTTTTACTTTTTCACTTTTCTTTTAAGGCTGAACTCTGAAGGGTTATACAAACAGTAACTAGTGGGAATAAGATTTACTTCTAGGTGGAGTATTAAATATGAGCCTTACATCTGGAAACATTTACTGGATCAGACCCTATCTGGGATTGCAAGTCAACCAAGGAGCACAATGGGGAAAAAAAAAAAAGAAAATGGCACTAGTAACTCAGAATATATGTATTTTTTTAGTTAGTAGTTCTAACTTTCATTCATGTAGGTTAGTATTTATGATTTTGCATTAAATGCATACTTTTCCACATTAGGGTTGGTCTAACAAAGCTTTCACCTGTAATGTTTGCTTTAGCTGTTCCATTGCCTAAGACTTGTCTTTACTATTTAGAACCATTTTGGCCAATGATTCCTGACTGCTTTCATAAATGCATAAAACCAGAGTTTTAACGTGTTCCATCTTCCGCGCACCACAGAAACTTTGTGGTAGTTGTCTCTCAGACTTTCAGACTGCAGATTGCCCTGCTCTTGTAGCAGACTCCAGACTGAGCTTTTGCAGAGAAAAACTTTGAAAGTATCCCAAACTGTTGCTTTAACTGGATTTCCTAAGGAGATGAGAATTACTCAGTTGTTCCATGTCTGTCTGTCATGAGCTGGTTAATAATCTCTGAACTATTGCCAGGTTTGCCAGAGGTGCCCAGTTACTGCATTTTTACACGAGATCTTCTCTATGGGCTGTCCCAGCCCTGTGCAGCCCTGAGGCATCAGAACTGCAGACAAACATAGCGCGTGGTGGTGGGAAGCATAGGGATTATTGCAAGGATCTGTGGAATGTCAGGAAGGACAAGCATGGTCCACCACTGATAAACTGAAATTTTTTGAGGACTGCCCACGCTCTTAGTTTGGCAGGTTTTTAAAAGAAGTCTGCAAAAGTAAGTGTTATCTTCATCATGGTGAGCTCAGCCCTTTTTAGATACTAAAGAAATCCTTCTCATAGATGTTTTGTCTCCGTTGGAGATTCTTTGGTATCTCTGAAGTGCTCTGTTCATGCTGCAGCCTTACTGTGCATTGGTCAAAAAAGTCCACCTGCAAACACAGGTAGGAATGGAGTGTCTGCAGCTCAAGTGCCAGTAGAGCCTTTGTGTGCTTTTATACATCTGTAGCTTCCACATTGCTAAACTAAATTTGTGTCATTCAAAGATAAAAGACTCCTAGCTAAAAGAGGTTTGTGCCAAGTTCCATTCCTGTTCACATGCTTACAGCCAGGTTCCATAACCTGTGTTGTTCAGGGGACAAATTTTACTGGAATTTCTTAAATTCATACCACCTCAGATTTTGTAAGATTATTCTTGAGTAATACTAGTTTTTTTTAAAAAGCAGCGAATTCTGCTTTCTTTGAAAATAAAGAATGCTCTGAACACTAGCTAAAATTATTGTTTTATATGCTGCCACACATCATCTGTCTGATTTCATAATTCTTTATATTAGAAAATCCAGCAATCAACGGCAACAATAGAACAATTCTGTTATAACCCTGCTATTAAACTCTCTCCTATCTCCACCAAATTCCATATTTTAACCCAAAGAATTAAAATGATGCTAGGAATGGAGGTCATTGTAGCCTTTTCAGGGTTGATGCAGTTGAATTGAAACGAGCCTTCCTTCAGAGGAATGCAGGTAGTCCTTGAAGGACAAGGTACCCCTGGCATGTCAAAAGGTGCATCCAGTATGGACCCAGCCATCCATCTTCCTGGAGGCAGTACTGTTCTCCCCCAGGAGAGTTGGCATTGTCCTGCCCCTGTGGCTGGTGAGGTTATTAAATCCTGTTTTGCAGTGACAGAGGTCATGTCATTGTAGTGCTGTTGTGGGGTGTTGAGTCTGGAGAGAATTAAAAAAAATAAAAATGAGTGAACTGAAGATTAAAGAGGAAATTTCACAGGATCCAGGGACAGCTCCTAAATCACTGCAGAAAATCCTGTCGAAAAAGGTCTTTCAGAAAGTACCTGTTGGAAGAGCTGTGTGCTGTGTCCCTGCTGAGGATGGATACTTACGGCAAGCTGAGAGAAAGCAAAGCATGTTTTCTGAATTTGGCCTTCAGAACAGCTAATGATTCATGCTTTCAGCTATGTTTACACCTTTCAACAGCAAGATTGTATTTCTCATTGGTGTCACCAGTGCAAACTCCCTGCTTTTGCAGTGGAAGAGAAAAATTCCTAAAACCAGCCTGTGGAGCAGCAACCAAACACTGCTCATTTGTGCTGCTGGCTTGGACTCGGATCCGAAAAGATTAATTCTGTGCTTGAAACCATCTGAACCTTACGTGAAATAAATGCGTGATGCAATCCAGAAAACAAGTGTGTAAGATCATGGGGCTTTGCTCAGATGTAACAGAGTGAGTGACTGGAATTCCAGGCCTTGCTGCCTCCTGAATACTCAGCTATTCCTGCTTTCCTCTCTTGGGTGTAAAGGGAATGCAGCAGTGGTGAAACCATGTTTGGGACATGGAGAACTCAGGCAGTGGATTTAGTAGCGTTTTTTAATTGTCTTAGCTGAGAGAAGACACATTATGTTTCATATTCTTTGGATGCTGGATGCTTTGATAACAAACTTAAAATGATCTTTTTTTCAGTGTCTTGCATTTCAGATTTAAATTTAAAACTTGGCTGATACAGTTCTGCTGCATATCTACTGGTGCAGTAGTGCAGGGATTCACTGGAATTTTATTGTGGTTAGACAGCAGGTTTGCCATGTTAGTTGTTCCACTGAGGCACAAATTGAGGGAAGGAAATTTTGTTTGTTTATGTAGAAGAAATTTGAGTTTAGGTTCCTACTCTGGCAGCAATATGTGTGAGTTGGCTGCCAGTGACACAGAGAACATTTGATTCCATTCTGAATTCTCAAATGTTCCTTGTTTTGCAGAATTATTAACATCATTACTAAGGTAATTAATGCAATCTGGTAATAATGGTTGATATTCCTTATATTAAGTTCTAGTATCTTATTGCCTAGGTGGGGACAAAGTAAAACAAGGAATCAATTTATTCAGGAGAGCTGCAGCTCTAATGTTAGAAGCTTTTTGTTGAAACAGTAAGTGGATATGTTCATGTGTGAAGGTTTTTAATGGGTGGGATTTTGCATTATTAGGGTTTAAGGTCTACAGTGAAACCCTGGATGGTGCCTTTGGGAAGGGTGTTAGGGGTGATGTTCAGTGTTCTGTTTCTCTTGTGCCCAAGTGGGAGTGTGATACTCTTATGAATCAGGTTTGGAATTCACTACGATGTCACAGCATCTAAAAAGTGCTAAACTAGAACAAATATATAAATCCTTATCACAAATCCTTCTTAATCCTTTTTATATTGCTTGTTATAAACAGACACATATCACCATATACACAGATTATACATAACATATTATTATGTGTATTCCCCTGCAGAGAAAGCTTAGTCAGCAGGGGACTTGGTGTGGCCTTTGCCACAGGTTATTCTAATTACAGCTTGGTGACTATGACATGAAGAATCGGCCAACATTTGCCTAAGTAAAAACTGAGAATTTGCTTTGACATTCATGACCATTCATATTAGTGTTCTGAATATGTCTGTAAAATCACTATTCTGATGATGAAAACACTGAAGGAGTAATTTCACTTTTATTTGAGTTGATTTGTGTTTTGCATAGAAGTTTGAAGAGTTTGAGATCACTAGGAAGTCTTTACTCATGTATTAAATTGCTGTACTTAATTGACATTTGGCATAAAATCAAAAGAATAGAGAATACGGTATATTGGAGGTGACCAATCATCACAAACAGTATGAAAGCATAATCAAAACCAATAGCTAACAAAACTCCAACCTCAGAAACTCAAGATGAAACAAGGGAAAAGAGCTGCCAGTTCTCCTGTTCAGCAGATAAGATCTGTAGTAATTTTGGATTGATAAACCAAAATTGCCAACATATCCTGTCAGTATTTTGCCTTCCAAAACCTACACACTTAACTGCAGTCTCTTACCAAATCATCACTCTATTTATGGGATGCCTTTCCTGCTACAAAGTGTCTGATTCACCTTTCTGAGCCAAGAGAGTTGGGAAGAACAGAGTTCCTGGTCTCTGCCTTCCTGCTGCAAATAGCTTGGAACATTTCCATCTGTGTGCCACTATTTACACTCTAAGGTTTCTTAGGGAAAAAAAATTACACAATAGTTACTATGAAATGGCTTTTTGGGGTTATGTATTTAATTTTATTCCCCTAAGAAATAATAGGTACTTAACTCCTGGTGTGCAATAATGATGCAAAACAGGAAAAACTCAGTCCATGCAATATGGATTTTGGGAGCTGATTTTTTTGCAGCTTGTCTGTGAGCTGTATTCAAGTTTAAAACCAGGTGTAGTCTACAGGATTTGGGGTTTATTTTATGCAGCAACAATGCTGGAATCTGCTGGAAATCATTGCATATTTTGTAACTTTTTCCTAATTTTAAAATGTTAATTTTTACTTTTGCAAAAATGGCCCAAGTACTCAAAACAGCCTTATTTACATTAATATCTGTCATGAATGTTTGATATTTCCAGCAGAAACACTTGTATGCATTGGACTCAAATAAATGACTAATATTACTTCATTTGCTATCTCCTACACCCTTTGGTCCTGCCCTGTGCTTAGTAAGGTGATTGTGTGTGACTTGTCTCATTTTCAGCTGAGGCAAGAAGAGGATTCATTTCCACGTGACCACTCAGAACTGCTGACACTGGCCCAAAGGAGCTGCACTACAGTTAGATCATCAGTTTGATTTTCTTTGTTCCACTTTATACACAGACTTTGCTAAGTTAGAAATATTAACACTTGCTGCTAAGAACTGAGGAAAGCAGTGATTTTTTTTTTTTTTAATTCTTTAGTTAAAAGCAAAGTTGTTCTCTGCAACCCTGCCAGTTTAAGATCAGAAAGAAGTATTTTAACAGATGCTCTTTTGTGTTTGCTGTGTCAGTAGCAGGTTTTCATGCCCTTCTTGTCCAAGAAAGCAGAAAATCAGCATGGAATTCCAGTGGCTAAATTGCTTTCTGTAGTTGCAGCCAAATGGTTTATGTGCTTCACATTTTGTTCAGTTGCAGTTGTGTTGATGTAAGTGCCTTGTTCCCCCATCCCCCAATATGTTATTTTAATGATACTGAGAAGTTGTCCTTTCAAGATGTATCTATTTCAGTCATGGCATGTTGTACACTGACACAAGCAGAGTCACTTGATCATTTAATGTTACTCTGAAATACAAAAATTCAGGTGAGTACTGTGTCCCTAAAAAAAAACCCAAATCTTTGCATGTGAGGTACGAAGGAGCACCAAGGCCTATCTGTCATCCTGAGTGAAAACTTGGCACAGGACCTCTGCTCACCCGATGTAATTCCCTGAATACCTTTTCTGCATCCTTTGCTGTTTCTTTTCCCTGTGTGTGTTGAGATCCCTTTGTGTCTTTGCTTCACACAATTGTTCTCCAGGTGCCTGCGTTTCCTCTTTTACATTTCTGTTTAATTTCTTCTTCCTTGTGCTCTCTGACTTTCCTCCTTGGAAGATTCACAGCGACTATATTGAGTGTGTTGTTTTCTCTTATGATTAGGCTGTAATTATGCTCTACACTTCTCAAGCTGCTGCATAAATGAAGCTATTTTTTCCCCCCTGTAATGGTAGAGAATCATAATACCTCTTTGCCAGGGACCTTCTCAGTTTGCCACCTTTCCCTTTGCATTTCTTGAAGGCAAATTTCCTTTCTTCTAGAAAAGTGTAAAGAGAGACTCATTTCTGTTAACAGAATCCTCGTATAAGAGACTTGTGTGTAAAGGCAGCCTCTGTGCTTGTAGGCAAAGGTAGATTTTGATTGAAAATTACAGAAATAACAGGCAAAGTAAATGCATGTAATCACTTAGTACTGCACTAAAGTTACAAAGGCAGCTGTAAAGCACAGGGCTTTGTATCCACCCATATCTGAATCTCTGTGGAACCCATAGGATGTAGACAAGCAAAATTTGCTCTTCTCTTTCCCTTTCCCCTGCCTTTTTTTTTTTTAAAGAAATGGACTTGCTGAGACTCATTGAAAGAGTTGGTAAATTGCATATCACGTCCTGAATTTACCATGACTGAAGCAATAAGGGGAGTTAATGGAGGTAGATAGGCAGGAAAATTAGGAAAGCTCTGGCTTTCAGATCCCAGCTAACTTCTGGCTCACTGAGAACATGTCTCTGTGAAAACCTGCTGAAGAGCAGAGGAGAGGGTGTCTCAGTGGCTGTCTCTATTCACGCAGTGAAATGGCCCATTATGCTTTTTTGAATTAGAGCAGTATCACAAAACATGAGCCAGACTGCTGTGGTGGAAGGAATTCTTACTAAAGTAAATGAAAATCTTTGTCTGATCTGGTGTCAGACAGGTGCCCTCTCTGCAACAGATACATGGGCACTCCAAGCAAAGCACTCTCTATGTTTGTACACTGTGCATCTCACTGGCCATATTTTTTTTTAACTGCACAACTATGTGGTTTTTTTAAAGCATGTTTATCTAATTGCTGTCAACGTAGATAACAGTGATTACTTTCCCTACCTTAAATGCAACTGAAAAATAAGATTCTTTGGGTTTATTATGATATTAAATTGCACGACATTTGCTTCATACTGTGCAGTTTTCTCTCCTTTTGATAACTAGTAGCTCTGTTGTTCCTCACACTGCAGGGAGAGGTGTCAGGTTTGTGGTTGATGTCATCCCAACTCAGGGCTGTCTATGCCAGGAGCCTTCTGTCCAGCCTGCTGATGAACTTTTAAGTTTTCTGCCCAAGTCACTGAAACTGTAGGAGCTGCAGAGCATCTCTTGTTTGCCCTGGATGGGGGAGTGTTGGAGCCCTGGAGAGCTGGGACTGTTGGTCACGTGGAGCATTAAAATGAATGATGACACTGAATTCTTCCTCTTGGAACTACTGGATGTTGAGATTTGTGTACATAAAGGAAGGAAATGTATGGTGTATTTATTTTGTGATGATTTCTATGCTTCAATTAACAAAACTTTGTAAGTGTGAAGCTAACCTAGCATTATCAGAATTAGTGATTCTTATTTCAGCTCTAATACATTCACTGTTTCTAGTAGAGATATTTTCAAAGAGCATGTTTATTCTCTTCCAGTTTGGAAGAGAATTTTGGGCCAGATTCAGGTCTGAGTGGGCAGGTTCAGCAGCACTAAATTGATGTCTGTAAGGTCTCTCCCCCTTTAAATAGCTGTCACTCTTTGAATTTGGAATGGAGTCACTATTCCCCCCTCTATGTGTATGGAAGAATGGCACTGAAACAGCCCTTAAACAGCACTTAATGAGTCATACCAAGTAAATAGTAGTTGAAAAGCCTATTGATTTTGCCACTGCATGGGAAAGCCAGGATTATTATTTTGATCCCAAAGTGATTTAATTGGTGGGTTTTGATACAAGATAAATCCACAGGAATAGTGAGAATCTGTGCAAATTGTAATGAGAAGTTATTGTTGAAACTAGGTTTGTAATTTGGGGTTGTTTAGACCATCCCTTCATACCTGGGTCGGCATTAATTGCAGTCTTTAAGTCTCATAAAAACATTAGATGAAAAGTAAAGGAAACAAACACTGGTATCTGATTCATTTCTTATTAACTACCAGAAAAGAAAGCAAATGTGCAGGGTAAGTTATTTTATGATGGAAAAAGGTTTCTTTATTTCCTGTAGATACTATGTTGATTAATTACACAATTCTGAATTTTTTTGTAAGATGCAAACACTTGTCACAAAATCTGATTACAAAGACTTGGAGCAAAGATTATTTCCTTAACTACAGTATCACAATTCTGGGCTCTGGGGAAGGAAGGGGAAGAGATGGTTGGAACATCTCTAATACTTATGGGAAAAAAAGAATAAAAACAATTTACTAGTTTGATTCTCAGCACACTGAAAAACAATCCCATTCCACGTGCTGATTTTTGTAGAGCATATTTTCTTGTCACTTCCATATGAAGTCTGTTACACTTTGGGGATTTCTCTGTCTACAGTAGGTCCTGGAGTTGACTATTTCCAGCTGTTGCTTCTCATTGAGGTATTTGTTGGCTTGTTGCAGCTGATCACTGTGTGAGTTTGTTTTTCCTTTTTTTGTGTTGGGTTGGGTTGGGTTTGGGGGTTTTTTTCCCCTCTCCATAGATTGGAGCAGTTTTGCAGCATGTCTGGCACCCAGGTTTTGGATCCATACTTACTTTTGTCCTCAACAGACAATATTTTTCCATGTGTGAAAGAACACTTCTGGTACTTCAGATGCATGTATGCAATTTGGTGCAGACTTCTTGCACGTACAGCGAAGATTAAGGACAAACTTTGAAACCAGGAATCTAAGTCTGGCACGGCAGAATTTCTTGCTTCTCAAAGGTTATTAGGTGTGTTAGGCACTGTCAGAATCTTACTTGCAATATCCCTGAAGGCATTTTCCAAGCCTTCGTTAGAAATGGTAACCGCAGAAGGTGGAGGTGCAGATGCATGCAGAGCATGTTGGTACTTCCCATCAGTGGTGCATGAAGTGACATTTGCCAGCTGGCCCTGGGAAAAGCACTGATTTGCTTTTAGAGTCCCAGCCCTTCTCACTGTTGCTGTGTCTTGTCCACATCTGTACCAATGGATTCACTTCCCCCTTTCTGTCCTGTGTGTGAGTGGCCAAAGTTGCCACGTAAAATCTCAAACCCAGCTCATCTGTCACGTTGCAATCACATTTTGGAGAAATGCATTTCTATTTCAGAACCCATTTCACAACAACTTTACCACTGAAATTGTAGTGCAACTTCAGGACACTTGGAAGGGAGAAGTGCAATGTGAAATAAATCTATGTACAGGCTTTACTTGCTGTTATGTTTACATTAATGAACTTGATTGAACTGGATTGAGCTCAAGGACACAGATTTTATTGTGCCACTTTGGCAGAGTGCTTTTTCTGGTGGGCTTCACATGATACCACACATTTTTATATGTTTCAGTTTTTAGTCTTTAAATTACTTTGAATCTGTTTGTGGCCTTCATTCCACATTAGGGAAGAACCCTATAGAACAGTCAAAAACCTCTCATGTGTAAGGGTAGTATTTCTTTTCATTGCTGTTAGAAGTAGCTATTGTAGTTGCCTACTTTAAGGCTTACCTAAAATCAGTGTAAGTTTTCCAGAGAAACACTGTGTTTCTCTGCCTTGTGTTTAAGCTGGAGTGATTTTTGTTTGGTTTTATTTTTGAACAGTTCAGTCAATGGAATTGCTCTTGTGTACATTTTCTGTTGATTTTTTTTTATTGTACATCATCTTGTAATGAACTGCAGTAGAAGTTCCTAACTTAAAATGACTGCATGTAGAGAAGTACTGGAAGAACATCCTGCAGTTCATGTGCAGTCTTTTGTGGGGAGGCGTCGGGAATAGGATTTGATGTGGGAATGCTTTGGTTTTGGTCAGTATGTTAAGATCTTCTTAAGAAAAAAGACAGGTTATCAGGAGACCCAGGTCCCTGAGACCCAAGGAGAAAGTGTGAAGCAACAAAGACTCACTCTGGGTGGAGGAGGATCAGGTTGGGGAGCACTTGAAACCTGGGGTTTCAAGTACAAGAAAGGCTTGGACATACTGGCATGAATCCAGTGAGAAGCCATGAAAATTACTAAGGCATTGGAGTATCTTTCCTCCGGAGAGAGGTTGAGAGTTGGGACTCATCAGCCTAGAGAAGGTTTGGAGTTCAGGGGCTCTGGTTTTATCAAAGTGTATAAATATCGGAGCTGTTTATTTAGGAGATGGGGATGACGAAGCCAGCCTCTTCTTGGTAGTGTCCAGTGACAAATGGGCAACAAGCACAAAATAAAATGCATGAAATTCCATCTAAACACAAGAAATAGAAATTTGTTCTTGCAAGGATAGTCAAAATCCAAAGCAGGCTGCCCAGAGAGGCTGTGGAGAGAGTCGAGACCTGACTTGACACAGGCTGCTCTAGGTGACTGTGCTTGAGTAGGGCTGCTCAGAAGGTCCCTCCCAACCCAGATCCTGTGATAGGCCCTTCAAGTAAAGCAGTCACTCTGCAATTGGTCCTTGTTTTGCACTTCTCTTCCAGCACACACAGATTGTGTGACACGGCGTCTGCTTGATAGCAATGTTCAGCAGTTTAGATTGCCTTTACCTTCTTCTGCCACATCTGTTGGCATTGCGGCACTCTTAGAATTTTTATGTCGCCTTCTGATGCCCCTTGGTACTTGCACTGCTCTTCCAAGTATTTCCAAGCAGTTTTGGAATTTTGAGTTTAGGAATTGTAGAAAAGCTGCATAAAATATGATCTTACCAAAGACATAATTCTGTGGTATTTCAGTGACTTAGGAGGAGGCAATCTTGTTCCTGACAAAGTAGTCAAGTACATGAGTTGAAATAGATTTCTTGGTGAGCTTGACAAGGCATCTTTTTCTGGGGAAGTGTCATCTTTGGTGTGTGGAGAATATGTTCTCTATCTTAAGGCAAAATAACTACTCTCAGAATAACAGGCTGATTTGTTTTCTTAGGTCGGAGCTGTGAGCTGTAGAAGGGCACATTCAGTAACTTCCTGTTTCTTTCCCTGCACTTACAGGCTCAGCATAGTCCCACTGCTGTGTGCTTTCTTATTAGAGGTGTGAAGGAAAACAGAGAAGGTGAAGTTGGTATTTTTGCATTTCTCCTATCATCAAGAGTGGTGTTTTCTGTTTGGTTAATGAACTATGCCTCAGTTTTGCTCTTTAGCATCCCGGGTCACTTTGATCTCAGAACTGTGCAAAGTGGCTTTAAGGAGGTGCTAAATAGAAATGATAAATAAAGCAATTTAAAGTACATAAAGTACATTTGGGTCAAAATTCCTCATCACAGATATCTATCATTTCACTACCTATGCAACCTTGTAACTGGAATCCACTGGGAACACATTCCTGGCTAACCTAAACAAATCTGCTTTCTCTTAGCAGCATTTTGGTAACAGATGTAGCCCAGAGACTGAACTTTGCAGATTTTGTATTGGAATGGATATGTTTCAGCTTAATTCAATAAATGTGAACAACAGTTAACTAATTGCACAAAAAACCATATCCCCAAATTGTGAGGAAGTAAAGTTACTATTTAGAGATTTACGTTTTTTGTCTCTTTCAACCTGGAGCATGTTGGAGTTGTTCATATTTTGAAAGGGAAGGTGATGCCATTTGACTTTAATTTAGGTTTTTTGAAATCCAGTTCTAAGTATTGCTGTAGATGGTGAGCAAAAAGGCAGTACGTGTATTTGAAGGCAGAAATTGTTGCCAGATAGACTCAGGTAATAATTTTATTTTTTCACAACTGCAGCATTTGAATAAGCATTAAACAAACAGGTTGAAAATTCATGTTAACATTGCTCCAGGGTGATGTAAATTATATATCCATCACTTAAGCACTTACCCTGTTCTCATTGACCTTGATAGCAATTACAGAGGTCATATTTCTCTATGGGGAACTGAAGTCTGAACAATTTATCTGCTGTGCTAAAAGCAAGGAGGCAAAACTGCTGCACACACACAACTGGTTAGATATCGTAAAGCAAAGCCAGGACCAACCAGGGTTTATATTTCCGTATCCAGTTTGTGTTGTTGAACATGCTTTTTTATGCCCAGATGGTTTTAACATAATAAACTGGTAGCAGTGTCTCAAACTCAGTAATTAAACAGGCCATGTAAATTGCCTTTATTGAGCTAATCACTATCTTGCAGTACTATGATAATATTGACTCTCTTCTTCTCTATTGCCCTTTCACTTTTCCCTGTATCATGTTTCACATTGCTTCCTTTATTACATGTTTTTCACACTGAAAATATAATGTGAGGAAATGGTGACAAGTTTAACAGAGGACTCTTGAAATTGATTTTTGTGGAAGTATACTGGTGGATTATTTTGAGTGCCAGAGTAGGACTTTTCTTTGGATCAGGTGAAAACAAGTAGAATTTAACTTTCCTTTATCTGTTATAATCAGAGCTATTCAGTGCAGTTTTCAGGGCAGCAAGATAAACCAGTAGTGTTTTTTCCAGTGTAGTGTGTCTTAGCTGTAGAAGCTGAAACTCAAAATGCATGAAGAGGACTTCCTTCCCTTTTTTTAGGGGCCTTTGTGCAGTTTTTTTTTTGAGAAGCGCCCAGACTTTATCTTCCAAATGGTTTGCAGTCTGTAGGCACTTCTCTCACAGACCCTCAGGAGATTTTTGGCTGTTCTGGCACAAGGGTTTTAGGCAGTATTGAACATCTCTCACCAGTCCTTTGCATAGGTCAGGATTTCTCCTGTAATTTGTTTCAACAATTCCTTTACACTTTTATTTTTTAGTAAAAGCACAAAGAACTGAGAAATGAGCTGGGCTTTTTTAGCCCAGAGATGGCTGAGAGGGGATCTTATTAATGCCCAGAAGTATCTGAAGGGTGGGTGCCGAGAGGATGGGGCCAGATTCTCTTCAGTGGTGCCCAGAGAGGACAAGGGGCAGTGAGCACATGAACTGAAACGTGGGAGGCTCCATCTGAATATTAGCTGCCAACTCCCTCAAAGTTTCTCATGCAGATTTATCTGAGCAACCTAGAGTGGATTTCTGCTGATACCCTGGAGCCATGTGGATTCTAGTTCCATTAGCATTCCCATGGTTTCGTCATGATATATAGATGTCAAATGGATATCAGAATGGATTTTTTGTGATTTTGCTTAGCAGGTTAAACTATAATAGCTAATAACTTTAGGGTTTTAATTTCTTTTATGTTGGCCTGCCTAGGAAATAACATTTATTTTCTTTAGTTAAAAAGAAGTGAAATGTAAGCTAATGTAATGTAAGCACTTCCTAGTCAACTTTGTGCTGGAGAATGACTGCAAGTGGCAATGAGAGGTTCTTAGAGACTTCTAAGGGGGTACAAATGTATTCCACAACTCCTGTGCTGCATGGTATGGCATCCAAAAGAGGGGAATTAGTCTGCTGCATTTTAGTGGTTTGCACTGAAAAGAGCTCATTATTCTGCAAATATTTCAGTAGTTTGTACAAAGTTAATACAGGGCATGTATTTTTTATGACTCATAATAGTACAAATATTTACAGAGGGTTTCATTCAGATATAGTATCATTTCAGTATTAACTGTTAAGCTCTTCTTATATAAGATCAATATTTAAGAATTGGATTTAGGTATTTAATTTTTCAAGATACATAGCTTTACTAACACAAAAGTATTCCTTTGGTATATATTTTTCACCTCTAAATTGAGTACAAGTTCACTGTCCCTTGGAAGATAATGTAATGTCTTTATTTGGGCTCTCAGTACTTTTTCACAGGTGAGATCCAAGTGCTTTTTGCTGACTGAAATGTGTCTTCTGTAACCAAAGCATTTGGTTTAGAGCTTTAATTCAGTCAAATATCAAAACTGAGCAAACACAGCAATCTTAAGTGTTCACCCCATAAATTTCAGTTGAGTGGTCTTCCATTATTTTTAATTATTGGTGGTGTATTGTTTAAATTTCCAGGAGTATGAAGTTAGAGCCCAAGCTAAAGAGTGACCAGTATGTTCAGCAGCAGGGGAAGGAAGGTGTCTGTAGCAAATTGGTGCTGTGGCTGTTGTGAGCAGGTTGTACAGGCCCCACATGTGGCCCTTCATTCCACTCTATTGTCTGAGAACAACTCTGACTTCAGATTTGAAGATTTGTCACCACAGATAAATTTTGTGGCAATATCTTTTCGTCTCCTCGATCAGGATTAAGTTATAATACATATATCCATATTATAAGACATACCTGACTGTTTCAAGTTCCGAGTTTTCATATTTAGGATTGTTTTTCTAAGTAACTACTTTCAACGTATCTTTATTTTAAAATACCTTAAACTTTGTATAATTTGTTGTAATCATCAAAGAGACTTAAGATACGATTTTGTGCAACAACTGCTCCTTAAATACTTAGTCTCACTTGATATTGCATAACAAGAAGTTATTTTCAGGTTAAATATTCATAAAGCTTAAAGTGTTTACAGTAACAGAACCCCAAATTTATTATTGCTTCGCAAGCATATTTTCCTTGTTTTATTTGTATGGGATTGTTTTCCCTTCCATGACAGATGGGTGTATTGGCTAGAAATCCTTTATCGAGCAGTATACAAAAATACACGGCAGCATGCAGTGCCAGGGTGATGGATGGTGTTTGGCAGGATGCTCGGTCACACGTGGACTTAATTCTTGTCCCCAGATCTCCCTGTTGCACTGGACGAGGCCAGGTGAGGTCTCCCTGCTGTTGCCTTTCCTGCCGTGGGACAGCCTGTGACAAACAGCCCTGAAGGGCAGGTGGCTGTGGGGTGACAGGGAGAGGGGGTCTCTGTGTGCAGACATTGCAGGTGTGGATGCTGAGGGCAGATTTGTCTGTTGGCTCGTGTTTCTTAGGCCCTGGGCTAGGACTGGGATTGCCGTGCCACCACCAGGAAGCGGTGCCTGGATTTCACCGTGCTGGCGGCTGAATTCTGTGTCCCACACACCTGTGACAGAGCCCCTTGTCCCCTGAGAGCAGGGACAGTGTGACACCAGGTTTTCTGCCCGAAAGGGTGGCCAGCCCTTGCTGGATGTGGCAGTCCTAGAGCAGTGTCACCCAGAGCTTGTCCCTAACCTGGGACTGAGTGGCCTTTCCTGGAGCCGATGTGGGTACCTGCTTGTATGCTGAACTGTTCTTGCTACTATAATTTGGCCTTGAAAAGGTGTATTTAATGCCTTAGAAATCTAGATGAAAATCTAGAATTTTTTTTAAAAGTAATCTCTTACAATTTGATTCAATTGATACAGGAAATAAAAAGGAGAGAAAGGTGCCTCAAACACTTTTATTTGTTGAGAAAAAGGGCTATACAAATTTGAGCTAACTGGAGGAGTTGGCTAACATTCACACACATGCTTACAGATTTTTTTCATTGCATTCTTTTCTTCCTTTGCCATGAAATTCATGTTTTGTTGTGCCTTTTCTCTAATTATGCCTCAGCTTTTGATGGAGTGGCAATGAAGTATTATCTCTCTTTTCTTTTTATTTTTTAATGCCTCATTTAACAGAACTATTTCTCATGCAGCATGTTATAAAATTTAATGTAATATAAAATTTCTGTCTTTCTTGTGGTTCATTTCCCTTGTAAAGAAGACATAAAACATCTTTTTCACAAACTACATTTTTCTCAGAACTTTTATATTCTTCTCCCAGTTGATTTTTTTTTTTCCCCATGAATACCCCTTTCTAAAATTGTGCCTGAACAGCAAACCAAACAAATTTGATGATTATCCTAGAATCTATGTAGAGGTTATTTTTCAGACTCTCATACACCTTTTTGTTGTTCACTTTTAAACCAGATGAAAAAGAAAGTATTTTTAATGTTAAACCAGAATAAAGCATACATAAATCAATTAAACTTTACTCTCATTTTGTTACAAAAAGTGGTCGGTGCTTCATACTTCTAGAACTCTTTACAGAGCAATATTAATAAAAATAGTTTTTCCATATTTTTAAATGTAAGATTTCTTTTGAGAAAGGCTGGGTCTGGTATTCAGAAAGTCAGATTTTGGGATCTGACCACCTCAGACTGGCTGTAGGCTTTTGCTGGGTCCTTGCAGTCAGGTAGGGAAATTAGGGGAGTGATAAACTGTCATGGCAATAGCAACCCTCAGGTTTTGGTGGGTTTAGCCCTGTGAAAGTCTGGTGCCTGCCTGGGCCATCCTAAAACAGGTGCTCTCTACAGGCAGAATGAGGCAGCCTTTGGAATGGCTGGCTACAGAAAGAGGTGGAAGGACTGGCTTGGAATAGCTGCCTAAGTGAAAAGGAGAGTTTATATGCCCAGATTTTTGGCTGATCCACGTAATGAGGTGAATCCTACTTGGGTAATTTTTAGGTTCAGGCTCTCAGTTATGCTTCCACTTGGTTGTTTTAATAAGATGTTAGTTGCTTTGTACGTACATCTCATAATCCAAACCCAATATTCTGTCCTATTTTTTCCTCTGTATTCTCGTATTTTTCCTGGTTTCTCAGTAGTCGTTTTCCCCAGCTGAAAGAACAGCAGCAATGCAAAACGCAGATTCTGCTTACACTTGAAATCTACATATGTATGCTTGTGAGATCAAGTAAATGTTTGGACATGTTTTGTGCATCGAGGGTGCCTGGTTTCCGTGGTGATGGAATTCATACTGGTTGTACATCCAGCTTAGTGGTGCGTACTCAGCCTTGGAGTGTAGGCATCCCTTTTGTATTCCAAACTGTGCTGCCATCCATGGCTGATGGCAGAGTTACATCCTTGCTGTGGTGTGGTGTTGGCAGTGGCTGGCTGGAGGAAGGGATTCTGGAAGTGGTCAGGGGGTCACTCGCTGACTCTGTTATTAAGGATACGGTGCTGTCCTTATCCCAGGAAAAGACCAAAAGCAGGATGATGTCCATCACTTGATGCACAAGTGATCCCATGGATAATGAAGTTGAGAGTAAGTGCTTCCTATTGAACTGAGTAACTCAGGGAGCCCTGAGGTGACAGGGTTTGGGCTCTTTGGGATTCTAGCCCAGAAACCAGGATATTCCCAAGGGATTAAAATACACCACACACCCGTTGGCACTTGCCTAATTTCCGTGGTGTATTTCTGAAGGAGTTACAGTAACATCAAGAATTGTAAGAAGATAAAATATGGTTGAAATTTCCAGCTAGCCTTCTCTTGCTCTGTTTTCCTTTGGACTTGTGCACTTGCTTGCATTGAGGTCAGCTGTTTTAAAGTACTTACAGTAACAGATTTTTTGAGTTCCAAGAGTCTTTTGTGATGCCTCTAAATGTCAGTAACTCGCTTAGCATTAGATGACCAACATATACAAACATTCCCAGGCTGGCTAACTAGAACACAGAAATGGATTCGCTTTTGTGTCTGCAGAACAAATAATGTAACAACCACACACAATTAATTACACATTTCAGCACAAGAAGTTTGAAGAGATGTAGCTAATGGATTGCAGAACTGGTTGTTGGCTTAATAAACACATCAGGAGTGTTGACACCTAGAGACCACTGAACTGGTAATACAAAGATGACATGGTTTTTCTCAGTCTCTGGTTATTTCTTATCCACACACATTACTGGGTTGCTGCTGCTGTTTGTAGATTCTGCCTTTCTAGGACAGGTGTTGGTTTTTGTTTGTTTGGCTTTCAGCAAGTCTTAAGAAGGACCTGGTAAAGCCTTTTTCAGGCAGTTGATGGAATCTGATTATAAGCTGATGTTGATCTTGTTGCTTTTGAGGGATTTTATCTCCTATGTATTCTATGCCACACTAGCAGGCCCAAAGAACTTCAAGAATTCTTTTGCAGCCAATGAGAAGATACTAAAAAGCTAATAGTAGAGGGAATAGAATGTTCATCTAAGGAGGACAGCTGTAAACTTACCCTGTTTTTCCTTTGCTGTGGTTTTTCAGAAGTCTTTTCCAGTGTTTTTTGCCCTTGTTTCCTCCCCCTGTCCTCACTCTCGTATAACCTCCCCCTTCCTGAGGAGCTCTGTATTTTCTTTTTCAGCACATTCATAATCATTTCCTTGTCTCATTCCTGTCTTTTTGCTTACATTCTTCCCCTGCTCCTGAGACCTTTAAACTCATTCTCTTATCAAAATTAGCTCCCTGTTTTCTTTTCCACTTCAGATGGAGTTCCCAGCCATTTGTTCTGTCCCTCAGCTGAAGCCACAGCCTTGTGTTCACCCACGGCCAGTGGTGGCAAGTCTTGGGCTGGTGAAGGGAGTCAGCAGAGAGCAAAAGCTGCAGCTTCTCTGCTGGAGGAGAAGGAATGTGAGAAAGGCCTCCTCTATGTTCTTTGTTCACTCAGGTGCTGCTGGCTTCATATTTTGACATTTCACTTGGGAAAAAGTTACCCTGGGCTGTTATCTTGGCAGACTAGGTGAACATGTGGCAAAGAATTCAGCAATCACCAAACTGCTGTGTCCTGGTGTAGAGACCTGAGTGAATACAAGAAAAGAATTTTCTGGGTTAAATGGTAGAGATCTGTGACTGCTCTCTCCAAATATGTTTTGTATAAACTCCTGTGATACTTAACCAGTAAAAAAGGGAAATGTGTGATAACATCTTCCCAGATGTTCTGCTGCAAAGCATATCAGAAAGTAAGCCTTGGACCAGACTAACTCCTGGAAAAGCAGGAGCTGATTTAAAGTAAAAGTCCAAGGGACTTCGTTGTGAAATGGCAGAAGATTCACTAGAATCTGCTGTAGCATACGTTTATAAATCTAATATGAATGAAATGGTAGACTCAGACTGAAGTCATGTACAGTAGGATGCATGTTCTTGTCATTAAGACTGTAGCTGCATTAAAATAATAGACGGCAAACTCAAAGGTTGTGTTCATGGTTAGTGCATTACCTATCTCACCTTACAATGTTAAAACTTCCTAAAGGGCTTGTCTCCACCTAAGCATAAAGGAGATAAATGAAACCAGTGTTGGTTCCTTTACCCTTCAGTGTGGTCTTGGATGACCACAGATTTTAGCCAAAGGTCCTTATTTTTAAGTCACTTTTTGCGTGCTATTCTGAGAGCATTGTCCCTGGTGCTTAGGGAGTTCCAGCTAATTGCAATTTTTGCCATCTATATTTGCTATAACCTTTGCTATAACTCTGTGATTCCTACCAGATGTGCCCTTTCCTAGCAGTGCCTCCCATCCTGGGGAGGTCATGTCTTACTGTAGCCTGTTAATGATGGTCTATGTCCATCTTTGCCTGCTTTTTGATATTCTTCTGCACTAACTGAAAACCTTTCATCGGCATCTTTGAGAGATTGGTTAAAGCAAATTTCTTACCTGGGGCTTTAGAAAGAAGCTTCCAAGAGCTGCATTTTGATCACCCTAGGGAAGTAAGGAGAAGGAAAGTTCAGTAGGGCTTCCTACAGCATTACAGGTTCACGGGGTCTGAGGAGAAGAGTCCTTGTCAAAGAGTGCTTATCACAGGGGGAGAATGCATGGCTTCCATGGTTGTTGTAACCTCCCTAAGAGAAGAAATTGCACCTAGATCCTGTGACCTGTGTGACTCTTGTGAATCCGTTAGGATAACGCTCACAGTGAGCAAAGAAATGAAACCCAGTCTGGGGATTTTCAAAAGACAAAATGAGATTAGTGGTACCTCAGAGAGAATACTTATAATGGTGCTGTCTCCAATGTATAGAGAACTTGTTGCATGCATTAGCATTCATAACTGCGATTTCATGCTCTGAGTTTTTATTTTCCATGAAACACTCCAACCAACTGAGAAAAAGGTGGGCTCTGGGAAAGTGATGGGAACGGACCACAGTGCTCATCTGCACCAAAGGTCTGGGGTTTTTTGGTAGAATTCCTCTGAGTGCTGGGCCCAGGTTGATGGCACCACAGTAGCAGCTGCAACCTCTCTGCTATTCCTAACCATCCATGTTTCACACCTGGTTTTAGGGAATGCTAAGGCTGCATGGCCTTGTAGTCACATATTATCTACATTTAATTGCAGGGAAGAGCTGGCTAAAAGCCTTTTGCATGTGTCTTGTTCTTAGTGGAGAAGGTGTGACTGTTTTATACCTCAAATAGAATTTTGGTTTTCTTCATCAGATCCACTATTTGATCTTCCAGGCTTCCATTAGTTCTTTTGGAGAATCTGCACTTCATGGTGTATTGTATTTGAAGAAGGCACATTTAACAAAGTATCTTGTACAGTAGCAGGAGAAGGAGGGAATTACATAGTACAGAATTTGCATAAATAATATTTAATCATGACTTTTTCCTGTTAGAAAATGAAACACAATTTTAAGAGCATGGGGCTCTTTTTGTTAGAGCTCATCTTCATTCTTAACATCCTGCAGTGTTTGTGTGCTTTGTCTGTCCAGGTGAGAGCTGGTTTTATAAGTTGGTTGGAGAAGAAACCAGAACTACCTCTTTTTGACCAGCAACTGGTCAATCTAAATTTAAACTGAATTGGAAAATCTGTATTCATTATTAATAGGCAAATCCTTACATTTGGTATTAAAGTCAGTGTTAGCTTTTATTTGGTACTAAAAGCCAGCACAGCATTTTCCTGTGCATTTGGGTGGCTGGTCTGTGATTAATAAAATCATATTGGTGCATCCCTCCCTCCACAGGGATCAGAGTTTGAAGTGCAGGGACCTGTGCTCTGAGCTTGTCCCGCAGAAGGAAAAGTGGTGCCAGCTCTGGCCAGGGTGTGGCACCAAGGAGAGCTGCACCCTGAGGCCGCAGGATTTCCTGTCGTGTCACCTGCTGTGACAGAATTACAGCTAATTAATACTTCTGTCACAGAGAAGGCCCAACTAACATTTAGTGCAAGTGGTCCTTGTTTGATTACACTGAACAATTAAATTCTGTGGAAGCTGTGAAGCAAACCAAGGCGGGAAATACTTGCTATCCATTTTTTTTTTAATGTTTGAAGTGACATAAATATAGATCTGGTACAATTTGTGAGTGTGCACTGTCCTGTAAAAATAGAAGAACAAATGATAGCCTTCTAATATTTCATTTTGATTTGGGAAGTTTGAAATATTAATGTTTCTAGGTTCATTTAAGGTACCTGTTTGAGAATTCCTGCCCATGTTGACAATCTCTCCATGCAGTACTGGCACTGGGAGCTGCTTTGCAAATGTTTCTTACCCATTTAATTCTAACCAGCACCTAATTTGTTAACAGAGAATTTTGTAGCTGTATCAATATAGTATTTGTGGCGTGCAGCCTAGTGTAGTTAACTATTTATTTTTTAACTTCAGATAAAGACACAATAGAAAAAGATGAAATAACAAATGTTAAACTGAGAGTGAAATCAGTGTAGATATTTGCTTGTCCTAGGCTGGAGCATTATGAACTAGAAGTTCAGAATGAAATGACAAACTATAATGTGATAGTAGTAGTATGTAGTTGATGGATAGAAGGCCAGGCAACTAACTAAATTACAGTATTTAATATCCTGTCTTGGCATAATTCCAGTGCCTGTTATGTATTTTGGTGCAAATTGTTCATACATATTCACTTTAAGTCTGTTCCCCCCAGTTCTGGAGTATTCTCCTCCTCTTCTCCCATTTAACTAAAGTTACACGGAAGCACTAAACGTGGAACTCAGAAGGACAGCTGTAATGATATTCCTGGTGATTTAATAGACAGCACAGCTATCAAACACTGATGCCCAAGGCTAGAATTTGCAAATAAATCTGCTAATTAGGTTAAGAGCTAAAATACCAGTAGGTGCCTATCTGCATCCTCAGGCACCTAAGTACCTTTAAAATATGACCCCATAGCCACTCTTTCATTTGTGGAATGGCACTGGTAGTCATTCCTTACTTTGCAATTATCCTGGGAAGACAAAGCCCATGAAGTGCCACAGTAAAAGGGGCCACAAATGAGAGGATCCTTCCTGTCTCAATGCCTTTTTCTCCTGGTTAAGGCAGCCTGTCGTGCTGTCTTTCTGGTGTCTGCACTCACAGCCCTGTTCCTGGCAAAGCACCACTCCAGCTCGTTTGGAAGGTGATCCATAGGGCAGGAAGGGGTGCCCAGATCCAGGGAAGGCTTCTGGGAGGAGCACTCTGTATTCTGCACTGCATGTTTGAAATGGTCAGAATTTCCTACTGCCTAACAAGCCACCATTTTTACATGGGTAGAGGTGGAAAAATTGCAAATCTAACAGTTGCTGTTAAACCAGCAGTGGCTAGAAGGGGTTTTGTGCTGTGCTGGTTGTCTGGATGGTCACTGGGATTTCCTTGTGCCCTTACTGATTCCATGGCCAGCACTGTGCTTTCCCATCTGTCCCATTCCTGCTAGAGACACAGGTTGTGTGTATTTAATGACACTTTGCAGGAGGGAAGCTGTGAGGAATGTTTGCTTCTCAGCTGAATATCCTTCTGGAATGGAAGGATCTTTTTCCCAGCAACTCACGAGCCTCTGTGAAAGAAATAGGGCTTAAAGCTAAATGGATAATATCACCTTAAAAAGTGAACAAAAAGTAAAAGGCTTTTAAAAAGAGGTCCTGAAGGATTTGTAAACGTTTCCCTGTCTGTGGCTCATATGGGAGCATTGACTTTATATAGGAAATGCACTTAGCAGATTTTTATATTGACTGCATGAAGTTAGTGGTTTAAGGAGAAATTAAACCGAATTCTCTTTGTTACTCTGTTATAGATTTAGAAGTACTTTTTGAAGTTTGTATTTGCCTCAGATTAATTCTAACATAATTAATGTGTCTGGCAACGGAATATTTTGAATAGACAGCACAGCTGAAAAGCAGTTGTGTTTTAACTATAGGAAATAAATTCTTTTCCCTCCCTAGTCATGAGGTTTTTTTCTCAAAGAATTAAGTTATTTTGAAGATCCTACATTAAGTTTTCTACATTTAATCAAACCATTTCAAGGTGGTTGTTGGGTCACTGGCGATTTTTTTTATATACAGAAGGAACCAGTACAGGTTCAGATCACTTTATGGAAGAATTAGTAATTATTTTAATCACAGCATCTGTGTTGTAAGTTGCAGTAAAGAGGAGGTGCACATTCCCTTGCACATGCCCACATCTGCATTTCAGAACATACTTCTGCACATGACTGCTTTGGTTATTACCATTCATGAAAAAATCATATTCAAGATTTTTAAAAGTTCATTTTAAACTTCAGAGTAGGATGGATTTTTTTAAAGTTTGCCAGCAGCAGCTCTACAGTTGAAAGAAATGCAAAGAATTGTATTGTAAAAAAAGTAAAAAAAAAATGCAATCCAGAAGTTCTGCAAGTCGGTTCCCAACTGGAGAGCTTTGATGTGGGGGGAGATAGGTGCAATAGTACTTGAAAAATAATGAGATTATTCCTAAACACTGGAGGCAGCAATAGAGAGTTGGGGCTGAGGTGGAAATAAGAAAAGGAACCAATTTTTTTTCATAAGGGTTTAAGGAATACTCTCATGTTCTTCTGTACTTACAGTCATGTAATAGGTGAGACTCTTATAGTAGATACATTGTAAAAAAAGTTACCTTAGAAAAAGAGTATTCTCATTTTAAACATCATAATTAATTGAAAGTGCAGAGAAGCTCCTAAATGAAGATACATAGGAATGAAAGAGATTAATTATATGAAGTAGGACATAAATAAGGACAGATGTAATAAAAAAATACAGAAATTAATTAGTGGTGTGCACAAGGTGAACTGGGAGGGGTTTTTTCCCTGTCATGAGTATAAGAATTTAGCAACAGTCATAATGCAGTGAAATCTTATCCAGAAAACATTATTCTTCCTTTCAAGCAATGCCTGCAGATTAACTAAAGATATTCTTGAAGTCAGGTGTGCAGAGAATTTTGTTGAAACACGGAATGAAGTTTAAACATGCTGATGGCTGGTGGTTCACTGCTATGCAGTTCCATCCCTCAGTTTCCTGCAGCTTAGGATATGTCTTGTGGTGCTTAAATATGTAGTGACTCTAGAAAACAAATGAAATTATATGGGACACATGCAGTATAAAGGCTCTCTAGTGCAGGTTTAAATCAGATTTAAAATCTCAAAGAAGAACTCTGGTGGTAATAGATGGTAATGTTTGGATTTTGCCTTTTGCTCCAGAGCGCCGGGTGTCCGGTGCTGGAGGTGACTCCAGCTCTGAGCTGCTTCCCAGGACTGGCTTCTGGGAGAAGTTTGTCCCTTTTGTTTTCACATTGAGTGTTTCACAGCGAGATCATCTTTGGCTCCTTCAGGGCCTCAGAAATGTCACTGGAGTTCGGGAAGGGCCCTGGAGAACCCCCTGGCAGCTGCTCTGCTCTGCTTCGTGCAGCCTGAGCCTGACCTGTTCCACCCCAACCCTGAGCCTGCAGCTGGGCTGGGGTTTTGTTCTCGCTGAACACAGGGTAACCGGGCTTAAAATGACAACTTCCAGAAAGATACATCAGAAGGAAGGTCAGGGTGAGCCCTGGTGTAAATGCCTAGCGCCCCATCCGTTCCAGCCTCTCCTGGGTGGATCCCCTCCCTTTACTAGGATCTTAGGCACATTTGCTGTAATCTCTTTCTCCCCAGAGAGGATTTTTCCCCTCCCTATACACGTGCGTGTACGTAAATAAAATTAGGGTTGATACCTTAAGTATCAAGTGACAGTGTATATCCACTGAGTTCAAGATGTAACTACTTAGAGCAGTCAATAAAGATCAGTGTTTGTAAGGAGTGTTACCCGAGTGTAACAAAGTTGGGGAGATTTACAGGGTGATGTCTGCTGGGGGACACATCAGGGCAGGGGTTGATACCCTGGTTTGAAATATGTGCTTGTCTCTGTGTATCGTTAAAGAGAATACAGGAATTTCCTTAGCAGGGAAAAGGAAAAAGATTTAAAAAAGAAAAANTATGTGCTTGTCTCTGTGTATCGTTAAAGAGAATACAGGAATTTCCTTAGCAGGGAAAAGGAAAAAGATTAAAAAAAAAAAAAAAACCTGTAGCTTTCAGGGAATTCAGGGTAGGAAAATTTTAAATCTGTCAGCAGTGGTTGTATTTGGAGATTTCACAAGCAATGCATGAAGTCATGTTCACTGAGCTACAGAATAGCAGTGTCAGGTAAAGAACATCCAGCTTGAACCTTCCAGGCTTTCAGTGCCCTGCTCTCCTTTTCAGAGCACTGCAGCAAGACTTGAGTATTGTTTGAAAAGTGTTTTTCCATTCTCCATTTGCAGAGTATAGCATCACAGAAAGCAGGATTCAAAGAGCCCCCCAGATGTTATGTTGGCCACTCCTTTGCCTGGAGAGAGGATAAACCACACTTAGTTCATTCCCAACAGATGCCTGTCTAACCTATTCATAAAAACTTCTAATGAGTGAGATCCCACAGTCTCCTGGGAAAATCCATGGCAATGCTTCATGCTATTAATCCTTAATATTTTCTCCCCCCTGCCCGGGTAGCCTGAACCTCCCCACATCATTGATTTTATGTGATGATCTGGAATGCAGTTCTATTTGCTTTTAGAAAACTGCATGAGCCACTTGGCTGCTAAGGTAATTCAGTTCCTCTGGCAGTCTCACACTTCAATCCTGCAGTGGGAGATTCTTGCCAGCAATTTGTGATTTTCATGTCTGTCTCATGATACTTGGTGTTTTTCCTGAAGCTACAGTTACTGAGCCACAGATCTTCACTTTTATTGCAGAAGGAAAAAAAAAAAAAATTAAAAATCAGGTGTTCCCCACCCAGGAGAATGTTTACCAAGACTTAAAAACCCCACGAAGACAAACAAAGGAATTGGCAACCAACGTTTTAAAGTTTGTTTTTTAAATTGTTAAGCTTTTTAAGTGCTTGGACTGCAAAGAATTAGAGGGTTTGATCCACACGTGGATGAAAGGCTGCTAACTTGCCTGGATCTCTGCAAGCCCAGCAATCAGCTCAGAGAAGTGAATCCTAACCCTTGGTGATCTGTAAGTGCAGTAATATCTTCCTGCTGCTTTCAAAATCAGTATAGAGTTGAGTACTACACTGCCCTGTAGAGCCTAAGAATAATGGTTAATAAGCTGTGTTTTATAAAACCATGGTAGTTGCAATCACAGCATTATACCAGTATCAAACCATAGTAAGGAATGTAGTGTTTGCCTTGAAGGAATTGAAGTGGTTCAGAAAGTTTGGTAAACAGGGAACTGCACTCCTGCAAAAAGGAAAATACTTTTTGCAGGAAAAGGAGGAATATGGGAGGCATTTGCCTGTTTTGTCACATTTACATAGTTATATCTGATAAATATATATATTTGCACACACACAAATGTTACTTCATTTTCAGACTTTTTTTGCATAGATGTTACTTTTTTATGACTAAAGAACTAATCTCATATACATATAAGAAATGCTAAGTAATAAGGATCTGTGTCCTAAAAAAAATCTAGGATTTTATAGATCTGCATTAAAGTGGATTTACTTGCTTTAGAAGAGTTTTGCAAAGTTCTTCAGAAAACAGCATTAAAGAAGGGATCAGGGGATGACAAATGACAACTGTCCCTCATTTTGTATATTATTAACACATACCAGATGCCTCTTTTACAGAAGAGATTATGAGTTGTGACCCGAGTGGGTTTTAGTAAAATACCTGTAACTTTTCAAGTCAGTGAAATATTAAATGCTCTGTGTATTTTGTCTTCTGGATTGCTATGATGCTGAATGTAAGTTTGGGGGTTTTTTTCCTCTTCCTCTTGCCCCAAATCTGAATACATCTGGTGTTTGTTGTCTTTCTGCAAATGATGGCTGGACTTAGTGGTTTTGACCCTGGTTCATTTTGATTTAGCTTGTTAATATTTTATGGGTTTAGTATCTGTTTTACAGCATTTTCATTACTGTGTATTTTATTAAGGTTCAAGTGGTTTGTATTTTTATGGTTGCATCTGGTCTGCATAAACTCTGCTCCAGTTTAAAAAGCTGCTTGTCTCAGTGCTGGGCATGGGGAATTTTGAAATACAGTGGGATGTGTGCGTGTCAGTCACAAGTTGGCACCTGGAAAGCTCTTGCTCCTGGAGTAGCTCGCAATAATCCTACTGCCTGGAGTATGGAAGAGGCTCTGCGTGTCCCTGTTCATGCCCTTGTGTTTGTTCAAGCTTTTGTGTGTGTTTCATATTTCCACACCTTCAGTACTTTGCCACGTTTGCCTTCAAAACAAGAGTGGTTATCCTTGAAAGGTGGCTCAGAATGCTTTTGGTAAGTTACATGATCCAAATACACTATTGGACTATTTTGTATTTTAAGTCTAAAAGAAGAAATCCTATGTCAGAGTCAAGAACTCTTGAGCTTAATTACCCATGAAGTCAATATGATATTTTTCTCTTGATAATCATACAAGTTACTGATTAGCTTTGGTGTTTAGCTGGCCTCATGTTGTAAAAGCTTCTCTTGCATATATTGTTTGATTTATTTTNATCCAAATACACTATTGGACTATTTTGTATTTTAAGTCTAAAAGAAGAAATCCTATGTCAGAGTCAAGAACTCTTGAGCTTAATTACCCATGAAGTCAATATGATATTTTTCTCTTGATAATCATACAAGTTACTGATTAGCTTTGGTGTTTAGCTGGCCTCATGTTGTAAAAGCTTCTCTTGCATATATTGTTTGATTTATTTTTGAAAAGGAAAAAAAGAAAAAAAGGATGCTTTCTTATTTTAGTCCCAGAGATTATTATATTACCAAAAAGTAAAATAGGAGAACTTCAAATGCAAATTTAAATAGTACTGTATCGAATAACTAGTTTCTGAGACTGTAAGTGCGCTGAAAATAATGTTTCCCAAGACTTTCTTGATTTTTATTGTCATATCCCTTTCCAAGTGTTTTTTCTGGAGCGCTGAGAATTTGATGGAGTCCTTGCCTGACTTTGTTCAGAGGCATCTGCTCTGTAAAGCATTTGCTGAAGGACTGAAATACTTGTAATGCTGCAGGATGACAGTCTGCAGGAGCGCACAGTCATCAAACACCACAAAACATTCAGCCATCCCTCTTTCAATCCCTTTCCTTAAAATCTGGTGACATACCTGAGGATGCACTCACGATTCTGCTGTGAGTTGGGTTGTAGACTCCTCGTGAACTGCTGTGTCTGAACTTTGCATCCTTTGCTTGGCTCTGTCCTGGCTCCTGTGCATCAAAACCAGCTGTTTTGCACCAGCGTTTCAAAGAGCATATTGTTCAAATCTTGTTGCTGTTAGAGTGCTCTTGAAAATTCTGTCTTGCTCTCAGTGTACCTCACAATTCCACCGCAGTTCTGAGGTTTTTATTTCATTTTTTTTCCTTCTGCTCCTCCAGCACTGACTGTACCATTAATTCGTCTCACTTTGTCCTACAAGACAAATCTTGTTAGTGACTTGAGGGGATCCCAGTATGCCAGAGGTGTATAAACATATACATGAACATATGTATTTTTGGCCGTACAGTTTTCACAAACTGTAAGGTGGTGAATATGTTTCACAAACATATTCATTGGTGCTGATAAAGAAATTGAACTAATGGGGCTCTCATGGGTTTTAATTTCCATTTTATTTGTTTCTTCAGGTCAGTCAATGATTTGAAGATGATCTGTATCAGCAAAGTCTCTATCAGCCTTGCAACTCAAAAAAAGGATAGAATTACAGGTTAATTCCCTGGTGTCTCTCTGTGTAGTGTTAGAGAACTCAATTTCTGTTGTGCTTAGCCAGCCCAGTGAGACTATGAGAGCACTAATTTAACTAATTTAGCATTGCACAGAGCATGGCAGTTCATTCACGTGCACCTGTGCTTTGAAAAGAATAAGTTTATGTCTGCGAAGTTTCAGTCTTGTCACTGCGGGACAGGCCTGCCAAGCAAAATGAAGGCTAAATAAACACATGTTCCTTGAAGAGCTGTCAGTGTAATCCAGCCCCAGCTGGATGTAGCTCCATTCCCAGCACTGTGGGCCTGGCTGTCCAGCCAGTCTTGTACCCAGGGAACAGTGAGTGTCCCTGTCCAAGCCATGAGGAAAACGCTGTGGGAAGCAGTGTCGAAGGCTTTGCTCAGGTCCAGGGAGACACATCCCCAGCCTGTCCCTCATGCACTGAGGGGTCACTCTGTCCTAGGAGGTCAGGTGGCTAGAGCAGGGCCTGCCCGGCATAAACCCAGGCTGGCTGGGGCTGACCCCTGCTTGTCCTGCACGTGTTGCATGGTGGCACTCGAGGGGATCTGCTCCGTGGCCTTTCCTGGCTCTGGGTCAGGCTGACAGGCCCGTAGTTCCCCGGATCCTTTTTCCCGCCCTTCTTACAGAAGAGTCTCACATTGGCCAGCTTCCCTTCACCTGGGAACTCTGTGGTGAGCCAGCACTGCTGGAAGATGGTGGAAGGTGGCTCCATGAGCACTTGCGCAGCAGATCACCGACCAGACATTTCCCTCTGGATTATTTGGGCTTCATTCTGATCCCTATCCCTGTCTTCCAGCTCAGGGGTTGGGTACCCAGAGAACAACTGATCTTACCATTAAGGACTGAGGCAGAAAAGGCATTTTCCTCATTCTTTGTCTCTACAGGACAGTATCAAGATTCTCCTTGGTCCTCCTTTTGTTGCTAATGCATTAATAGAAATAGTTTTTTGTTGTCTTTTCTGGAAACAAGACAGATAAAGTTCTAGCTGGGCTTTAGCCCTTGTAATTTTCTCCTTGCATGACCTCACAACATCCTTGCAGTGGTCCTGAGCTGCCTGTCCCTTCTTCCAAGGGCCACAAACTTCCTTCTTCCTTCCTGAGTTCCAGGCAAATCTCCCTATGAGCCAGGCTGGTCTTCCCTGCTGCTCATCTTTTGGCACACAGGGATAGCCTGCTTTAGGACTTCCTTCATGGAAAGTGTCCAGCCTTCCTGGGCTCTTTTGTCCTGCAGGGCTGCCTACCCAGGGAGCCTGTTGAGCCATCTCCTAGGTGAGCCAAAGTCTGCCCTCCAGCAGTCCAAGGTGGCAGTTCTGCTGGATCTCTTTCCTTGCTCTGACAATCAAAAACTCCAGGAACCTCCTGGACTGTTTCCCCTCTGCTGTGTTGATTTCCAGCAGACATCTGGTAAATTGCAGTTCCGCATGAGGATAAAGGCAATGACCTTGAGACTTCCCACAGAGAATATTATAATTCTAATTCTGATATTTATAATAGAATATTTCATCCAGCTCTCTGTTCTGTTTGAGCTCCAGACAATCCAAACACTCCCAGTCACACTGGGCTCCCCCACTGCCTCTCCTTCCTTGCCTGTCCCTCCTGATCCCTCCCTGTCTCCATGAAGGCGCCTATGCCATAGTTTTCCTGCTGCATGGTGACTTCCAGCTCCTCCTGGCTGTTGCCCACGCAGTGTGTGTTGGTGTAGGTGCACTCCAAGTGGGCTGTCTATCCCACCACATTTTCGGGGTGGAGAAGCTCTTAAAGTAGAAAGTAACATTAAAGTAAAATGCTAATTTAAAAGTTTCTTGGGTAAAAGTATTGCACATTGCACAGCTTACTAAGTTTATTTTTTTTAAACAAAGTAGTATTGCATTTTATTTATTATGCTCTCAGTTCATGGGATAACATTCTACTGCTCTTGTGACTCTTATCAGGAAATGCAGAAAAACCTCATGAGGAAGTGGTTGCATATAAACTTCAAGACACAGCGTTCTTTGACAAGAATGAATAAAGAGATTCAGAAAGTTTTCCTAGTGCTGGAAAACATTTTTGCAGTCTCAAGGATCTGGGAAAAAATTATAATGTAAAAAAAACCCCGAAACAACAAAAAACCAAACCCAAAACAACTATTGCCATAGACAGCATTTTGAGGCAGAGTTTTTCTAAGAAAAGGGATGTTGATCGGTCAGTGCAGGCCGTGCATGCTGGGGCTGTTCGCCCGGGAAGCGCGGCACTTCCCGCTGGGAAGCGGGAGCAGGCGCTGCAGGGCCGGGCGCGGCCGGCAGGTGGCGGCACAGGGAAGACAAGGCCCGCGGGCAGGGCTGGACCGGGGGGGATCCAGCGGGATCCAGGGCATCCAGGGCTCAGACAAGTGGGGATTAGGCCCCACTGCCTCTTGAAACGGGGGGATTCAGGGCTGAGACAGGGGGATTCAGGGAGTGATCCGGGTGTGATCCAAGAATAAGACAACTGTGACTCAGGGGGTGGTCCAGGGGTGTCCCAGGTGTGATCTAGGGCTGATCCAGGGGTAAGACAGCTGTGAGTCAGGGGCTTATCTAGGAGTGATCCGGGGTGATCCACGGAAAGACAGTTAGGATTTGGGGGGTGTGATCTAGGTGTAATTCAGGGGTGATCAAGTGATCCAGGAGTGATTCAGGGGTGAGCCGAGGGGGAGGGATGGTCCAGAGCCTGCCTGTCCTGCCTTCCAGACACAGCCTCGAGCTCCAGAAGTCTTCACTGCATCACTGCAAACACCGTGTTCTGTGGAAGCTTTACAGAAAGCTCATAACCGGGTATATTCACTCTAGTGTTTGTCTGTGAAACTTCTGATGGTCCAGTAGTTATGTGGTGTGCAGAATTATGAATTCTGATGTCCTGCTGAAAAAAATCACTATAGCAAAGTGGGGGGAAGTATTAATTGTCATTGGGGCTGTCAGTTTATGTCCAGTTGAGAAAAGAAATAAAACCTTTAAGCTGGTTCTCTCTACACCGATCACAGTTAACATTTGGTCACCCAGAGCAAGAAATTGCAGATAACTCACATGCTATGAATGTCTTTGGTATTGCATTTTCTTTGGTGACACGTGTGTGTGCATTCCCAGAAAAGGAAAAATGAAGAGAGAATTTAGGAGGTTTAATTTTCATTTTAAAATCTGCTTTGGTACCATCTGTAGTTCAGGGAGCATCTGCAGCACTGTCCTTGTTCTGCGTATTTATGGTGGTGTTCCGCATACTTTAGGGTGTTCTCTGCCTCAAACTTTTGTTGGAGAAGGCACAGGATTGAAACCATGAGTGTGTGCCTTCTCGTGGGGTGTGCATATGCAGTTATTTATACTGGTGATTTATGGTGTTGCCAGACGTGCCATTCCACAGTTTCATTTTAAAATTGTGAACAGGATTTGAGGCATAGACAAAAATTTGCCAGTGACCTGTCAAAGGTGAAGAAGGTAAGGGGGAACATTGTTACTTCTATGATTGTTTCCTCTTTGAATTTGTCTTTCGTTTTATTTTGACGTGGGTATTTTAGAAGCAAATAGTATGCATTTAAAATTAAAAGAACTCTGCCAGAGGTGAAGCGAAGACTTGGAAATTGGTTTAAACCTCAGTCTGCACGTCTAACCTTCTGCTAGTTGGCTGGTGATTTTTCTGTATTGCTTTCTGCAAAGAAAACAGTAGGAAACTTATCTCAGTGAATATCTCTCTCCATGGATATGTGCAGAGCTCTGTGAGCTGTTTGTGGATACAGCACGAACTTGTGCCCTGGTGAATTGGTGCTTACTGAGAGTTCAGTTCTGTGAGGTTTTGGAAGCTTAGCATGATGTATTTGTGGGGTAAATAGATTGAGACAGGTACCAAACCCCCTCTGTTCCACTTAACACAGGCTCAGCTTCTGCATGTGTTACATTAACCCTTGCATTGATTGAGCCACTGTTACTCTAGAGCTTTTAAAATGCAAGATCGTCTTTTTCACAGGTCAGATCATACAGAACTTTTTTTTTTCACAACTGTATTCAGTTCTAAGGACGTAGAAAGAAATTGCTTGATTTTAATTGACCTCAGAGTCAGTTTAAAAATGTGATTATCCTGTTGTTCAGACTTCAGAGTCTGCTGTGAAAGCACTTTTAGAAAGGAGTATCCCTTGGTAATGAAAACCCTTCCCTGCAGTTGGGTGGCTGTGTTCTTGCTGTGGTGACACAGCCGGGGCCTGGCCTTGCCCTCACACAGCAGTGCACGGGGTGGGTGAGCAGCACAAATCTGCACTTCTTGCAGCCCAGTGCTTTTGTAGAGTGAATTTGAAATATCTCCTAGTAGTTTATTATCCATATGGAACTGGCACTCTTGAAATCTAGAAGCGAGGAAACCACAAGTGGAAGTTGAGACATTCCACTGACCCAGTTAACTGTAATTGCAGGGTCAGAACTGGGGCCAGGAGCTTTGAGTTCTGCATGTAACGTTTGAGTGCTCAGCCCCATCCGAGTGGCATTACCTCATCTCACATCCATTCGGGGAAAGGGTTCCAAATCCCGCAAGAACAGATCTAAGTTATCCGAGGTCATTGTATGAACAGAATGTGGGGAATTCTTTTGACATTTTCAATTACAAGGGGATGCTTAAAACTCCGTTGGATGCAGCACTGCATCTGTCATGATTAGTGTGGTTGGGATAAAATGCATTTGCCAGGTGATTCTCCTGCATTGCCTTTCCTTGGTGTTCCAAGTGTCAGGTGGAAGTGAGGGATCGCAGTGTCAGGAAAAGGAAAAGTATAAATCTGCTGAGGTGCTGTGTGAAACACTGGCTTTCTGTGAGCAAATGGCATCAATTGGAACAAATGACATACTGCTTCCAGTGATGTCATCCAGAAAGGCTGAATTGCTTTTAATGCTTCCAGCCTGAATAAATTCCTTTTCTCTTTGAGTTCTTCCCAGCAATTGGCTTTTATATGGCAAGCAGCAGGCTTGATCTCTGTTTATTCCTTCATTTTGAAAATTTGGTGGTAGAAAAGGCAAGTAGAAAAAAAGCCCAAACACATTGTATGGAAGTACTAGTAACTCAGGAGTGTCTGAAGGCTTGGAGTTTTTTAAAACATTGCTGAGTGAGCTGCAGCAGTGATAGGGGGTTTTTTTAATGTATGTGTTTTTATAATGCTGTAAATATGACAGGGATAATAGACTAAGTTACACAGTCAAAAAATTCAAGCTGGAAGTGGTGTTTTTGTTTTTTCAAATCCATATCCATTTTTGTATATGTACACATGAACATCAGTGCAATGAAATCAGGCAGTGAAATAATGTATTGAGTAAAATACAGATGAATGTACAAATACAGATTTTTAGTTTATGTAACAGGTGACAATGTGATTAGAAACATGGCATTTTTAAGTGCTTGCTAAAGCACTAGCTTGATCTTCCTTGGATATTTTTAGCTCTTGAAATAATTCTCATTGCCATTAAGAAAATGTCATCGTTATGAGATCAGAATTTGGAAGGATCTTTGTTTCATTTAAGACTTTTCTGAAAATTATGCTACATTCTGTTTATTTTATAAATTACTCCCAGTCTCTGGCGCAAGGGCTGTGTCTTTTGAAATGAGTCTGTCCAGCAGGGGCTTTGAATGTCTGTGTTGACCAACGTTTGCAGTTTCTTGATACACACTATGGAGAAGTATTGCTGAACTGCATCTGATGATTTATATTGATATTAACAGTGACATTTCCTATAAAGACTGCTGTTAGCACTCCAAGGGCCTTCCTGCCACCTCCAGAGGATCAGGGAATTCCCACGTGCCCACCCTGAGTTCTCTGACCCCTCAGAAGGCCACGGACTATCCCAGAGTATTCTGTGGAAGTAATGTGTGATTACACATGAGTGAAGGCAGCAGGACACAGCTGGCAAAGTATTTGCTGCTTCAGAGAGAGTGTGTATTTTTTGGAGTTTGAAAGTAGAAGCTACCATAACTCTTGTTATTTAATCTAAATTAGTAGTGTTGGGTGCTTTTTTTCTCAAATTGAAAAGTGTAATTTTTAAGGGTTCAGTCAACTATTTTATTATTATTTTTTTGTATGTAATAGCCTCTGGTAGCTTTTTCTAAAACTTGCTATTTTTTTTTTACAAGTGTAACTGCTTGTTGAAATATGAAAGTGTTGTGAAAAGTTTTAGTACACTTCCTATGTCACACATCTACTGACTTTCTCAAAGGCTTCATTGTTCCTTGAGTGTGCTTAAATTACATTTTCATTAGTGTTATCAAAACAAAATGAAGAAAATTGTTTATTTCTTTGTGTTTATCTTGAAGGCATTCAGTGATAAAAACAGATAAGCAATGCAAAAAAATGTTTCGAATTCTGCAGGTGTTATGAAGTGTATTTCTGAAATTACTCTAGTAGATGTTGTTTTTGGGAATGCCTTCCTTTTCCTTTTCTTCGCTTAAAGAAATTGATCTCAAACCTTTTTGTTTGCAGAGTACAGAAAAGCCTTCCAGTTCTCAGCCTTTCAGTATTTAGACAAGTTGACTAATGGGAAAAGACAGGACTTATTGATTAGATTTATCATATGATGCCATTAGAGTTCCAATACAATGCATTTTGTTGTACAGGAGATAAAGCAATTTGCTAGAAGGCAACATCTAGGGAAACTTATGTTCTTATCAGAAAAAAGAGCCTCTCCATGTACTCTAAAGAATGAAAAGTGAGAGCATTATCTTTGAGATCAGTCCAGGGGACAATCATGGAATTGGATCCCTGATCCTTTTTTCCTGAGGGGTTCCTTTTGCAGGACCCTGATGTCTCAGTGCAGGGGTGGCACTTGCTGCAGCTGTCAGTGTCCCGAGGAGGGCAGGCCCTGGGAATGTGCTGCCTGCTGTGCTGGCAGGGCTGGAGCTTGGAGAATGCCTGCACATTTTTTCCCTTTTTTTTTTTTTTTTTTCTTTTTTTTCTTTTTTTTTTCTTTTTTTCTTTTTTTTCTTTTTTTTTTCTTTTTTTCTTTTTTTTCTTTTTTTTTTTTTTAATGTTTCGTTTGGTTGGTTTGGGTTTTTTACCTTCACATGCTTGTCTGTAACATCAGTTTGATAAAAGAAAGACTTCACTGTCTCCTTCCCTGTCAGTTGCAATTTCTCCCAGACGTTTCCTCTAAGATTGCAGCTTCAGGAGTTTCACACAACTGCCCCTACAGAAGATGGGAGAAAAGGGGAGGGGGGGGGGGAGAAGTTCTGAAATGTTTTATCTTCCCTCAATGCAATATGGAATTTCCTGCATTGTTCCCTGGGTGTCCAGGATCTGCGATAGGCAGA
This sequence comes from Atrichornis clamosus, assembly GCA_013400975.1. Lineage (NCBI taxonomy): Eukaryota > Metazoa > Chordata > Aves > Passeriformes > Menuridae > Atrichornis > Atrichornis clamosus. The sequence goes on along the minus strand of WBMZ01007536.1, from coordinate 57,392 downwards.
ACTCCAGTGTAGTTCACTAACATATTTTGCATAAATATTTGTGACAGTTTTAAAACCTCTCTTTTTTTCCCCCTCTCCTATTTCATAGCCAGAAACAACCAGGAGCTTTGTATCAGTGCAAAAGCATTGCTCAGTTCCCTTTGGTTTCAAATCCCACTATATTATGTTTTGAAATGATGAGGTTTCCAGCATAAAGCATCGCATTGTGTGTCTCTATATAACTTGTTTTACATGTTCTTAATTTGAACGTTTCTTCCCTTTTGATCTGTGTTTGATTAAATCTGTTGTGCCAAAGGCTGTGCTGGTGTCAGCAGAAACCCTGGCGTGTCCTGTAATCCCTGGGGCTTGGTGGCCCGAATGGTGAACTCAGGTGACCCCTGGGGCTTGTGGCTCTAAACCCTGTCAGAATGGGCACTCCTAAAACGGGAATTATGCCCTGGAAGTGCTTGTGTGGCACAGTCTGTGACCGAGCCCTCAGTTACAGGCTCTCGGGCTGGGACTTGTAATGCATCCTCTGCTCTGAGCTGAGCAGGGCTCTCCCAAACAGTCTGTGAGGAGGGATTATCTCCATTGTTATGGTTTTCTGTACCACTCCTGCTGTCCTTGGGCTTTCTGCTTCCAGGGAGTTGTAGAGGAAACAGCCCCTGGAGGAAGCTGGTTGTAGTTGGTAACTTCTTGCTGCTTAAATCTCTGTGACTTAGGCAATTGGTAATTGCTGTTGGCTATTAAAAAAATAAAAGGCTTTTAAAACTATGTGATTGAAACAGTTTTGCAGAAAACAAAGCATCCTTGAGTTGGACTTAGACCATGTTTCTATTCTGAGCTTTATGTTTTGGAGCAAAAGACCAGATTAAAAAAAAAACCAAACAAACAGGAAGATTTTTCAAGATATTTCTTTTCCTTACTGCTCCCTGAACAGTGGGGGTTTTTTTCCTCTCTTCTTCATCTCAAGTCATATTGATCTTCTGCCTGTCTCTTTCTTCTGCTTTGTTGCAGACTGGCTCAGACACTTCCCCAATATTTTCCAAACCTAGTAGCCAGTTACCATGTGCATGAAGCTTGATTTTTACATAGTATGTGGAATTTAGTGTTACCTAATTTTTAGCCAGGATTCTTCTCCTCCTGTCAGTCTCCACAGAAGATGCTTCTTTGCTAAGTAACAGAGGCACACAAATGCAATTGGCACTTTGATACAACTGAGAAGCCCTTCCTTGTGTGAAACTGCTGTAATGTGTCACATTAGATTGTCACATAAAGTGGTGATGTAGTTGTAACGTGGTGAAATCAAGCTTATTTGATCTGTAGGTGGTAGTTTAGTTTTATATCCCTACAGAGACATAAATTTAGGCTTAAAAGAATAGTCTGCGTCTCTGGCAGGTTTGTGCTCTTCCTAAACCTCAGTTATCTGTTTTTACTTGTTGCTGTAGTGTCTCAGTTTCTGGTGCTTTGCAGTTCCACCTGTGACAGGCACTGAGGCCTGGTTAGCAAAGTGATAACCAGGTTCTGTTCCTGGCATGGTTGGGAAAACATCAAGTCACTTCTCTTTGCTTCCTTTTCTCCTCCCTTGTAATGAGCAGAATGACAATGACTCCCTAGACTAAGTCTGAAAATTAAATACCTGTGTGTAAACATTTTGTCATTAGAGAATTCGTAGTCTTGAAAATAAAATATTTCAAAACACAGAAAAGCCACTCTCTCTGTAAAACCTTGTTTAAGCAGATATATCTGGTCATCTGGTAGCCTGTATTCTTTACCTACCAAATATGATTTTAGGTGATGAACCCCAGGGTCAGACACAGAAATTTTTTGCCTGGAGCTCTTTAGTCTACAGATGCTTGCACTGCACTTCTGCCTCAGTGTCTCCAGTCTGGATGTAATCAGTGATCTCATTTGCACTTGGGGTCTCCAGAGAAGAGAGAAGCTGTGCATTGTGTCCCCATCCATCTGTGTCCTGGGTAATGTCACGGGGTTGCTGGTCGGGTGCAGTTCAGTTCCACTGGCTGACCTGCATGGCATCAGTGTCAGTGCTGAGTGCCCTTCATTGCCACTGCCGTGTTGGCACAGCCCCGTGGAAATGTTTTGCACTGTGTTCTGCAGTTCCTGTAGGTCGTGGATGGTCCTGTTTCCTGAGCCACGTGATATCGCTGGACTTTACTGGCAATGGGATTTTGACAGGCCAGAGTGTAGCTCTTGGTGGGCAGAGTCGGGAGTAACTGGTAACTTCCAGAACTAGTGACTTGAGCAGCTGGTAAATGCAAAGTTCCTGAAAGGCAACGCTGTTTCCCAAAACCAGTTTTTTCAGTGCTTGAGTAGTCAGTCAGCAGCCTGATAAATTTTTGAGACGGAACTCCGCAATACAAACACTACCTGCTGCTTCATAATTTTCAGGGGTTTTTCCTTGGTCTTCCTGACTTTGCAGTAGTTTTACTGCTTCTGAACATGTAAATGCCTAATTGTCTGTCCCACAAAATACTGGTGGGACATAACTCAGCAGCTGTCAGTTTGAAAATGGGCGAAGCAGTTGAAGTTTGGTGCCTTTTTGTAATATCTGGCAGCTTTGCAGTGTGTCTGAGATACACTGCTTACTTGTGCAAAGTGATGATCCAGGAGGAAACCAGGCTTTTCTGGCAGGCTTTTACAACTTACGGAACAGAAAAATACTGCTTGATTTTCCTCTTGAAATTGTGCATTGGCTACAAGCCTTTAACACCAGGATTCCAGGAGGACAGTTTAGGACCCTGAGGATGGCTTCTCCGAGATCTTCCAGTGGCTGCACAGGATTTCTGGGATCATTTCAAACTCCTGGCAAGGATATTATAAAGATATGGGACATGCAATATTAATAAATACTACTTTTTTTATCTTTGTGCAGAAGGTCCTTCAAGTATTTGGAAAACCTCCTGTCAGTGACTTTCGAAAGCTCTAGTGGAGTAGTACAGTAGTGGCATATAAATATCATATAAATATATTTATATCACATATAAGTATCACCTGTAGGTCCCCCAAGACTGATGTTCACCCTGTCTTTGCCCTGCCCCTGTGCAGCAGCTGTTGGAAATGCCCCTCAGCCTGCAGGAGCTGGGGCAGACCCCAAGGAGTGCAGCATCCAGCTGAAATTCCAGGGGGGATTTTACACTGCACGGCACACACTAGATCCAAGAGCATCAGAGTGCTCCACGTTATCCAGCGTATGAGATTTCTGGGTGGAAATCTGTGGCCTAATACCACTTTTAGGGGCCTCTCCAAGAAGGAAAACAGATGACCCAGCGTTATGTAATAGTCTGTAGCCATGACAGCACAGCACCTTGTGGTTACCTGAGGCCAAGCACAGCATTTTAAGAAGTAACTTTCCCTGAACTGGTTTGTTTAATAGTTTTCTATTGTGCTGGTGAATATTCTTCGTAAAATCCACATTTAAAGAGAACTAAAGTCAAGAACAGGTATCAATGACTCCAGGCCACAAAACGTTACAGAGCTATTTTAAGTACCCCAGTGAATGGGATTTGAGAATTGCAGTGAAACTCCTCAGAAATCTGAGCAAAACAAAAGATAAAGATCTCTGAGAGTCCTCTGTCTCATACTGTTCTTTGTGTTCCTCTGAGCACTGTACACAAGTTTCACAGGAGACAGTTCAAAACCTTTATCTTCCCACTTTTGTTGTATCTGTCAATATTCTTCCTCTATGGCATGAATTATTTTTCCACTTGTTGGCCATATTCTCCTCTTTTATTCTTCTTCAGTGCTAGATGATCATGTTTAAAGAATTGGTTTTCTCATTAAAGAACTCAGGGTAGTTTTGTCTTCTTGACTATATTTTTTCCTCTTAACTGGATTTTTTTCAACAAGCTTCTTCACATTTTCTTCACAGGAAGTGTCTTTTTCAGGAGGTTTTTCACTGTCCTCTGTGGCAACAGCACTGCAGTTTGCCTTTGTTTCCAGTGAAATCCTTGAAGTGATAAATCCCAGAAACCTTCTGTATTAACATTGACTCTAAAACATTGTCAATGCAGGTTGAGGTGGCACAGAGAGGGACAAGTATCTGTGTTTATGATCAGTCTGCACCTCATTTCTGTTGTGAGTAGGAAATTTTGATTCTTAGAACAATAATTTAATTGAAGGTAATGTCTTGGTGTCCTGGAAGTCCATAGAAATGACAGCCGTTTCAGCTTGGCAGGAAAGTCTTTAGGGAAGAACAATTCAGCTGAATGGGGAAATGAGGCAGTTATTTTTAAAGAATAGTATCAAAACACACAAAGCCTACATATGCAATTTGAGTAAAGCTGGTGTATAAGATTTCAATGAGTTTTAACTTTGTGATAAGTCTAATGAGCCTGCTTTGTTTTGCCAAGGGTCTTAGGAGTAATAGTGTTGGATTTCTTCAAGGACCAATTTTACATTTAGTTTATAGACAAATTAATTTACTTCTGAGAGGAGGAAAAAAATAACTGGCCTGGAGACATGTATATTACTTTCCTGTTCTAAGAGGGAAATGTCTTTTAGCCACAGTTGGTATTTTTAAATTCTTGAAATGTAAAAAAGCAGAAGAAAAAAAGCCCTTTAGAAGGAAATAAAGCACATAGAGATACCAACAGCCATACCTTAATAATCGTGACTCTTCCTGCTCTGATTGGATATTAGTACTCAACACACATGTTATTTCTGATGCTTTCTATCCTGTTCGTCAGGCTAAAACGTGAATTCACAGCCTAATTAGGTAACCTGCATATCCTCCTTTATGCCTAGCGAGCCTTCCCAAGGCCGAGCCAACCAAGCATTCCCTTGGTGTAAATGAATCCTGTGGATGTTACAGGCCTGGGTGCAAAGAGATTTCAGTTTCCTGACAAGTGTCTGTGAGAAAGCAAGGCTTTCTCAAGGATGCTGCAGGAAAGCAATTTAAAAGTATTGTAAACTATGGTCTTGTTATGAGAGCAAAGAAGAAAACATGAGGTAAGAGTTAGTGGGTCCAGCCAATGCCTTCTGGAGGGTGGCTGGTCAGTGAACCAATGACCTTATGTTAGTCCAGCGTGCTAAGGTATATAAGCACCTTTGTAAATACAATAAAGAGGTCGGTTTGCACCTACATAAGGCCGTCCGTGTCGTTGGTGTCCGGGCTCGCTAGCGACATGAATCCCATTAACCCATGACAGGGTGGGGGGGCGGCCACCTGAGCAGCCACCCTCAAACACACGCCCAGCTGTAAGAACGCCTCCCCGGTCTCCTCTCTGTAGGGTGAAGGTGCTCAGGCCCCTCAGCCCTGTTTTTCCACCATTCCCTTCTCCTCGCGGATCCCCTGCCTTGCCCAGCTCCGTCTGTCCCGTGCGCATCCCTGGGCTCGGCGTTCCGGCCCGGCCATCCCCGCTCCAGAGTTAACTTGGGGCTTTCACCAGCGCAACAGCAGCCCTCGGTGTGGTTGCTTAATTGCATCCACGTTCTGTGTGGTGAATAACATTCCCCACTCACGGAGCACAATTAGCAGACAAATGCCCTCCTTCCTCTCGAGCTGGAGGCAGGGGAGAACGTATGAAGATGTTGTATCTGTAAAAACAGATGTGTTGTTTAAATGCTGCAAGCTAAACAAGGAATAATTAAGGTTAATGTGCTGCCATTTCAGTTTTTAAAACCACATATGAGAACAATGTCTGAGACAGAAGGATCTGATTTAAGTTCAATTGTTACTTGCTAAACTTGCCTGACTGAGTGGAAAATAATTTGGTTGGTTGTTCTTTGAGGTGGCAGGTTTAAAGACCAATATTTTCTGTGCCACTCTGGGTTTGCTTTCAGTGCAATTGCTTTAAGATACAGTTCTTGTCTGGCTAAGTACTGAAGCCTTCTGCTAGAATTGTGAGTGTTTAAACCATCTGAAACCTTGGCATCATATATTAACTGCCTTTTTTGAAAGAATCTCATCCAGTTGCAAGACTTAATCTTAAATATTCTTCTTCTAAGTTACAGTTTTTTAGTGTCCACGGTGTTTCTAGAAAATGAATTTGTGAATGCCGTACATTGTAAGTTCTAGAACTGGAGTTCCTGGAGCTGTTCTTTCATTGGGGCAAAACTGACTGACAAGTATGACAAGCAGTGTGAAAGCTGATACTGATCTGTCAATCTTTGAGGCATCCCCTCTCATTTCCAAGGAGTTAATGAAAGCTGATTTTATATTCCTCTCCTGTTAAGCATGGGAGGACATCTAAATATGCAATATGTGGGTTGTGGGGTTTTTTTTGTTTTCAGTTCTATTTCATTCACAGAATGTAAATAATAGATACTTTTATTACAATACAACAGTATGGCAAAAAAGTGAAAAATATACGTGGGGGGAAATCTACCACTAGAGAGAGCTTACAAAGTGTTCTGAAAAAGGTAGGAAATGTTTATATGTAAATTACAGTTTAAGGTTGGAACTTTGTATAGAGCTGTGAAAATTTATTAGGAAAAAAAATGTGTGATGTGCTGAAGATTTGAGACTCCTTAATAGTTTGCGTCCTGCCTAAAACTAGGTTCTTGAAAGTAGGAGTATGTGTGGCATTGGTGTTCTGAGGCAGCGGTGCTGTGCCATGTTTAGGATAGCACTTGGCTGCATTTATGTGCAAAATTAGCTCAAGTTTTGGCATTTGAATTGTCTGAATATCAGTGTGTTAGAAGGAATTTCTGAAAATTCTCAGCAGGAAGAGAGAAGAAGGTAGGATCTGTCCATAAAGAATTTGTTGGTCTGGAATTCAGACAGCTGGAATCTCTCTGGAGAACTGGACTGAAGGGAGACTTTCACCTGGGTCTCCTGCTTCCTAGGGAAGAGTCCAAATCATCAGCATGTGGAAATGTGATAAAGTATATAAACTACAGCATAAACAAACCTGTGGGCATGGATTCACTTGGTAGAACTGGTTCACTTTTTAAGGCAAAATTCTGCTTTTAATAGGTGATGTTTCTGGATTTCCAATTTGCTTTTTTTTTGTAATTGTAATCTAAGTGCATATTCCCTTCCCTCTTCCTCCGTGTGCCTCCAGAATGTTGTGCCAGTGGCCAGAAGCTGAGCTCTTTAGCTGGTATGGCTTTGGCAGTGGGAATGGTCAAGGAGAAAGAAAAGGAGGACAGAGAATTAGGGGGATTTAAGACTGGAGAAGAGCAGGATAATAGTGTGTAAAGTAGCCATCACCTCTTGAGAATCGTGGTATACTTTCCATTATAAATCTGGATGTGTATTATCTAATTAAACATTCATCAAGGGTTTTTGTCAGAACTGATTCACTCGTGTGTGTGTCTCAAATTAAAACAACCAAACCAAACAGCTGATTCCAAGTCTTCTGTAACTGAACTCCTTAAAAACACTCCATGTGTAATTTTTTTTGTAAAAAAAAAAACAACCCAAAGGAATACTTTGCTAGAGTCATTTTATGTCAGCTAATTTGATACGAAGACAAAAGCTGTTACTTCTGTGAAGTCACTATGAGAGAGAGGTTATGAGTGCAGTAAATGAGACATCAGCATCCCAGGGTGGCTGCTGGATCGACACAAGGCCTGTTTATATGACAAGCAGAGGGAGGGTGGCAGAAAACAAAGGCATTCGGGGATTCTGATGGCAAAACAGATCACTAAATAGCTAAACTAACTCCTGAACAATTAGTGATTTGGTAGCTTGTGAAGTTTTGGTTTTGCTTTGTAGGAAGCAGAAGTCAGGAGAGGACGAACAGGTTTGACTCAAGAGGAAGAAGCTGAGTGAGAAGGTTTTGTCTGTGTTCCTGAAAACAGCTTGGGGGGGTTCTTCACTGGTGACTGATACCAAAATGATCTGCTTACAAATCTGAGAATAAAAAGTATGCCAGCATTAGAGGAGAAATACAAACCATGTGTGCCTATTTTATCAGGGTTTCTATTGGGGTGTAAATTTCATTTCGGTGGACTTGGCCCTTGTACCATTACACAAGGAGCAAGGGATAGCAGGAAACTGAACAGGATTTGAATGGATACAGTCTGAGAATAAAAGTTTCAAAGCATTTAGGCTCTTAAATCTTGACTTTAGCTTATTCTATGTGACAGTTTGATCTTGGTTTTCAAGAGCACAGAGTGAAGTCCTGTGCTTTGATTAAATATCTATATGTATGTACTGGGGTAGTAAAAGCCACAAAACAATAGAGCATTTCTGCACAAAGATGATTTTTTTCCCTGCCTTTTTGAATATTGAATTTGGTAACTCAGATGAGCTTTTTAACTAAATTATTGACTTCTGTTCCTTTCACACCTTGGCTTTTCTTCCAGAGGCACTACTTCAGTGATCTATGCCCTTAAAGATATGGGCTGATGGTCACATATTGGAGTTTGCTTGCAGAGCAGTTGCATTTCTGTTAAAATGTCATTGCTCTATTATACTGTTTTCCATTCCATGAGAAGGATTTTTCCTTCCCAGAAACTGGTGAAGGTTTCAAGATCCTTTCATTTCCACTCTTATTCTTCAGCAGGAACCTGTGTGAGAATCAAACCCTTTGTACTGGAAATAATCAAGTGCTGCACTCCTGTTGGCTGATAATTGTTGTGGTCTTCACTTCCAAACAACTCATAATTTGTTGAATCATTCTCACTTCACTTTTTTGCAGTAATTGTTGCACTGACATCAAAGTGGTTTGGTCAGGCCTCATGTGGTGTTGAGCAACAGTGGTGTCTCAGTTTCCGACTGACCGCTTTCGGTTTGGTCTAAAAAAGGATTCCAAGACCTTGTCCACAAAAGAGTGTTTGTCAAAATTGCTCTTCCAGTGTAATTATGTGACAATACAAAACAAATACTGTAATGCTCTGGGTGTTTGCTCTTACATTAATGGGGGCTTTTTTTCACTATCGCTTAGTTCACTGACTTGATATAAGCTAAACATAATAAACATAATTTTAACCCAAACAAGACTATTTGGGCAGGGATTTGCAGGAATTTTACTAGTGTTGTTCAGAGCACACCTTAAATGATTGGTAGAACTGGGAGCATAGACAAGCCTACTTTCATCCTACTTCCCAGGAACAGAAAGGCAAATTATCCACAGACTTCAGCAGAAGCTGACTGGATTTTACGTGGTTATTTACTGGGAGTACATGGGCATCCCATTTTGGTTATGCTTTTGTCACTTAAATCTAACATTGAAGTACATGGATTCAAAAAAAAGCTATAATAGCTAATTTTTTCAAGCTCTCTGATTTTTTTTTTTTGGTGTGCTAATACTCATTTTCTCTGAATTTTTTTCATATGGATTGTAATGCAGTGGTGAAGAATATCCAGTGACAAAGAAGTAAAGATGTGGGGGCACACTGTCTCCAACATCTAAGAGTTAGATCTGATGTCTTTTACACTGTCTGTTTTCCTGTGCTTCATGGTAGTTCAAGGCTGTAAATACAGTAAGTATTTACAGGAAGTTTCTTATTGAAGAAATGAGACTATTCTAAGGAGAACCACTTACATCTTCTGTCCCTTTTGTTAGCAGGAATCTGTTGGAATTAGACAAAGACTGTGAAAATTACAGAAGTGCTTGCATCATGTAATGTAATTGGATAATTTGATGACAACCCATCAAATAGTTTCATTATGGGTCAAGTGATAGTGATCAGTGGTAAACCACCAAAAGCCAGGGAGGGGAAGTGGGTAAGGAGAACTGTCTGTTGGAAGAAAAGGGAAGGCTGAGAGAAAGTAATGTGGATGCAAGATTTCCTTTTAGAAGTCACTACTTTTTCCTCACTGGTTTGTAATATTTGGGGAAGGAGGGTCAAAATAACTTTTTATTTAAGAGTTTTAGTGGATGGATTGTATACATCCTGTTCCTTCTGCACAAAACATCTGGATTGCAGAAATCCTCACAAAAATCAGTCTGACTCAGTCCATTTGTTGGTGGTGTCAAAGCAGTTGAGTAGACATGGAGATTATATAAACCCATATAAATGACTCTGAGGTACTAAGCAATGAGTTTTATACTTCCAGGTGGGTTGAGACATGCTTCCCACAGATCAGGTTTAATAGATGTAAAGCAAAATACATGAGTAGAATGGCAGATCTAGCATTACTCACATTTTAAATGGTTTAAGACTATCACTGAGGTTGCACTTCTGTTCACTTATTTAAGTACTAAATTATTTTGGGGTTTGCTTTTTGTTGTGTTGGGGTTTTTTTCTTTTTCTTTTTGAAAGGGAGGGAGAAAACTCCACCTGGTTGTAGCCCTTTGAAAAGGACCAAAAGGGGAAAAAAAAAAAAATCTCAACTACTATGGATATTTTTATTTTCCATAGGCAAAATTTCAGTGTATTCCAAAGAGGACAGTAAGAACCACGGCAAACCCTCTCTCTCCACTGGGTTGAGGGAGTCCTTGTGACTCCACAGCTGCTGAAGGCAGCAGTAACCTGTGATTCCAAGGGCTCTCTGCTTCATCCAGAGTTGTGTGGCTCTGATCCCTGGTTGTGGCAGTACTTCTCCCAGATAAATTGTAAACCACAACTTTCTGCCATGGTCTCTTGATTTTTGTTTCCTGGGTAAAACTTCTGGTCAGATTATTTGTTGGCTTAGAATTTCCCATTCCAAAATCAATACGGACATGCAGCATTTAGCTTCAAATTTGGTCCTAGGGCAACTTTTGTACCTCTTGGTAGCCTTAGAAATCTGCTGTAAGAGTCAGCAGTGTGGTTGTTCCGTGCTGTCCCTGTACCGTCTCGGTTTGGTTCTGTTACTATTTTTTTTTCTAGTAAAACATCAGCTCAGAGCTGAGACTGTTCCTTTTTTGTGAGACTCCAGGTGCTGTTCTGCAGAAAGGCAGTAACTGCAAGGCTATTTCTCTACCATGCAGGGAGAACTAATTCTTTCCAAGGTGTGTTAATAGTGTGAAGAGTGACTGAACGTGGCATCCTGGGAATTTTGTGTTTAATTCATTCCTTTCCCTGTGTCTGCATTTCTTTCTCTCAAAGACTTAGGGATTCACTTTCTTACAGGTCAGAGAAGGGTTCAGTGTGAAAACCTCTGTGTGTGCTTTCAGCTCTGCACTCACCATAAGATTCCCCACTTGGAATTCAGTTTGCTGCTTGTGGCTGATATGCACAGAAGGACACAATTCAAGAGGTTTCACACTCCTACTGTTTAGACTGTGTTAACTCATAGAATTTCGGGATTTTTTATTGTTTAGAACAAGCAGCTGTGACTCAGAATTCTTTAGGATTCAGAGCGCTGAATATAAAGATACTTTATATATTTTTATATACTCAGCCATCACATCTGACCAGACAGACTTTACAGGGAGATGGGGAGGAGACTCTGCTGACCAGGGCTATCCATGACGCTTTCCTTGAAGGTGATAAATGTCCTAATTCCTCATCAACCACCCATTCAAATAACTTTTAAATGCAGATGGAAGGACTTCAGTTTACAGTGTTAGGTGACCTTGGGTTGTCTTAGATTTTAAGAAGTGGCACAGGTGACTTCACCCAAGTTCTATGTTGCTTCAATAACCTGCCTTCCTTACCTTCTAAGAGAGATTGGTGTTTGCTCTGTGGGAGGCACTTGTACCTCCCCTGTAAGCCCTTCACCTTCTGAGCAAGGAAAATGAGCTCTGTTTTCACCTGAGAAAACTCATGGGGTGTCTTGTGCATCTCAGAACCTTTACCTCAGGCAACAGCAGAGTAGCAGCCATGCCTAAGAAATCATTTTCTCTTGAGATAGGTGCACATGCACATGTTGTCTCCTGAATTGTCCTGAGATTCCCTAAATAAATACTTCGCTTTTCCTTTTCCACTTCTCCTCTGAGGCTGCACAGACCCTGTGGCCTACATCGGAGCTTGGCAGAGAAGACTGTGTATGATTTTCTGAGGTGCCTGTTCTCATTCGGCTGGGCTGCTGACACCGAGCTCCCTCCCTGCTGCTTCTCCAGCACCAGCCTCCCCTCCCTGCCAAGGAGCCAGGCACCGACATCCAAATGCATCTGGAAAACAATGCTTATATCTATTCTAGCAAAATATATCGGATCAAAATCTGGGCGACTCAGACACTGGATATCTATCCCACATTTTTAAATTTTAAGTGTGCTTTCTAGCACAATTTGAGTCCATGCAAACTCTCACCTAAACCATGCTTGAGAATATTTATCCTGCCAAAGTTCAAGCTTGTGGTCTTTAAGACCATCTGTCCTGTATGTAGGAACTCACTGGAGCTCTTCTGCTCCCTGTTTTGCTGGGTTCAGATCTGAAGGGCACCCCTCAGATCCTCACCCAGCTGCCCCTGTTGGCACAGATCCGAGTCTACTTTTCTGTGAATTCCAAAGCCAGTGGAAGGTGTTGTCCGGAAGGAACTGTTCCTCCCACCGCTGGTAACTCAAACCAGGCTAATTGCTGTCTAGTTGCTAATTGCAAAACTTACATTTAAGAAAAAAACCAGTACTGTTTCAGTATTTGCATATAGTACCACTTATCTTTTTAGTAACAGAAGAAAGGGTTTGGAAGTTCAGAATCTGCATCTCTGAGACGTGCCTGGCAAGTGTCCCAGTAGGGATGGTTCCGTCAGCAGCAGTGCCACCTCTCCCTAATGAGGACTCTGCAGCAGATGTGTTGCTGACAAAACCAAGGGACCTGCCTGTTCCCTGCCATTTTTAAAGTATTATAGAATGTATAGGGGAGAAAGAGTGTGGCTTATTTTCATCCTACAGGGCTGTTGCTTTACTAAATGTGATGGAGTTTTTTGCTGTCTCTATACTTGTCTAGTTAAGGACCAGGGTTAGTCCCTGAACCTTCCTTTGCTTTGGTACTACATTCACACAGGCTTCTTTTGGGTCAAACTGACTTTATAGGTGTGCTTTTGGGCCTTTGGGGAAATGAAGTTTGCAGGAGTGTGAATTCAGTCTGTATTTTCAGGCCACCTGTGTGCTGGTGGTATTAGTTTCTCTCAGAGTTCAGAAATTTGTTCTTTGTAGAAGGCTTGTAAGTTTTCCTGTATGTTTTCCTTTAGTTTGCATTAAGTCTAGGTCACTTTATGAAAATAAATCCCATTCTGTAGTAGTTGAAAACTTGGGAGAAATGAGTGGTTTTGGCAAGGCAGTACAGTTTCTGTACCACTGTGTTTTCCAAGGCTATAACTGCATTTAAAAGGTATTGGTACAAATGGCAGTATCACAAATAATAAGATGTGCTTTACAGATGTCCCTGTCTTTATCATTCCCTACCTCTTTCCTATATGCTACTCCAGAAATAATAAAAACAGCTCTGGAAAGAGTTGGCCAGAGGTTGGATTCAGGGAATCCCCTCATTGTTGAATGTGTTGAAATTGGGTTAAATCTGATAAAGGACAGCAGAGGTTCATCTCTTATAAAGACACACATTACCCAGACAGATGGATGAAATTCAGCTTCCTACAGTGCTTTGGGACCTGGTTTCAGACTCCTAACTCCAAATAGGATATATGCTGAATAAACCATAACATGAACTAAGTGTATAACATTTAGCATATAAAGAACCAAACCAGTAATCCAGCCAGTGTGCAGAATGATTGTTAAAGCTCTGCAACAAACGTGAGTGAACTTAAAATACAGGTGAACATGGCCCAGTTCTTAGTTGAGAACAGTATGAGAGCCTATGACCACTTGCTATTAATTAGGTAATTTAAGAAGCAAACCCATATTGATATTTTCAAAGCAAAGGAATTCATTGTTTAGTATTTGCATTATATAACATTTTTCTATTGGGAACCCCCTAGCACAGGAGGGGCATATTGTGACTGGGCCAGGAACTGAGTGGAGCAGTTCTACACCTATCGGCATCTCTCAGCGTGGTTTTCAGGATGTTGATGGGCATTTTCCTGTATCTTTAACCATCTCAGTGGTGTTGTATCACATAGGCACAGTGCTGGGGCACCTTGTGTGTGGAACTCCTCGATATTTCTGTAGTTCCATACCATGTGGACAAGCAAAGCTCCCAAGGCAAGGCTGCTGCTACTGCAGTGATCAGCCTGTCCTGCCTGGCTTCCTGCTCTTCCTGGCAGTCAGGTGTGGATGGTTTCTGTGACATGAACTGCCTCGTGCCAAAGCAAGTGTGACATTCCACTTTAGAAGTGAGCAGCATGAACTGTGGGTCCAGAGATCCCACACAAACACAACTTCATACAACACAAACGGTGCTAAGAAAGAACATAGATCCTCCTGCAGCTGGCATGGCTGTGTGAGCGTGTCTCACGTGTACTGACTTCTGAAAATCAGCATTTGTTACTTCAGACCCCGTCTAAAAGGTTTCCTTTGGTCTTAGCTCGACATTTGTTGGTGGTTTTCAATAGTCAGTGCAGATGTTTAAAGGGTGAAACAAATCTGTAACAGGGTAAATAGTGCTTCAGCTTAGGTAAAACACTCTGTTCATATTCTCCAAACCAAACAAACCAGCACAGACTCCATCAAATCTTCTGCCTGAACTCTGTTATATATCCATGAGAATGAATAGAAGCTGAACACCTCTGTGACTGCTTTCACACAGAGGCTGTCTGCACCATTCTTTCTGTATATAGGTACCAGATTTGTGAAGGTTTAAACTCCTGGCTAACACCAGTAATGCCTGCAGTGCCAATTCAGACAGAGAGGAGTGCTGCAAAAGTGGAGAAACAGGGCTACCCTGGGGTTGCAGAAAGATGAGATCACTCAGGGATGTGTTGAATGCTAACATTATGTAAATGCTGATCACCACACCTTCCCAGAGGCAGAATTATTCGCTCCCCTAAAGGGGAAAGTTTCTGAATACAGCCTCTGAAGTTGCAAGAATAATTTGTCCAGGGACAGGTTCATTCTTGTTTGGCAGATTTTTTCAGTGCTTGGCTTGAAGAGCAATAGAATTGAGGAGGATCAGCGTTTAGGAAAAACAAAGAATAAAAGTACATAAAAATGATAAAAAGCCCAACCTCCAACCATAATACCAACAGAGCAATGAAAACCGAACAAAACCTGAGAGGCCTGTGGAAAAGATGCTCCTCTAAGCTCTGTCTTTTGCATTACAAGGTGTTTGCCTGTGAGCACCTCTCCAAAGCTGAAAGTATTCAAGCTGCTGTGTGGAGGAGAGGCTGCTGGGATTGGCAGTTCTTGAATCACCTCGGGTGATGTTGTACTGAAGTGGAGACTCCCGTGGAACACTTCCCTGGTGTCACACCTGAGCAGAAAGGGTCAGCTCTAGGAGTGCTCCTGAAGTCTCTCCTGCCAACTGCATGTTATTTCTTCCTTGAGGATCTTCACTGTGCTCAGAGAGCTACAGAACTGTTCTGGTTTACTCTTCCAGGGGAGCATTTTCCTCTTCTCCTTCCAGCACTGTGTACCTCATGCCCATGACTCTGGATGGCTTAAAAGATTAACAGAATTGTTACTCTACAGCTTTCTTTTGTGCATGACTTCTGGCCTCTCTTTTTCCTTAGATACAGTACTGTTGATTTGGTTAAAAAAGATGGTAAAATGCTAATAGATTGGGGAGGCTGACTGCTTATCAGTCTTTTCAGAGACTATGCGACATTTGCTTTTATTTTTAGAAGTTTATTTCTTTCTAGATAAATCTTAATGGTCCTTTAGAGATGCAAACAGCAATGGGTTTGTTAGAGCTGCAATTAGGAATGCCAGTAAGAAGATACCTTACAAATGAATATAGAAACAGGAACATTGGTAGGAAAAAAAGAGACATAGTTTTGTTTTCTGTTCTACATAGATATAATAAAGGATAAACAAAAAATTCAAGGTAGTCTTAAGAATTAAGACTTTGATTAAAAATGATCTTTACCCTATGGTGAATTTATTCGGTGGCTTGAACCCAAGGCTAAATGTCCTACAGGCCAGAGGACTGAAACCTAGGAAAGAAACCAGGTTACTGAGGTGCGTTATAGGCAGGGAGAAGGAGGAAGATATCAAACATGGGACTGAAATGGCAGTTTGGTGGCATCCCTGGAGGAGAAGAACGTCGATGCAGGTGAACACAGCGCAGAGTCATTCTCTGCCATGAAGAGGTTCCTGGAGCATTCAGGGGACACAGGGCACAGGCATTAAGGGATGGACTGCATCCAGATTATGGAACTGGAGGAAGACTGCAGGGAAAGCATGGAAAGCTACAGCTGGCGAACCAGTCATATAAAGATTAACAGAAATTGGAGCAGTGGATGTGGATGCTGAGGTGGAAAGGAGGAAGAGTGAAGCTAAGGGTGTTGTTCAATGACACTGTTACCAGAAGAGAGATTTTGTTGCGGAAGTACAGGCAGAACAATGTTTTTGGATGTTTAAGTGAAAAATCTCTCAGATACTAAAGTAGAATTTTTTTAATTATAGAAACAGGTTTTTTATTGGCTTTACTCTATTTGAAATCAGCCTGCAATTGCAGGTACAGAAATTATATGGAGATTTTCCATATACATACTAGTTCATCAAATTTCCCTCACCTTTCAGCTGAAGTGAAGAGACTCTTTGCTTCTTCAACTCCAATTAGTTTAGTTTTTAAAGTAGTTCCTGAGGCATAAGCAGTAAATGTTTCTCCCAAATTATTACGCTCCTTCTTTTTACCAGTCCTTTAATATTTATTTCAGGAGCTATAGGCAGTACTTTTCATGCATTAAATACAATTTATTGACTAGGTTGAAGAAAAAGTACAACCTGTCCCATGAAATGTGTTATTTGCCAGTTGCTGTTTCATTAAATACTCTGGCTTGTTTCATGGGAGCCTTTAGCTGCTGAACTTTTGAAAGGTAACATGAAACATAGGAAGCGAGAGTTTGCCTTTTTTTTCCCTTATTTTCTCCCCTCAGAAGTGGAGTCTGTACTTCTATTGGTCTAGTAAAGCTGTGTTTTTAGGAGGTTGTTTTTAATTTAACCAACACAAAAGTCTATCTAGCTTCTTGTCCCATGTGGTCTACACGACCCAAAAAATTACTCAGTTAAATACCATATTTAAGGACAAGAGAGAAGTGAGTTGTGATTTTGCAATACTTCATCAAGTGGGCTGTGTTTTTAAAAACACGATGTCTTTCATATATTCCACGGTTCTTTTACTCTGTTCCGTGCAGAAAATGAAAAGGTAATCTTACGGTTCATGTTTGTCAAAGAGTTCTAGGGCTCCTCCTGTGCATTCTGTAATCCCCAAACTGTTTCCTATTTCGTTTTCTCCAGTAAGTCTTTGAGTGAGTATTCTTGTGGATTTGATTTAAGTCATTCACAGAGATGTGAGGAAAACATCGTATTAAAGGTGTGATAATAAAGGGTGAAAGAAAAAATTGGTCAGTTCTGTTCTCACATTTCTGTAGGTTTGTATGATTCTGTAATACTTAAAGAAAATTAAAATGGATTTCTGGGACAGAAAATTGCTTCCGGAATGGGACAGCATTCACAATGCATTCTGTAACTGAGGTGGGGTTCCCTGTGGATTGTGCCTGGCAAGGTCTGAGTGTGGAACAGCTGGCGAGGGAACACACATGTTCAGGTACCTGTTTGTGCACCATGTGGGGGAAACCAGCAAGGAAAAACTGAGAGCTGTGAGATTTCAAACTTTCCTGTGCTTTCAAAGGCTGTAAGTGTGTGTTTCAGAGAGTTCTGCAGTTGGATTCAGGCTGGTGATGTGTGTCCCTACCTGCTATATGTTTGCACTAATAGCAGGCTTAAATTTGTATCAGTGAGAAGTCAGCTGACCTCCCTCTACTTACACACCTTTGCTCCCAAATTGAAAGTTTTACAGTTCCAGTTTTCAAAAATATCCAATCAATTCTTTGTGGTAGCCTTGCCAGGTGAGAGGCACTAAGTGAAGCCACTGTTTGAGCTGTCTCAAAAGGGGAGAGGTTTTTTTTTATAACTGGTTTATACCCATTGGAACCTCGTGGCTAAAAGTTCTCAGGCAGTTTAGGATGAAATTGCGGTATTACCCGATGGCTCCCCATGGGCAAAAAGGGCTGTCACTAGACCTGCACTCAGCATTTGCTCTGACAAGTGTTTCCAGGTATATGCCAGCAGTTATCAGGATTTTCAAATCAATTTACCTATTGTTTGTAAACTGGTTAATCCTGTAGGTCATTTTAATCTGTCCATATCTTTTGTGCTAAAGCATCTATTGGCACTTGAGGGGAACGTATGACAGTCATTTTTATCTTAGAACTAAACCATCTGAGTTAACTTCTGCAGTTGTAGTTGGAAGAGTAGAGACAGGCTGTGTTAAAATAAGATTTCTAAGCAGCACTGGTAATTAATAAAGATACAAAGCAAATTACTACTTGTGAGAAACATCTGTGATTGTGAGAACACTGCCCACGCTCAGATGAAGTGAACATGGCCTGGGTGGTTCTCTTTTTAGTGAGGGTGACTAAGGAGGACAGACCTTGTAACTGAGAGACGCTGGTGCTGAGCATCTTATGGTTAAATGGGGTGTCTTAGGGCTATAGAGGAATTGTGATTTGTCCACCTCATTAGCCTCTTGGGTGAAGCTGAAGCCAGTTCTCAGTACGAAATCCATTCTGAACCCGAAATCCATTCTGAACCCCAAATCCATGCAGTTGTCTCTGAAAAGGCGTGGCCTTGCCAGGACAAGCAGGGGCTGCCTCAGGGTCCCAAAAGTGAGATGGTGTCTTATGGTCAGCAGAGGTTGGGAGGATACCACTGCAGCTTTCTGTGAAATTTCGGTCAGAAGGGCTGTCCTTGGAGGTACTTGAGCAATTCAGGACCTCAGAAACTTTCTCCGCTTTGGAATAGCTTTTTTCTTTCCTGTGTATGTAGGAAACTAGCAAAAATCCTGGTAGTTGCAATTCTATTATTTTACTAAAGTAGAAGGGATTCTATAAAATTGGATTTGTTCTTGGTTCGTTTGAACTATTCTTTAAAAAACAACCTAAATCCCACCATTCTTTATCAATCAGATGCTTTTATTTCCTGTTTTTCTTTCCCATTTGGAAGTTTCTCAAACAGTAAACACGTGTTTTCAGAGCATACAAACTGAAATGTTTGTTATTTATGAAATAAAACTTTTTCCTGGGGTCTGTTAACAATCAAACTTTTGAAAGGCATTCTTGTCAAATTTCAGTGTTACAAATTTTGCTTAAATTGATAGATAGAGGATACTGTTTTATGTAGTTTGTTTCCAGATCTTCCTATAGCACATTTTTGTGACAGTAATGTAAACACATCTACAGTACAGCAGAGGAGGACTTCTGATAATGCAATATGTTTAAATAGTACACATTTTTCTAAGTATAACTTTGTCTGAAGATGACTTCTCAGTGATGTAGGATTTAATAAAACTTCTGTTTAAATAAAGCCTCTGGAAAACCAGATCATATACAACAGTAAATGCTGTTCTATCTCATTTAGATTCTGTAGGAGCTCTTTCAGTCAAGTCAAAAAGATCCTTTATGTTATATATCAGCTGTGCACTATTTTTTTCTTTTGAGTGGAAAGGCAATCCAAAATTTGAAAACCAAACCATAGCCATTGATCAGGATGCAGCTAATGCCCCCAGTGTATTTTAAAATAAAGTAATACATAGGAGAAGAGGAAGGAAAGGTAGAATTGGGTTATCTCAGTCTTTTGTAGGTTTGCAGCATCAAAATTAATTAACCTTTACCTGTTTATAAATAATTGCATTACTCTGACTGTAAGTTAAAATGTGACTTGAAGACAATTCTGTCTCAGATATGTTTTCCTTCAAGTCAGTAGAGCAGGTAGTGTGGTGAATGTCCCAAGAAGTACTCCTTCTAATTTCCCCAGTACTTAAAGGTGATACAGTTAGGAGAATGAATTATTTTGATTATTTGTTTATCAGTGCAACAGTGGTTTTATAGATTTAAACTGAAAAAAAGGCAACTTAAAGCCTCCTGATAGTGTCAGACATTTGGAAAAGCTTTGTGTGTTTAGTAAGGTCAGCTTTCTCTGGCTTTATTTCCCATGGTAGGGTCAGTTTGTCCCTTCTGGCAGCAGCTCTTATCCTGATCAGATGTGCTGTAGGAGCCTGTGGAATTTTTTGCTTCTGCTGAAGATTTCCATTATGTTTGTGCTGCTTCCAGATACTTCACTGTACTTCTGAGCAAGGCTTTCAGTTACCATCTTCATGCCATGACATCCAGATGCTGAGGATTTATTTCCGTTCACATGTAAGAAGCAGTCTGGGAAAATGCTTATCAGGTGGTCTCTATTACAAATTTATACAGCACCTACCAGCAGAAACAAGAATGCAGTCTCAAGAGCATGCAGGTATTAGACTTGATAAAGAAGGTTGAGTGTGTTATTTTTCATCTCAGGCAATATCCCTCTGTGGAAAAGAGCTGTAGAGATTAATTATTTGGATTAAATAAATGCATGATTTTATATAGAAATCATTCTGAAAGCTTACAGATTTTGTTGCCATGCTTTTTAGTTTTGAGATGTTTCATTATTCATCTGTAATTCTGTAGCAGGACCACCGCATTCAGCTGTTGGTGGTTAACATCATATATCATGGAATATTTTCCTCAGAGTTGCAGTGTGTGTTGTAGTCCTTAGCCTACACATGTTAGACTCAGTTAATACTTAGTATTTTGGAAGCAATAGGAAATGGTTTATTTGTCTTTTTTTCTTTTTAAAGTCAGATTTCATAGTGCAGTAGTACCTTTAAAATACCTCAGCTAAGCAGAATTGACCAGCAGTTTGAAAGGCTCATGAGTGAACAGTGAATTTTGACAAGTGAGGATGAGAAGCAGCTGGCTGGTTCATCTTTCTGTGGACATCTGTCCATACGTGCACACCCTGTCCTTCCTGGCTGGATCCGAATGTCGAGGCAAAAGCAGAGCAGCAGAGCTTTGCCCAGTGCAGGTGGGCTCTGCCCATGCTGTGCTCAGGAGTTGAGAGTATTTCTTGCGCTGTTTTGGTGACAAAACCTGGGCTGGTACCTCCTGCACACACCCAGCTTGTGGATCTGGGGCACTGAGTAAATAACAAACACAAATACACCAGTTGAAGGGAGGAAGTGATGGCTGGAAACAATCAGCATGGATTTACCAAGGTTATACTGATTGCCTTCTAGGATGAAACAGCTGGATGAGGCTGTGGATGAGGGAGAGCAGGAGACGTCATTTATCTTCACTTCAGCAAGACTTTTCAGACAAGGCCTACAAATATTCTTGTGTCCAGTTTAGAATGTTATGATTTGGATGGGTGGACAAATAAATGCATAATTAATGGTTGGCTGGTCCAGCTCAGAGGGCAGTAATTAATGGGTCGTACTCCAGCTGAGGTCAGTGGCAGGGGTAGCACCACAGGACTTTTTTCTGGGACTTGTCCTGTTTGACACTTTTAGCGTGATCTGGAGGAGCATGTTTATGAAGTTTGCAGATGGCATGAAATTGGAGGGAGCAACTGATCCGCCTGAGGACAGGACTGCCCCTCAGAGGCACCTGGACAGCATGGAGGGATGGGCTGACAGGAATCCTACAGAATCCTGCAGGAGTAAGCACAGTGTCATGTGCTTGGGAGGGGAGAATCCTCCTGCAGAGGTGGCGGCTGGGGAGCAGCTGTGCAGGGAGAGCCTGGGGGTGTTGGCAGAGAGCTGAGCAGGAGCCAGCCCAGTGCCCTGGCAGTGAGGATGAACAGCAGCACCCTGGGCTGCACGGGCAGGAGGCTGAGGGAAGAAGTTATTCCTCCTACATACAGTTCTTTAAACCTCATCTGGGAAGCTCCAGGCAGTTCGGGGCCCTTCAGGATGAGAAAGGCATTGATAAGCTGTAGAGTGTTCAGCAAAGGGCCACCACAATGGTCATGGGGCTACAGCTTTTGACCTAGAAGAGGAGGCTGAGGGAGCTGGTTCTGTTAACCCCAGGCAAGAGAAAACTTCGGGGGAAAAGGGGATGTAATAAGGGCCTTCCAGCTTCCAAAGGAGGTTATTGAGAATGATGGAGTCCCCGCAGTGAAAAATGAGAGGATGCAGAGACAATGAACATAAATTGAAACAAGAGGTTCAGACTGGATGGAAGGGAAAAATCTTTCGCCACGAGGTGAGTCAAGCAAGCAGTGGAATAGGTTGCTCAGAGTGCTTGTGGAATCCCCCTGTTTGAAGGATTTCAAGAGCCAGCTGGATGAAGCCCTGGGCATCCTGGTCTAATCTAATAGTTGTCCCTGTGTTAAGCAGGAGGTGGGAGTTGAGACCTCCTGAGGTCCCTTCCAAACTCAGTTATTCTTTGACTCTGTAATTAATGCTTGAAATTTGCACAGCTGTGCGCAGCTGGAAAGGAATTCTACTTTATCACTTTTTTTCTCTGTGCTGGGGAGGTGTTCCCTGAAACCTCCTGAGTTGTTGCTTCATACATGAGCTTACCAAGAATGCTGTAACAAAGAGGTTCACATGGCAGAGTTAAAACCTGGAGCCTATTTCTACACCCCAGGGCAGGTTCAACACAAATCCACACCTTGGACAAAGCTTCAGCAACTTCTCACAGGGCAGAAAAATGGATCCCACCTTTTGGTGAGGTCAAACAGCATCCTTCCCTTCTTCTCTCCTTCCTTCCTTCCCTGAATTGCTTTCCTGATTTGTATTTTTTAATTTGTGCTGCTTTTTTCAAAATATGGCTCTTTTAGTAATTTTAAGTATTTCTAAATTTAGAAATTCATATATATGTATATTTTAATGGCAAAAGGCAGCAAAAAATGCCCTTTTGCCACTGCAGAATGGAAAATGCCAGCATGTTTGGCACGTGAGATTGCTGTGATGATTCTGAAATTCAGTAATGCGTAGGGAATTTTGGTTCAGTTCAGATGTACTTTCCTTAATTTTAGGTGGGGTTTTTTTCTGTATCTCTAAAAGGAAAGGTGCACAGCTCCTCTGGGATTCGGCTCCCATCTCTTTATCTGCATGCATTGTTAAATGGCTTTCTGTAACTAAAAGTTGACAGTGTGTAATTTAACTTGCAGCTTATCTTTTTACAAGAAAAATAGTCCCTCATATGTTTGATATACCACTTTGGAAGGCCTCTTTGCCTGATCAATGCTCACTGAAACCTGGAATTTTTTTTTTTTCATTGCCTTCAGTGAACACAATCTCAGCAATCCATAATTAGGCACTTTCAATTTTTCTTCTCTGAGAAGCGACACAAAGTATTTTTTGGCTGTAGATCAGGATATCCTTCATTTTTTTTTTCTGTCCAAGTAAATGAAAGCAGCAGGAAGCAACCTGGTCAGGTTACCTGGGCCAGTGTTGCCAAATTCTTAGCAGGATTTTACCAGAGGATGGGAGTGGAACCAGGTCCAGGTGACTCATCAGACTCATCACGAACTCCGTGGGGGTTGTCCAAGAAAGACTCTTTGGCAACACCAACAGACTGCTCTGCCCATTTCTTGTTTCTCTACGTGTCCACCACAGTGCCCATGCCACGTTTCCATCTCTGGAAGCAGAGGAGAACGGGAAGTGTAGAGAAGCCTGATAGCCCAAATTTCCATCGAAGAGGTGATGGAAGAGAGAGCTGCCACGGGTCTGCCTCAGCCCCTGAAAAAGAGACTCTTGCTTTAGCTGTGGCATCGCCCCCCTGCAAACACTGAGAACTCACATGTTCCCTCCTGCAGTCATGCAAGGCAGCAGATTGCCAGGCAGAACGCTGAAAATGCCCTCAGTACATCTGACTGCCTGGGTGACTCATTTGTGAGCACTTCTGAGCAGCACATTGAACCAAGGAATCTCTAAATGGGGTGGGTCACCCTCGTGCAAAACTCAAATGCTTCACGTGACCAACTACACTGGAGAGATTTCAGGGATGCTGCTATAATTTTTAGATTTTATTTCCACTATTCTGTATGAAAAATGTTTCTCTGAAATCAGGGCAAAAGAATAAAATGCCTACAATTATGAATTTTTAAATTAATAGAATTTCAGTTTGGATCAGATTTATCTACATTTTATGTTTTAAACACTTGTGGTGATTTATTCTGTGCTGTAATTTGCATCTGCTTTCAGATAGCAAAGGAAAAACTTAGTTATGGCATCTGGAGGTCCATTTGAAAAAGGAATGTCCTTAACAGGGTAATTACTGGTGCAGTGTGTGGGACTAATTCCTCTTCCTTTGCTGTTAGTCCCGGTACTAGCAATGAGCTGATGAGTTCAGAGCTGCTCAGGCAGGTTTGGGGATTGCAGGCCCAATATGTGTCTCATACCATCTTATTTTGCATTAGTTTCCAAGTTTTTCTCATAGGAGTTCCAGCATGGAGCTTTTGTCCAGGGTGAAACAGGAGCTCTGGTAACTGATCTCTTCCAGGGTTTGTTGGCTCTCTGGCTGCTTATGTTGGCACTGCTTGGTTTTAAAGCTTCCAATTAGAAAATTTAGTCTTTTTGCCTGAAAAAGTGAAGTTCGTTTTGAGGTTAATTGCAGCTATATTACTATGGCAGATATTTCACCTATTGTTACATTAAACTGTGTTCCAGCTTGTGTTTGGTCTCAGTACCCGTTGCCACATCCTTCTCATATTAATTGAGCTGTATTAGTGAGATACAGTTTTAATGCAAAGAAATGAGTTACAGTGAAGGCTATTAAATATGGTAAAAACTCCAGGATGTCTTCTAATGTTACAGAAGACTCAGAAACCTTGTGTTTGGGAGGAGTCTAACCTTATGTAATTGTACTTTCTTGAAAAAATACTTTACTCTTGCTCTCGTCTGTTTGAAATGGCCACTTTTGTCAGTACAATAGTTAATACAGTTAAGGCCTGTTTTTGCAGAGTTTATTGCCCAAAACGTTAAAGATGATAGCCCAGCCCTGCAGGAAGGGGTGAGGTTTTCTTTGTCTCAGTAGTAAAATACTTTGGTAAATAAGAGAGCAGTGTGGTCCAAAGAATTTTTTTTTTCTTGTCAAATGTGGATAGAAAATATTGTTTCTTTTGTTTTTCAAACTGAAAAAAAAAATTTGCTTAGTATCTGTGAATTTTTTTTTGTTGTTTCCTTGTCCCAGTAGTTAGCTTACTATTTCATTTCAGTCATGTAACTTTCTCCAACTCTTCGATTTTATGTTTGAGAGTTTTCTGAAGCCTTTCAAGATTTTAAGAGGTCTTTCTGTACCATTTTGCTGTAATTTTTGTCTTTAAACACTGGGAGCTCTGCCTAGCCCTCCTGATAGGCTTTTTAATACTTGAATCTTCGGTAAATTTGCTGGAGAGGGGAGCAGGGGAGGCTGTTTTGTGGCACTGGAAATGCTGACGAGTCTGTCGACGGTGGGTGCGCGATTGTCCCTCGGAGCTCACATCCAAGTTTGTTGTACCGAGCAGAGAATAGAATGTGGGAGAAGTTATTCTGAGTGTGTGTGCATGTGATTGCAGTTTCCAAGGAGACCACCTTCTTTGTCTGCACATGTCCAAAATGATTGCCTAATTGATCTCATCATGTGGGACACTCTGTCTGTCTTTCTGTCTGCTTCTCTCGGGCGTTCTCTCCTCCACATTGTTCATCAGAAAGTACAAAGTGAAAAGTTACGTTCCTGCAAAGAGACAAACAAAGCCATTAGGCTGCCCAAACGACGAGCTGGGGCTGTCCCTTGGTCAGAACCCACGGCTAGTGTGTCAGCAGTGTGGATGTGAGACTCGTTGCTGGTTTTTCTCCCCAGTCTGTGCTCTAACTCGTGCATAGATGATGCCGAGCGCGTCTTTGAAAGAGACAGCTGTTAATGCTCCTACTGAATTTCCACTAATTATAAAATGAAAGGACTGGCTCTCTTTTCCTTCCCAAAGCTCAATAGTCTAGTTTCACTGATTAAAGAACCAACAACAAAAAATCCCCCAAAACACAAAAAGCTCAGGGAAGGAGGAGACGTCAGTCAGTGGCGGTGCTGAAAAGCATGCTGATGTGCTTTTTTTGTTGCTTGTGGTTTTGTTGGTACTGATGATTTGCTAATGAAAGCCAAAGCTCTTTCAAATTTAGTTCCTCGACACTGGAACTGGAAGTGAAGAGCCCAAGTTTAAAAACATTCCTGTTAAAGGGAGGAGAAGATTGCACAGGGCAGTAAGAACGAGGTGCCGCAGCAGAACTGGAGGTCACTGCGTGCAGCAGTTCCTGTCGCTCAGGAGCACGGGGACTTTGGGCAATCCCCACTTTCTTACTAAGCCGAGATTCCAATTAACCTCAAGAGAAGTTTAACCTGAGCTAGGAAACACAATATTATTGAGACAGAACCTGAAATTGCATCACAGTTCAGTATGTAAAAAAAGTATATTAGAAACAAAGTATTGAATAAATATAGCAACTACTGAAAAAAATAATTTTTTTTAATCCTCTCTATGATTTTGTTGATTTTGTTGGGTTTTTAAAAAATTTTTATTAGAGTCCTTTTCCCTGCAAATGCAGTCCTTAAAGAAGAGGAACATCAGTGGCATAGCATGGTTTTGTTTGTTTATTTGCAGTAAGTGTCTGTAATCGGTGTGAAAGCGGGGAGAGGGCATAGTCTGTGTCAGTTTATCTACAATGTGACACACAGAGGGTAAATACCAGCTGGCACATGAAAAAGGTCCAGGCACTTGTAAGCCAATGGAATTAAGCATGGACAGCTTGAGGAGCAGTCTGAGAAAATACATGGAGTTTGCAGCAGCCACAGCTCTCAACTTCCCTGGTGGCATTTGTTGGAG
Organism: Atrichornis clamosus; assembly: GCA_013400975.1. Classification (NCBI taxonomy): domain Eukaryota; kingdom Metazoa; phylum Chordata; class Aves; order Passeriformes; family Menuridae; genus Atrichornis; species Atrichornis clamosus. The sequence continues at coordinate 30,846 of WBMZ01007536.1, read as the reverse complement.
AGAATTTGATTAATCTGTGTCTTTATGAAAAAGTGTCCATGATAGTTGGAAGCAAGTCCCTCTCCATTTTTCCTACAAACTGGAAAGAAGGGAATAGTTTCAGAGTCTTTGATCTTGCCAGTTCCTGCTGCCTCCCTTCCTTGCTGCCAGCAGAGCTGTTGAGCTGCTGGGTTGGACATGCCCTGAGCATAGGAGGGTCTCACACTGGTCGTTTGCTGCCTTGACATGTGTTTGTGACAGAGAATATTTCCTCTGTGTTTCATAAAGATGAAAATCTAGGCAATAAGCAGCTTGAGGACAACTTAAATGACTGAGAAGTCCCTGGCAGAGCATATATAATGTAGACTGAGACCATTAGGTGGGACAGAGCAGGTTGGTGCAAACTGGGGTGAAGCAAGTCATTGCCCCCACCTGGGGCTTAATTTAGTGCCCTGTTTAGAGAATGTTGTGCTGATGAAGAGATAGAGTACTGTGGCTGTGAGTCCTAAATGTCTGTCACAAGCACTCTGGTCCTCCCTCTACAACTCTGGGGAAATTCCTGAGCTGTATTTAATTAAAGCATGATAAATGGTGTATTTGAACAAATAAGTCTCTTTCCCCCCTTCTCTCTCCCCACAAGTTCTGGCCAAAGCCTGAGGCCACTTCATCTCTCTTCTGTTCTGGAAAAGTGATATGAAGAGGAGCTAGCAGGACTCATGACCTTTTCATTTGCATGTCTTATGTTTCAGCTACGAAGAAAATCAAATTTGTAGATACACTGAATTTTTTTTTTTTTATAATTCCTGTTTGAACCGACTTGTATTTCATGTAAATAGGTTTCTGTTGAACGGGGTTCATCTTGGAAAGGCTGAGCTGTGAGGCAGCACTTCCCAGAGTTTTCCAGAGAGACCTGTTCCCTCTGGGAGTCTCCCAAGATGCAACACAGTGGCAATAAGGAGTGTGTTTGCTGAGGAGGGGAGGTGCTGCTCCCACCTCCGAGTGAATCAAAGGAGCTCTCACCTGCAGCTGCACCTGCCTGGCCTGAATGGACAAGGCTCCCAAGGGACACATGTCTGCAGTAGGGCATGTTTGGAGCACTGCACAAACAGAACTGCTTCTATTTAACTTTAGGGTCATGAAACAAACATTTAAAATAGACTTGTCTAACTCGCTTGACAAAATACATCTTTCTGAGCAAAAGGCTGAGACCTGACACTCAGCTTTAGCATTCATTTGAAAAAATCCTTATATCATCTGTATGAGATTCAACATGCTTTAGAAACATGTGTCAGGTATTAGACCACGGAGTCAGGAGTCACAGCAGTGCGTGGCACAACTGCCCCGTCACCTGTGCACAGACACACTGAGCTCTCCAGACGTCCCTGCCTGCCTGCTGCCCTTAAGGTCATAAGGACAGAAGAGACTTAAAGAGGCTCAAACTTTTCTTCTCTCCCGCTCTGTCGCCTCCCAGTCACTACCTTCTCTTTTCTTAGCTCCTCCCACAGCCAATTACCAAGAGATGTTGGACAAAGTCATGCTCTCAAAGAGAGCTCTAGGCTCACAGAAATTGTATTTATTAATATTTATGTATTATTTATTATTCAGCCAGAGTCCCAAATGCAGACTATTTGGTGTTTCTACACTTCCCATCCTTTAAATTCTTCAGTCAATATTCTGTGCCAAACTTAGGTGGACCCAGCCTGACAAAGCTTTTCTTACGGGAGTACTTAATGAACTGAGTTAATGAACAGTAATCATGTAAGAACTTTCACCTAAGGCAAATTATTTCTTTTGCTATTTTAAAAGTATATTCTATAGTACTTTGACAAGATACATTTTAGTAACCCTTTTAAATAAAAGGACAGATTAGAAGAGCTCTTTTTTTTCAGCTTTATATATAGCTACTATACATGCTTTGTCTTTGGCACATACCCTTTCCAGAACATCACTTTGGTTGTGATGATAATCAGGAAGACTCAACATATTCTTTTCAGTATTAGGAAAGTTTTTAAAATTTGATTAGGCCTGGAGAACAGCTTACCACAGTGTCAGGCAAGTCAGGAAATCCAGGCATTTTCTTTTCACACAGTCTGATATCTCCCAGAAGTAAAGCAAGCTGAGTGGAAGTGTGTAATGCACACGAGGCAGGAAGGCACAGATGGGATTGTCCTCCTTCCTCACTGGAAGTAAGAAAGTTTATGAGGAGGTAGATTTGAGTTAGGTAACTCTGTGTGTTTTTTTTTTTTTTTTTTAAACATTTGATTTCCCCTGTAGTCTTTTGTAATTCTTTCTGTAACTGATTTCATGGATCCTTTATGGCTCGCTCTTTTTTTCTGTCACAGAGAAGTCTATTCTGTTTCAATATATGGTCCTGTAGGTGTGTGGAGAGAATACAGCAAATATGTGTGTCATTTTACTCCATTTGAGTACTTTGTCAACTCCTTCTCTCTCACCCACTATCTTGAGGAGAACATTGCTGTTTCCTTGCATTTCAGTGTTGAAGAACTGCATTTTCTGACTGGGACACATCCCAGATGTGCATTCAGACCTTTTTGGCCCCTCTTAAAGCAGTTTACCTCTGTCCTGAGAGCATAAGTGCTCAGGACAGGCTGTTGTGATAACCACACTGCTCCCATGGACAGAAATCCATCAGGGCAACTTTTTCTCACTCTGTTTTAGTATGTGGATGTTTCCAATCTCACAGTGGAATCACGGGTTATAACTGCTCCAAACTCAAAATAATACAAGATTTTGGTCAGCCCTGAAGAGTGTTGGAATCTAGAGATGTGTTTTCAGAGATCCACTTGCAGTGAGTCTTGGCACTGTGAGATCTTCTGCTCATCTAACAGAAAGCTACCATCCCTGGTGTTGCTGATGATAATTCATTTAATTATATCACCTGTGGCACCACTTGCTAGACTGCCTTTGAAAGCCAGGTGTCAGAATAATGGTATTTAATGGACATTTCAAAAGTTATAATTAAAAATTCTTTCTCAAAACTGTCCCTTCCATTTCCCTCACTTTTTTTCTAGTTTAAACACTTCTAAATAAAAATCAGAAACAAAAGCATTCTTATTGTTCCATGTATTCTGGTTTTGCTTCTACCACGATAGTACAGCCTGATGTTCAGAAGCAGAACTTCCCATATTAGTCCAGAAGGGATTTTAGAGCTATTTCTGTATTTGTCATACTGATAAGGAGGCTTTATTTTATTGTGCCAGGTACTGCATAAACAGAAAAAAGGATAATCACAGCTTTAAAGCTTTTCCATCTTTTTTCCCCCTCACTACTTGTCTGAGTTTTGTGATTGATAGAGATGCTTTTGGCAAATTCCCATGGTATTTCCTGGTTGTCATGATTTTGTCTGAATCTTCGTATTGTGTGTGCAGGAGAAGAAACTCATCAGGTCTGGCTGACCAGCTCACTTGGTTCTCTCTGGAAATAGATGGTACGGGCATGGAGATGGCAGGAGTTAATTAAGAAATGTAATTTGGAGATGTCTGGCTTGGAGGATAACTCTCACTGAGAATCACCAGGCTTGCTTTGTCCCCAGGGCAAGGTCTCACTGGCAGGAGAAGGGAACACACGTGTCTTGAGCCACAGTAAGGAGATATCAATTTTTCTCAGGTTATTCTGATGTGTGAGCATGTAGTGTCCTTGTGTACAGATGTACACACCAATACCCATAAATAAACCACAATTATGTAGCTAGTTCATCAGTCCATAATCTCTGAAAGATCTCTCCTGATCTCTTCTAGTACCTTAAAGCTACTCTTAACAAAACACGCACACACGTGTGTCTCTGTCAGGGACCTATTTCACTTTTTTTCCCCTTGATATATGTGGAATTTCTCCCCCAAACTATTTTGGCCCAATGCCCAGGAGTCCACAGCAGTCACTGGTTCAGTGGCGTGTTGGAAGTTCTGCATGAAACAAGTCTTTATGCTGCTGGAAGGGAGAAAGTACCAGGTTTTGGGGCACATGGCACTTGTTACTGTTTAGATAACACTCTTAAAATCATGAGTTTTGCACATTAGAAAAAGCTATACTGGGTTATAGGTAGCCATTTTTTAATATATTGTTTCTATTTTCCTTTCACTTTTGAGGTTGTAGAGGAGGACGTACCACAGTGTAGAAGAAGAGAGAGGAAAAATAACAAAGCTGGTGGTATTTTCAGTGTGTATTCAGCAGATATAATGATACCGTGTGTTACTGTTTTATAGGCATTCAGTTCTGATGATCTTTATTGCTCTGGGCTTCACAGTTTTGAGGTGTTATGGTTAGCAGGGTGGAGATAAAGCTGTTCTACCACAGCATCTCCATTCCGGGTGTCTTCTGCAGGATATTCAGTGTGCAGATAGAACTTGGTGTATAAATAACATCCCTTCCATTCTTAAGCGCAAAGAGCAATGAAAAGATTTACAAATAAACAGGGTTATTAATATGCATAACATTTTTCATGAAGGCAGCTTTTTTTACAGACTTAATTGAAAGTAAAGGGATAAAAATGAATAATTGATACGTGGATGACAATCCAGTGCAGAGGGTGATTGTTTTCCTAAATGCTTTAACTAAAAAGTCAGTTGTATGTGCAGTTTTTATAAGGCAGCAGGAATGAGAAATCTTCTCTTGTGTGTGTCTAGTAGCAGCTTTTCTTCTGCTGCACAGCAGAGGATTTTGGCCTATGCAACTCTTTAGAAATGCACAGGAAGCTATCCCAAAGTTCACTCAAACAGTCTGAAGTCTCTACCTTGAAATTCCAGTCATACGGTACACGGGCAGCACAAAGATCATCTGCAGGAACAGAACTGCCCCTGAAGAAGTAACAATCTTGTAATTTTATTAGCACACTTTAATCAAATTAGCTTTTCACTAAAGATAGTGTGAAACAATATTTTCCCCCTTCCTCAGATGTCTGAATTTTAAAACCTGGGGGGAAACCCATGAAGTGTAACTGAAGCAAAGGGACACTCGGGTAAGGACATTTAGAAGTGTCTGTTCAACTCAAGTATTGGACCACAAATACTGGGATATAAATACTGTACGTGTACTGTGCCAGATGAATTTTTATACCTTTTGGTTTGTATCTGAAGTATTTTACAAGAGGCAGTTTCAGAGGAATAATATGAAAAACTTGTCTTTTCTCATAAGACTACATCTTTGTTTTTCCAAGACCCCCTGAGTACTTGTATTATCTACATTTTTTTTATGCTTTCTTATTGACCTGAACAGAAATTCCATATAAGTACTGAGTAACCCACCACGCATCAAATGGTTTTGGCATTTGATGGTACCTTTTACAAAACATTTTAAATGTTACAAGTGTTGTGTGATTTCTTCTCCAAGTCAAATGAAATTTCACTAAGTTCCAAGGACAGTCTGGTAAATCCCTTAATTCATGCTATTTAAATGTAGTGCAGGTGTTTGTTGTGACTGCTTATGAAAACTGTAACACAAGCCACAGATTAACACAGATCCTTGAAATCTGCTTTATGACTTATGAAAAAAGTACTGCAATTCCATAGTAGCAGAGCAATAAATGCAAAGAAATACACGGCTAAGGCAGCTGCTGTTGTAGTTAATACCACATTCCCCTCTGCATCAGGCAAGGCAGAAGTTGTCCTTGGAGGATTTTGCAAAACGGGTAAATAATCTGAGCCACTACAAGCACAGTTCGTGTAGCACGTTGGGCTGTGTCTCTCATTGTGCTGAGTCTGTGTTCAGTAAGTGAATCAGGATGCTCATCTGACAGTCACAGCTGTGCTCTCGACACTCCAGCTCACCACGGGCTCACTTCCGCACTTTTTTTCCACTAGAGTGTTTAATCCCACATGATTCGCCCTCACCTACGTTACAGCTTTCTGAAATTTGACGGTGTTTGCATGCTAAAACCAAAAAAACAGAGCGCTCAGTTTCTCCAGTATTCAAAACCTGGAGCAAGAGCTGCAAAACAGATCAACACCCAAAAGCTCAGTGCTTTAGGACTTTGGCCACTCGGTGCCTGTGTGTGTGTGAGAGCTGGGTGCTTTGCAAAGCAGGCCCTGACTAAGAAAGATGATCTCCTTCAAAAAATGTGACCCTAAAGGGCTTGGCAGTGTCTATTCTACTTAGAGTGTAGAGCTCCAAATTCTTGAGTTGTCTGTTCCTGTGTTGGGAAACAGCCCCTCCTACCCAAGGGAGCGTGGCCTGACAAAAAGAGCATTGAGATAATACAGTGCATTCCATGTTTCAAAAAAGGACAGAAATATTTCCAGCATAAATTAATGCTGGTTTTTGCTGTGAGAAATTATGCTGTAGATGGATGTTAGACATTTACCTTGTTTGTGTTGTTTATTTTCATCTGCTTTAGGCTAAAGAATGAAACACACAGGTAGCATATTTTATATACATCTATATATGTGTCTATCTCTTTGTGTGTGATATAGGGCTATTTTAATGCCTTCAGGCTGAACCTGTGATTCATCAGTAGAATACAATGAAATCATATTTGCCCTGTGACACACAGATTGTTATATTCTTACATGAGGTAAAGTTACCCATCTTTCTTTCCCTCAGATCAATACCATGAGCATTCCAACACAAGAACCTGGTATGAATGAAGGAAGGTGGAATATTGTGGTGATTTATTCTAAACATTCTTTCATAGTGAACAGGATATTTTTTTCTGTGGACTTTCACTATTAAGCTGTTGTTTTCTGGGTGTCTGATACATGGTCTGGATAAGTGAGAGAGATTTTGTCTAGAAACCTCTTCCCAGCATGCATGGACCTGATACCCATATGAAATCAGATCTATAAACTCAGTCTCCTCCAAAACCCATTGTGATGCTCTTGAAGCACAACTCTGCATTGTCTCATATATCCATGTGTTTTATATATTTGTGCTAGAAATGAAAACATAAGTGTAGTAGCATGAAGTCACCCTGTAAAAAGCAGAATGGATAATTGAACTAAGATAATTAGGCCACAGAGAGGAGGCAAGGCTCTGTTGCTATTGTGTTACACAAAAAATAAGTAAGGAAAGGATGAATAACCTTTCCACAATAGAAAGTTGTTGAAGAAGATGTGTTCACCTCAATATAGAATGATTTTTGAGACTCCTGTAGTTTTTGAGGGTACTGGAGTATCTAACGTAGAAGCTCTCTGATCATCCCTGTAGTTCTCAGTTTATCTAATGTCTTTTTTAAATGGTCTTAGTGCAGTGTACAGAAATATTAAGTTAAAAAGCACATAGAAGTCAGCAGTTAAAACCATGCAGAAGATTGTCTACAGCAAGGGCATACCAGTATTTTAGTTCCCCCCCAAAAAAGGAAATATGTAGGTAGATTTGGTTTTGGACTAAATTAAGGTTATGAATGTCTGCAAGGCTGAATATAAAGCAATCAAGAAGGTTGTCTGGAGCATGTGTGTATTATTTGTGCTCTTCCCAGTGTTGGCAATAACTAAATAAATTGATTCTTGGAATAAGAAAGGGCATAACTCCATGTATTTACTCAGGGATTCAATTTGAGACAGTACGTGAGTTTCTACTTTTCCCCTCATCCAGCTGTTTCTAGCGTGGTCTGCCACAACCTCAGAAAAAATAATTTAAATGTACCCTATCTTGTCATCTGTGAGTGAACATGCTTCTGTGCAAGGTGAGGCTGACTTCCAGTATTGTATTAACTGGCACCTGAGGCGTGGGGGGTGCTGGTGCCGCTGCCATGGGGTGTCCCCAGCGCGGGTGACAGCGGAGCGCCGGCGGTGATTGACCGCGCCCGGGCCCGGCGTGGGAACTGCCCCCGCCTCGCAGGCAGCCTCGCACTGCCCTTGCAGAACAATCGCGGGGATTGTGCTGCTTGGCTCTTCAGTGCAGCGTCGGGAGACTTCCTAATGATCCATTCCAAATGGTTTGGCCGGGCAGCCCTTTTGTACAAGTGGGCATATAACCTCGTGTGCCCCCCACTTTGTGCTGCTGCAGACAGGGCTGGGCACGCGGGGTTTGGCCGTGTTTGTGTGTCTGGAAACAGGAGCCTTTCACCTTAGCCGTGAACTGACTGATGGGAGTATTGGAGAAGGTATCGGAACACCAGAAACGTCTTGAATTAATTGCATGAATAACCAGAAAGGCTCTTCTCCCTAGTCACACACAAGTGAGTCTCATGCTAATGGTGCAAATCTCTTAACGTTTACTTCAAGTTCCTAAAGCTCTGCTCTATAATTCATGATTCAAGGCCAGAAATTAAGAGGCTGGATCCTACTTTCATTCAGCAAAACTTGAACCAACACCCCTGTAACAGGTCAACGCAGTATTCCTCAAGATCCATCAGCTGTGTCAGCATAAAGCATTTCAGTATCTGCTCTCCCAGCTTCCTGTGATTCAAGTAGGAACTGGTGGCACCAGGGTAGTATGAATAGCTAAACACAATTTGGTACCTTATTGTAATGGGTCTGGGGCCTGCAGGAATCCTGGCTCCAGCACTCACGAGTCTGCATGGCAGCACCATTCCCAAAATTGACCTTTGGGCTGACTAATGAAGGGTGCTTAGGTTGTGTTTGGCACAGGAGAAAGTGCAGTCTGGAGGAAGATGTTCTACATCACCTGTGATCTGATTGAGGTGGTGCAGGATTTCTGAGCTGCTGCCCTTGCTGTTGGGTTGGAGATAAGACTGAGCTGTACAATTGTCCTGGGGAGATGCAGCAATTCATTTTTCCAAATAATTATATTGTCCCCTTTGCCTTAGAGAATAAAGACAAACGGCCCAAGGGAAATGCTGTGTATAATATTATGAAGAATAAATATGTTCTTAGAAAATTATTAGCAAATGTATCTGGGAGAAACATTTCCTGGAAATTAGTACACTAAACTAAAACAATTGACCAGTTTTACTTTTTTTCAAAAAAACCACTGTCTGTGACACAGCAAAATCCACTGAGGTTGCTTCAAATGCAAAACAAAAAGAAGTCCAAACCAAACTTTTTACTAAAACATATTGGAAGTATCAAAGGTACAAATTTTAATGATCTGATCAGAACTGTTAAAATTTTTTTCCCCCCTAAGTTTAGCTGTTTAAATTAATGGGAAGTTACTGCTTTTAAATTGGCTACACCTGATAAACATCTATTTTTTATATGTAGACCCCTGCTTTTATGTCTATAGCCATGTGTGTCTCGATCTGACAGAACTTCACCAACACTTGCTCCAAAATGCCTGCAACATCCCAAATCCTGTAGCAGAAGCCTTCCATGGCACTACTCTTGAAGGAATATCTTCCCTCACTGTCCTTTTAGAATTTACTAGTCACTTCTATCAGGTGCTTGCTTATAATATCCTGGTAAATGCAGTGTCAATATGGGCAGTCCTTTGGGAAAACGTGTTTTACCCTAGAGCCAATGATCCTGTGAATGACTGGATGGAGGAGGTGATGTGAACTGAGAGCCAGGAGGTGCATGAAGCACTGCCCTAACCCAGGGAAGACTGAGGCAGGCTTTTCTGTGTCAGATTTGGTTGGTTTGCATAAACAGAGCCTGTGCACTTCCAAAAAGCCTCTAACAAATGTGTGAGACATCCTGCAGCCCTGTGTCCCAGGGCTGGGACCTCACCTTTCAGCTGTGCTTTGCCTGCTCCCATATTTTAAAAGTTAGCAAGGATAAAATGAAAGTTTTAGATAAGTTAAATTGTCTATCAGTGACAGTTAATGCTTTTAAAACCTTATCTGATTCTTCAAGGTTTTGGAACTGTAGCAGGAAAAGACTTAAAAAAAAAAAAAAGGAAAAGCACAGTTGTTTTTCACATTGAAGCAAGTCCATTAAATCTGTGTATTTTAATGTACACTTCAAAGGTAAACTTCTAATCCACAGCATAAATTTACTGCATTACATTAAAAGAGACTTTTTACACACCTTTGTGGTTTTGCAGAGCTGCTAGTTGTTTCTAATCTAGAATAATGGTAATTTGGCTTCATTCTTCATCCTTGATTTCATCACATGGCACAATATTGCTGACCCTCTGCAACACTAACACCTTTAGCAAGCATGGACTGAGAAAAGCCAAAGGAAAAGTGTGCCTTTCCTATTCTCACATTTTCCTCTCTACAGCCTTTAGCCCCACAATGCCTATAAATGCTGCAAATCCAGACAAATTAGGATCGATACTAATGCTGCTGAAAAAGTACTTAAAAGCAAAATAAAATTAGAGGATACAGAATTTATGCAGAAATGCAATGAAGAGAAGAACACCAGTGAGTTTCAAGGGAATACCTGCTTCTGTTTAACCATTTGCAGTTTCAGTGTAGTGGAATTTAATTTATTTTTGGCATGCATTTTTGCTTTATCACAGAAGACAACAGGTCTTCTGAAAGTCTGAGCCTCTAGATGTTACAGGTCTTGTCTTTTGAGGTCATCCATGAATTCCAGCCGAAAGGCCCTGTGGGCTGCTGCAGGCCCAGATCTCCTGTATGTCCCCGAGAACGGGGCGTACGTATCTCCCTTCACAAGGAACATGCCATAATGGCAGATTTTTAGTTCACTGCTGGGAATTCCTCACAGATATGTTACTTTTTCTGGACATCTTCTGCATCTGTCACTGGGTGTAAATCAGTGATTCTGAAGTGATTCCACATGTAGCCAGACTGTTTTAGACCTCCCGGTGTGCCCGCACGTCGATGTTTGGTCCACAAGGGACTCCCCTCTTCCTGTGCGAACTCAGTAGCCTTTTACAAGGGTTCTGCCTTACCTTTTTCTCCCAGGTGTTAGAAATGTGAGCTCCTCTTTTTGTGCTGTCTTTTAAAGCTATTTTGGCCGCCAGTTGCCTCTATTTTTTTTATGAGGGAAGGGGCAAATGTTTATGAAATGGTTGTATGTCATACGCACTTTAATGGAAACTTGAGACAAATCTTCTCAGCTTTCCTTAACACTCTGTTCTTAAAAGCCAGATGTTGAAAAAGTTTCAAAAATGTATCTGTCATGCTTAGAATCCAGCACTTGCACACAATCAATTTGAGACACGCAAGTAGTTTGCTGAATGCAAAAAGACTAATGGCAGCTGCTTGTGGGACTGATGCTCTGGCCTGGGTTCCTTCTATGTTAGGAAGATTAGATCTGGGGACTAAATCTCGGTAGCAGATCAGGACTTTGCTCAGCCCGGGCTTCCACCACAATCAGCCAGTGATCTGAGTGCTCATCAGGACGTGCCCCTTTTTCTTCATTGCTTACACCCACAGCTTCAGGGAATTAAATAGCTGGATATCTGAATTAAGGGGGATCAATTAGACACCCAAATTTATCTTAGAAGGTGAAAGTGCCCAGGCTGAAGTCTGGGGCCAGACTCCATCCCTGGTGGCTCTGCCTAACACACAGCAGGGACACTGAGGTAGCACCACATTCCCACTGCACTACTGTGCTCTTGTTCATCCCTTTCCATCTGCACAGGGAGTGGGGCTGCTTTTTCTGGCCTTTGGTGGAGGGGGACTAAGGGAAGGCTGCTTGGCCCCCTTGAATCACAGGCCTGTACTCAGTCATGTACAAGGATAGTAAGGGCACACAAATACTTGAGAAAAGAGTTGCCCACTTCCCTGTTTTAGCTCCCTCATGAAGAGAAATTGTTTGTTTCACTGAGTGAATGCTCTGCAGTGGTACCTTGTTTCCTTTCTCTGACCAAAAAACATTTTGCTGAATTACTCTACAAGTTGGATCTTCCTTGCCTGTAGCGTTTTTTGGGACTGTGTGGAAATTGAAGTGATGAATGCCTTCAGGTATCTACCTTCACTGAATAAAACCACAAGAATAATGATCACTTAAAGAGAAATATCCAGAGATTTTTGTATTCAAGCAAACCTTTTAGTCTGGATATACTTTTCCTAACGTGTAATGTAGTTCAGTGCTAGTATGCAATTTGTTAGCACACAGTCATTTTTTAGGTTTGTTATTTACTGTAAGTTTGCTTTTAGAGCATGAAATTTGGTGGCTGAAGCTGCTGGGACTTCAGACAGTGCAGTCCCTGATTTTTTTTCAGTTGCCTTTTTCCAGCCTGTTTTTAAAACTGTGCACCCTTCTTTTAATAGTTAGATAATTTTACTCCATATTGCTTTTTTATCGTGGACTTCTAGGTGAAGTATAAAGAAAGATAAGAAAGATGGCTTTTTTTTTCTGGCATAGTCTGCACTTTATGTCTCCGTCAAGTGCTTTTCTAAAGCTGTTTTTCCCAGACTGTGTGTTTTGCATGGGTGGGACAGTGGGTTATTGTTAGCCTGTTAGACACAACTCGGCTTGAATACCCTTCAGTAGTTTGGGAGGCAAGTCAGCTCTATTTGCATTTGTTCCAGTCACAAAGGTTTATAGGTCAGCAAAGGCTGGCTGGAAAAATTCAACATGCCAATGCACTATTCTTCTATGGTTGTCAGGAATTCAAACGTGCTGGTTTTTATATTTCTCCTTGGTCATGAATATATGATCGCGCGCTCTGAAGTCGCTTTGTTTCTTCGGAGCTTGGTACCAGCTGGGACTAAGATGGAGGACGTGACTGGATGCCAGCTTTCCCCCCCTCTTTTGCCCACACTAATCAGCAGCAAATCAAATGTCCGTGCGTCTGGAGGCAGTGAGAGGGCACTGCTCACCACTGCACTGGAGTGCTGCCAGGTTTGGCTCTTCCTGAAAAAGAGCCCAGCTGAATCAAAGATGACATTTGTCCTTTCACAGAAAACATTGCATTAGCTTAATCTCCCTGCTGCTTTGGGTTCTCTCTTTTTTTTCTTTCCCTGTTTCTATTTAGGTACGTTCGGGTTGCATCCTGAAATGTTTCCTGCTTAGTTACGTGCAGAGGTTGTGTGGAGATCTTCATTTGTGCACAGACTGACAAAAACTGTGCATCTTTCAGGATTCAGAACACTGAAAGCTGTTCATATAGCTTTAATGGTCACTCATAAAGATACCTCCTGAAAACTTTGGTCTGTCACCAATAGCCTGATCCTTTGAGAGCCTGCAATAGGTGCTTAAAATATGCACTAAGAAGACTGTCTTTCTCAAAGAAAGCACTCCCTTAGCTTTGTTTTTCATCTTCCAGTTTTAGAGGAGGTAGGGCCTTTTGCAGTTCTTAAAATGAAATATAGATTTATCCACTGTAATTCAATTCCTTCCAAGCTGCATTTTGAATTTTAAATGGTGTGTCTGAATGCATTGTGCAGGACGCTCTTGCAGTTTTGCTGGGAGCTGACATCTCATTTCCAGGCTGGCTCACTGTAGCCCATTACTCTGAAACCAGTAAGCCCTCCTTGAGCTGGACTGATTTAAACTCAGTTACAAAACCCACTTGTCTTTATAGCTGTAGCTTGAGATCTGAGAATTTTCTTATGACGGAATAAAATAATGCCACATCTCCTTTTAAAAATGCTCATTGAAATGCAAACTGTGACCTTTCTGGTGCTGTTGTAAAGAGACTTTCTGCAAAGTAGGGGCTGTTTTGGGGCGTGGGCAGGGAGGGGGAGGTGGCAGCTCCCCCTCCTGCTGCTGCCTCCGTGGGGGCAGCCAGGGAGCCCTGTTCCCTTTGAGTGCAGGATTCTCTGCCAAGTTGGCACCGCGGGTCGTGTTTATAGATTGAAATTCAGCACATGGCTTTAACTCTTCAGCTGCACTGGCTGCAAACAATCGCCCCAAACCAAAGGCCTAGGTATAATCAGCTCATTGTCTCCGCCCGGCCAAGTTGCATCTGACCCTTGGAAATCCAGTTGGGAATGTTATTTTTAAATGCCATCTTGGGTAAGACGTGTGCAAAGAGCAAAAGTGTGTTTTACGTGGAAGTGTTTACAAATATCAAACCTTACTGGGAAAAAGCACCTCCTGAAATAAACATTTTTTTTTTTTTTTAAATCACGTAAAGTATTGAGGGGAAGATAGTCTTGGATCATTGAGAAAGACTCCACAGTTAGAATACTAATAAGCGCCAAAAAAAAATAGTTGTTTATGAACCTCCTTTTTCAGCCTACACAACTACTAATGTGCTGCAAACAGCATAAAATTGTCAGTAGCTGGAAATTAATCTGGGAAGAACATTTCATAATTTGGTTGGCGGGCTTTTTTGACTCTTAAAAAATCAGTTCTGTTCTAGTAAATAAATATTTCACTCAGTTTTGACTATTTTATTAAGCAAAATAGTTTATCACTCGTATAAATATTTTTTAAAATGCAGCCATGATTGATTTATTAAGAATGTTTCCTACAATTAGAGACCTATTGCTCTGTGTCTTTAGTGTTTAGTAAAGGAGCAATGATAAGCTGGCTGCAAATGTAGTCATGCTCTGAAATCTAATGTGAATCTTAGCTTCAAATGGACAAATAAACATTTAATACAGTGATTGGGTGATTCACCCACTGAAAGCCCAGGCTGAATCCCACCAACTCCAGGCACTGCAAAGGTTTGGGTATGGACAAAGAAGCAAGGAAATGCAATTCCCAAGGTTTTAGTTGCAGCCTTTTATCTGAATCAAACCCTTGTTTCTGACTTGCTCCTGTGCTTCATTCTTGTAAGCACCTCAGTTATGACTCTATTGGATACAAAAATGGTATGGTTTTAGCAGCTGTATTAAATCATAATTACAACAGGGTTTGGAGGTGGGGAGTATTACCTAGTTTTTGCTAACTACTTGCAAGGCATAAAGCACTTTGCATGTGACAAAATAGCTCTTTCATTCACTAATAATTTCCCTTAGCATTAACTTCTGGATGCAAGCGAGTAGTGACCTATCTGTAAAGCATTCAGTGTAATCAAAGGGTAATTTGGTGAGTCCAAATGCAGGTCTGCACAGTCATCTATCCTTTCTGGGATTTTAAATATCTTCATAATCGTGGATGTGATGGAGCCTATGGGAAGCTTCTTGTAGTTAGCTCTGAAAACAGATGCTCTTCATCAACAAAGCATCTCAGCCACAATGTAAACACACTACTATACTCTGATTTTAGATGAATAAAGATTTCTCTTTTTCTTTCAAACCCTATTGATTGTGTTGCTACAGGATGCACTCAGAATAGCTTTCTTTTTGGTAATTATTTTATCCTTAAAAGTGAGTAATATTTTCATAGTGCATCAGATGCACCAAATCAATAATTTCGTGGCACTATTCCTTTAATTCACGTGTGTGTGTGTCTGTATTGTGTATGTATGCATGTGCTTTTCTGTTGTTTCTGGAATTTTAAGGAGGTGAGAAGCACACAAACTGAGGAGTTTTATATTCTCTAATGGTTTGCTTGCTGTAGAAAACAGATTTATTTTTATACAAATACACACTGTTTTCTGACCTAGTGTGAAAGATGCTTTATTTGTACAGACACTGATGTCGGAAACGCAGCTGTTATGTTTGCTCGTGCTTTTCTTGGTGTGGGTTCCATCAGCCCCTAAACCCCTTGGATCACTCCGAAGTGAAAGCCAACGTTGCAGGCACATCTTGGATGCCCTTGGGTGTCCTGGGCTGCAGTGAATTTTTTGGCAGTTGCAGCCATGATCAGTAGATGGATGGTTTGGTTTGGTTTGGTTTTGTGGAATTGGTTTGGAATAGTGGAGGGAAAACATAGAAATTGCATCTTGAGGTTTCAGTGCCACAGAAGAGGAGCAAGCAGACCACTGACATACTGTGGTAATTTTGGATGATGACAAATCCTTTAAGTGTGAGCAGTGTGAGAGCATCTGCAGAGACCCCATGGATAAGGTCATTGGGAGCTTGCAGTTTTCCAGAGAGAAAAAATAAAATAATAAATCAGCCTTGGAGAGTTGCTTTATTTTAAGGTGGGAAAAGAAGAGGAGATGGGGTTTTCTTACCTGGCTCTTTGGTTTTCTTCTACTTGTTCTCTTTTTTTTTTTTTTCCAATGCTGATTTTATCCTTGTGAATCTCTCCCCTTGTGTTTCTCAGCTCCTGCTGGCTCTGCCTCGGGGCCGATGGCTGTGTTCAGACCCCAGCTCTACACTCTGGAGAGGTAGGATGTGTTGGATATTTCAGTATTAGGACAAATGGCCCTTTCCCTCGTTGTGTCATTATGCAATCTGTAGACATCCAGAAAAGCCAGGGAACATGACAAGTATTTACATGCTCACAGTCCACTGAGTTTCCCCTTCCCCAGGCAGGTTATCCCTGTGCCACGAGAGGCACTTACCCCATTGCAGCTTGTTCTCCCTCCTCATCCATGTCCTGGGCACCATGACAGCCTGCCACTGTCTGCCTCTCAGGATCCAGCAGCAGCAGCTCTTTCACATGGATGTTGGCTGATCCCAGGATCGCTTTTTTACTCGGTGTTCTTTGCCCTTCCTTCCCAACTCAGGTCCCAGACTGAACAGTGTGACCAGGAAGTAGAGTTTGCAAAGGCTGGTCACTGTCCTGGGGTGGAGGGTAGGGGAGGGCATGGCAGACTTTAGATGTCAATTCTTAGAAGAATTGTCAGGAAGCCTCATCTTCTCCATTTACCTCTAACTCTGACTAAGGCACAGTGGGAAACTGAAAGGACCAGGTCACTTGGCAAAGATAACTCAAGATTCCTGCAAAGGACTCAAGTTTTCCTCCTGTCAAATCTTTGAAAGATCAGGAAAAAAAGTCTTGCTCTGATTACCTTTAGTGTACCCCTTTACATCCCCTGCTTCGGGACACGTTAAAGAGATCTTCACTCATACTGAGAAAATTATGTTGGAAAAGACAGGAACATGCCTGATGTTCATGAAGAGTCCCCTTATGATGGGGACCATTTTTCATTA
This sequence comes from Atrichornis clamosus, assembly GCA_013400975.1. Lineage (NCBI taxonomy): Eukaryota > Metazoa > Chordata > Aves > Passeriformes > Menuridae > Atrichornis > Atrichornis clamosus. The sequence continues at coordinate 14,159 of WBMZ01007536.1, read as the reverse complement.
TGAAAAGTTCTGGTTCTGCGTTCTCTCTGTGGGCCTCAGCAGAAAAATGTACTGTACCACTAAGCATAGCTTTACTCCTCATCTTAACCCATGCTGTTATTTTATCTCAGTATTTTTTTATTATTAAAATAGGAAACACTTGTGAACAGTTGCTCTCATTGAGTTCAGATACTCAGAAAAGTGGATGCTGATTAATTTTTGCAATTAAAGTTTTAAAGAACATAACCAATGAAGTTAAAAGTAGAGTTACTTTTTAGAAAGCATTAATCTCAACATTTAGCAATCTGAAACCTAAATTTCTGTAGAACTTTCCGTAGTACTTCACTCTTTTTTGCATATCTGTGTGGCCCCCTTGGACAGTGAAATGTAGTCCATAAGCTGATAAGTTACTTTACGCCCCACTACTTGAAATTGATTTAATTATATTAAAGCAGCAGTCACAGCACTGCTTGATAATTGTTTTTTATTTCTGTTGCATACAGGGGCTTAAGGATGTTTCTTGTGTGGACACAAGTAGTTCTTTGAGCAAGGGTTCTTTGAGGAATTGTGGTGGAGGACAGTGTCCTTTAGATTGCTCTGTTTGTCCTCCGAGGAACTTCAAGTCAAAGGCACATCAGAACAGTTGCACTGCACGAAGGACATTTTTAATTCCTTGGAATTCCTTTGAATTTCCTGTGGGGAAAGGAGCACAGGAGCCCCAGGCCTGGTGCGCTCAGGGCTGAGTGGGGGCAGGATTGTGTGCAAGAGCTGAAATCCCCTGGGATGGAAGCTGGAAGGGATGCAATGGCATACCAGGGCCTGGAGGAGAACCCGGGGTAGGGAACTGGTGAGACACAGGGGAAGAATTGTTTCTTTCCTTGTATCGAGGTCTAGATCAGACCGACCCCTCGGTGTCCTTCCTGCTGTCACCACTTCAGCACCTGCCTTGACACTTAGAGCTGACCTGCGAGATGGTGCAACCACAGCCTGAGAATGAGTAAATTAAAATGTGGCATAGAAATAGGTGGGAAAGGCAGTGAGGGGATTGCCAGCCGTATAAATTTCATTTTTGGCTTAGAAGGGAGATTTGCACTTGTTGCGTTTAGCGGACTTGTACTTGCACGACATGAAACTGAGTTAGGTGTTGTATATAGTCCCTCTGGGATTTTGTTTGACATAACCAAAGGATTTTCACTTTGCAGGGAATGTTAGCCTGGAATGTGGCCAGTTCTGATTGCTCTGTGTGCATTTCGGGTGTCTGTGAAAGGGGAGATGCCGTGCTTGGTTGGGGCTCCTTCTGGCACATCTCACTCTCTTTTTTATAAGCTTCCAGGTATTCATACTGGGGCTGTGTGCATGCCGTGGATTTATTGTTGCCATCCTGTTTAGTAGTATGGGGATATCAGCCACAGAAACTGCTTTTCATACACTTTTTGCATTAATCCAGCTCTTTCATGACTTTAAGATGCAAAGTTTTCTGTCTTCCCAGAAAGGCAGGAATCTAACAGAAAAATAATTATCTACCGCAAGTACAGTTTTTATCTAGATAAAGAATTACAGTAGTTGCAGTATTCAGTCCAGGATCAGTGGCAGAGTTTTAGGATCAGGTAATTTGGTGGAATAGCAACAGAGAGTTTTATTCCTCAACTGGCACTTAGAGTGCAGGTTACAGCTTCAAGTCTGTGAAAATCTTGAGATACCAGACTTTGGAAAATTGTAGCATTCCGTTGCATAAGAAACATGTAAAATATTTTTAGGGAGTTTAACACTTTCTAGCACTCTGATCTTTGCACAGCAAAACCTTTGGTAACCAGAGTAACTGGTGTTAAGATGTTGAGACTAAAGCAGGTCGTATCAGCCTTTCTGTCAGCATTGCATAGCTCAAGGGGACTCATAAATCTGGTTATGCCACCAATGTCTTATAGTTAAATGTGCCGTGGGTTTGAGTGTCTGGGAGATCATTTCACAGGTATAACTCCTACTGACAGTGAGGGAGGGCCGGCTGAAGTTCTGCTGTGGGCAGGGGAAAGCTGTGGGGACTGTGTGGTCCCATTCCTGCAGGGGAGTTCTCCACCTGCCCCCATAGCACAGTGTGTCCATCCCAGCTGCAGGGAGATGCTGTGGAACTGTAGGACAAGGGCTGGTGGTGGATGCCCTCACACTTCACTCGAGCATGTCCAGACATTTTTCTGAGTAAGAGCCTTAAAGGTTCTATTGTTATTGTAGTTTATTAGTTCTGGAAAGAATTTTAAAACAGAAAAATGAATTCACTTCCTAACTGCTAACACATTTTCTGAGTGCTTTTGAGTAGCTGCTGGCTACTGTCTTTGCATATAATAATGGAGTTCAGGCAAATTCACCAACAACAGTATTGGAAATCTTTATGGATTTATAAAGATCATCTTGTGCTGGACTCTGGTGGTGGTGTGTACTGGTCTTTGCAGCCCTCTGAAAGCAGAGGTTGCTCTAGTAACGTCATTTTATAGACAATACACAGAGTAAACATCCTCTGGCACTTCGAAGTTGGTAAATCTACAGCCCGAATGAAAAGTTACAAATATGCAGTGTGCTTTTAGCCTTCCAATGCGCCTTAAAGCTTCTGTATCTTGGCTAATTTCTGCCTTCTGTGTAGTAGTTGGTAGGGAAGACTGGGAGCTGCTCTTCAGGAGGAATCCTTGATGGATCCATCACTGGCAGACTGCTTGGAAAAAATTCCATGTGAATTGGGCGTGCAGGTGTCCACCCTTCAGTGTGTGAGTTCTGCTTAGCAAAGGGCAAGTGGAAAAGGAGTTTCAAATGGCTCAGAACTAGGGACATCACCCCTGGTTCAGCCTCCAGAGATGATAAAGAAACCAGAGGTTTGGGGAACTCTGTTCTCTGGAGTTTACAACATCTCAGCAGGGACTCTTCTGCTGTAAAATTATGCAAATATGTAGATAAGTTGCAGCCTCAGAAAGATATAACATGATAAGATAATGGGTGACAGGATTTAAACAGAATGACCAATAAAAATTGACTTTAATTCCATAGTTTTGGGTGCATCAGAGAGCAAAGAGAGTGAGCCTGAACTGACCAGGAAGTGAGGTGGGAGAAAGCTTAGTTAGTAGCCAGGTGGCTTAGGAGGAAATCAGAGCTTTCCAGAGCAGACATGGTATCACATTAAAATCAGGGTAAGGCATCTTACACTGACAGTCCAGTCCTTCTGGCTGGAGATGCTCTGGCCAAGGCCTCAAGGGCTGTCGTGGGCCCGAGCAGGTAGGGAGAGCTCCAGGACAGAGCTTCTACATAGCAAATTTATAGGCAGAAAACAGAGGTCTTTCAACATCCTAACTTCCTTGTGTGGAATAATGCTATTTATTTACAATCTTATATTTTGGGGAGGGGATGTTGAGACATTATTTTTTTCAGAGACATTTTATCACTTGGAAAATACTGCAGTACCTTTCGAAAGCTATTTTTGTCCATTTATAAACTGTTACATTCAGCCCTTACAGATAAGAAAATCATCTGGTATATGAAGAAAAACATGGTGCTGCATTTTCCTTTCTAAATAATAGATGAACATTTATAGATGAAAGCCCCTCCCATTAGTTAAATAATAAATAAAGAGTTGCATGAATTTTCTTTCAAATGAAGCATTTTAATTGTTCCTGATCATCCCAAGCAAATGCAACTGTTGTGGTGATGATTCCAAGTATCAGCCTTACACAATCAACATAAAAGGGCATTATTTGCCCAACTGTGCTGAAAGTACCACATGTCATGGTCTCATGATTAGTTTTAACTTGCATTTTATAAAGAAAATCTTTGTATTTTCAGGGAGCACTCTTTGATTAGCTGCATGTTTTTTATAGCTTTGTTCTCCCTTCTCCCCATTTTTATTTACTTTTACCAATATCGGGATACCTTAAGGTTGAAATAACAACAGATGACACTAAATCAACACTAGCTCTGGAATTAAAAGGATCTCTGAAGTCAAAGATAGTACTTTAGTTCCACATTGAGTTGCTGGACTACCGAGTTTATTTTAAAGGCAGCATTTTAATTCGTTTACTTTTTAGTCTTTCCTTCTTCCCCAAAGATGTGATGCATCCCCAAACCACTGCCCTTGCTCCCAGCCTTGCCCTGTATTGTATTTCTCCCCCTTAATATCTCTATTAACCCTGTACATTTTCCCAAGTGCACTGTACCACAGCAGTGCCCTAAAATTAAGAAGAGATCTCAAGTACTCCTGTAGTGCTATTGAGTATCAATAGTAAATTCTGGAGAGCAGGTAACAGATAAGTAATGCCAAATCTTTTTTTTTTTTTTTTTTTTTAAAAAAAAAGGTGACTAGAAGTTGAAAAGCTCTATAATGCCATGTACTTTGCAGCCCTGTTTTTCACACCTTGACCACTACCTTGGCCAGGTTACTATTTATAAGCAGTGACAAGATGAAGATGTTTACAATTCATGCACACAGTCATTTTTCATTTGACAGTTCCTTTCTTTTGCACAAAGCATGTTTGTGTGTTCAAATATTCATCACAGAGCTTGGAACTAGGTATTGGCCAGTGGTGACTTAGAAACAAGTATGAGTTTGCAGTCCTGAACCACATGCTCTGTTTTCCACACCAGATGGTTAAACTGAGTGACAGCTCGAGCCCAGACAGTGCCTTCCCTCCAGCAAGGTAACCAGACTGTATCAGACCTGTCCTCAGAGCGATGTTTGCCTCCAGCCTTGTCCCTGCACAGCCCGGGTCCCAGGCTGGTGTGAAACAGCCTGATCCTCGTTGAGTTATCGGTGTTTAGACCAGCCCAGCAAAGGATCTCCTCTGAAACCTGGAAGGAGAAGGGTGGGGAAGCTTCCTCTGCAGTTTGCTTCGTACAGATTCTGCTTTGTCATTTTAGTAGCCTTTCCCTCTGCACTTGGACAAGGGTTTCATTGTGTGAGAAATGCTGTTGTGGTTTAGCCCCAGGTGGAAACTCAGCCCCACGCAGCCGCTTGCTGCCTCACACCCCTGGGACACGGGAGAGAATCAGGAAAGGAAAAAGTGAGAAAACTGGTGGGATGAGATAAAAAGATAAAGCAAAAGTGTGTGTTTTTTTTTTACAAAACAAGGGATTGATTCCCCACGTCCCTTGGACAGGCAGGTGCTCAGCCATCCCAGGACAGGCGGGCTCCACCACAGGTCACGGGGACTTGGGAAGACAAACCCCATCTCTCCAAACGTCCCCCCTCCCTCTTCCACCCCCCACCTTTCTATACTGGGATGACACACATGGTATGAGACGTTCCTGTTGGATCAGCTTTCACCAGTGTGTCCCCTCCCAAGNCCCCAGTGTGTCCCCTCCCAAACCCTTGTGCCCCCCAGCCCCTCCCTGGTGGGGTGGGTGAGGAGCAGAAAAGGCCTTGGCTCTGTGCACGCCCTGCTCAGCAATAACTCCAGCATCCCTGTGTTGTCAGCACTGTTCCAGCACAAATCCAAAACACAGCCCCTACCAGCTACTGGGAAGAAATTTAACTCTACCCCAGCCCAAAACAGAATAAATCCTGAGTCCTTTCCAGTCCTGAGGAGTAAGGCCTGTGACTGGGGAAGAGATCAGACCTGTGGCCCTGTGACATTCACATACTGCAATTAATATTCTTCTAATATTTTTCATTAAAATACACCTTAGGAATAGAAGCTGTTGTTTCAAAGGAGTGTGGGCTTGCTTACCATTTGCTCTGATATAAACTGATTAACTGACCAATAACTGGAGGACTTTTATGTAAGCAAACCTCACACATGTGGACTTTTTTAATCTTAAACTTTTCTATTTACGAAATGCTGAACTTAATAAGGTGGGCATGGGAAGACAAAGTATTCTTTTTTTTTTTTTTAATTATCTGGAATTAGCAATATAAGAAAATATATTTTAAAAGAACTTTATCTTTTAAATGTTTTCTTTGCAGAAAAGGCATACTGAGATTTTCTATTAGACATAATCATGCAGTAAGTCAGAATTTGGGGGAAAATTTCAGATTAAACTATTATATGTATTTTTTAAAGGAAAGTTTTTAATTTAATCAATAAGGTGATGAAGTTGGTGTGGGTTTTTTAAATTAACACCTCTTAACTACTCAGCAGGGGAGAATACCCTTTAAGTGCTATTTCTTCAGCTAAAATTTGAGATTGTGTATTACAAATATCTAAGATTTTTACTTATTTTGTAAAAAGGACTGTTGCTTGACAGGCTTTAGGATCAAAGTCCATGTCTTTGCTCAGCACTCAACATAGTCAGACCCAAAATAAGAGTCCCTGTCCACTGCTGCCACCTTGAATTTCAGGAATTTGGGTAATTTCAAACCTCACAGTGTGCTTCAGCTTCCTTAAATGACCAAGGAAATAATGCTTATGAGTTTTTAAATAGGGAGTGGGGTTTTATCTGAAGTGAGCAGAAAACTAAGGGATATAAAAGCTTCAATGTAGTTTTTTCAGTGCAGTAATTGCCCTGGTCTTTCCTAAATAATGGCAATTTTCTGTTCATTTTCTGCTAATTGCGTGTGCAGACAGATTTTGAGCCATCTGTGGTGGCTCCAAATCGGAGAATTTCCTGCAAAGCAGACAAGTTCCAGAGGAGTTCTGTCCTGGTTTGAGCTCCCTTCTGCCCTGAGACCTGGGTCCCTGTCAGCATCTCTCCAGAAGAGACACGTCCTGTGTTCTGCACGTGGTACAAATATCTCAGGAAAGTGTGAAAACTGGGAGGCTTTCTGCTGTGAAGTGCAAGCTGAACACAAATCACTGTGTCTTCCATTGGTTTTGCTCACTTAGGAAAAAAAAATCCCTCCTATTTGATAGCTTTGCATCTTGACATTAGAAAACGTAAAGGTGAGCAAGGCGTTTTTTGGCTGTGCCAGGCTGTGGTTGCTGTGGTCCCTCAGACTGTGCCGTGAAAGAGCTGTGATTCTCACTAATCTTCATTCAGTGAGATTTAATCATAGGAAATTCTGAGTAGGTCTAGGTAGGATGGCAGTTTTTGGATTAAAGATAATATGTCTTAAAATAGCGAGGCAGAAATATAAAAGTAAATCTAGAAAAGCCAATAAGGCATGAATCATTCAATAAAATAAGAGCTAAGGGTAGGAGTTTATTATGGTAAAGTAATCTTTGATGGGTTTTTTTTTCCATCACCTGTTAGATTTTATATATAAATTCAGTAAGTTACAGCTCCTGGAAACATATTTTGATTTGCTAGATCTCTATTTGCGTGTGAGAGCTTTAGTCACAAGTGTATTTAGGTTGGGAGCAGACCAATACTGATTTATTTTACAACACACACAATACTGGGAGTCCCACAGAAGCTTGTGCACAAATTCCTGACAGATGTATCTGTATCAAAACAAGCAGGCAGAATGTGCTTGGCCACTTTTTCAAATATCAGGATACCCTTAAAAATGCAATTGAATTAACTCTGGTTTCATTACCTCACCTCATTTTTCACTCTTTATTTTAAAATAATTCTAAATTTAATCCATTGAGACTAAAAAAAAAACCATGGAAGGTATCTTTGAGTGACAGCCTGCATGGTTTATGGGGAAGAAACTAATGACATACGACAAAATGCATAAACATTGCTTGTCACACAGTCCTGTGCTACAAGTAAATTCATCAACCAAAATCCACGTTTCAGTAACAGTGTTGTGACAAAAAGAAGCCATAGCTAGGAAATAACACTTGGTTAGGTTGGTTTAGATTTGAGGGTGGTTGATTCTTACTTTTTTAATCTAATAGAGCACTCTTTGGGGTTTTTTTCTCACTTCTTCCACTGTTTTTCTACTTAGGTATTAGCCTTACTTCCCAAGAGTGTGTGTCTTGTTCTGGAATATGTGAATGCTGCTCTTACAAGGTTTAGATAAGAATATGACTTTTATACAGAGGATTACCCACAGTTGAATGTTGGGAGCCACATTACGAAGGAAGCTCCAGTACTTTCTCATCTCCTTTTTTTTTTTTCCCCACTTGCCTTTTCACCTTTCAAAATTAAGTGTCCCTTGTGAACATAGAAACTTTAACTCTCTGTTTTCCTACTTTTCATCACTAGATCACTTAGCAGGTTCATTTTTCCCTAATTATGAGTACAGGGAGGTGAGTTGTACCTTCTCCCAAGAAAAAGTTTATAAATTACAAGTTTTATCAGGAGTAATCCAGCATTCTGCAGGAAAATGAAAGGGCTGCTTCTACATTCAGGTTCTTCTGGGGTTTGCTTCCAGAGGTGTCTGAAAGGTTCCTGTAAGAGCATGGGCATTCATATTAATACCGGTTTCTCTGAGTTGGGACTTTCAGCTCTAGGCACCCTTCAGAACACTGAAAGGATGAAAATTCAGAAGATGCTGAACAAAGTGTTACTGGAACAATAGTGATCCAAAATAACCACAGACTCAGGCAGTCAGTAAGTGCTCTGTGGCCTGACCTGCCTCGGGCAGTGTGAAAGGAATGTGCGTTCCCTGCGGCCTCTCAGTCTTCCTTTTGTGCCACAGGACAAGGAAAGCTGCCTTTGGCCTGGCAGCCAGTTCTGATGGCCGCTCGGCATCCTTGCCCTCAGTTCAGCACACACAGGTCAGCCCTTGTGGGCCCTGAGCTGCCCTCAGTTACTGCAGCTGTGGATCTCGGCCAGTGGCTGCTCGGACACAAACGGAGCTCAGCAGCCCCTTACACCCCCCAGGGCATTACTGGAATTGCCAGCTGTACAAAACTTAGGAGTCAAACCTCTCCCCATCTTAATACTGACTTAAAATGAAGCTATTAAAGGCTAGAAAATAGTTTTTAAAACTTTATTTTATATTGTGTTCCTACACAGAAGATAAGTTTTACTCACGTGGGATAATGGGAAATGTATCCTAACCCTCTAATGCCTGGTAGTGCTTGCTTGAAAACTGTGCCTTTTATTGAACAAGGGGCGTGTGTTTGGCAGAAGTCCATTAGGTCAGGTATTTTACTTTTTGGTTTAAGTCAGTTAATGTTGGTGCTTCATATTCTCCTTGGTTCTGAACTTTGGGGAGGGTTTGCCACTGCCATTGAGATCCAGGGAAAAGGTGCTTCCAGCACATAGAGAGTTTGGGCTTCTGGGATGGAGGAGATGCTTGTATCAAAATCTTACCCTTAAAATGTGGGTAGTATCTCTCCAGCTCATGGGATTTCTGTCAATATGGATTAGAGGATCTCTGAGAGGCATCCAAGGACCACAGTAGTAAATAGTGTCACAGGAAAAGCTTGTCATTCAGGCTCCAGTGGGTAGTTTGAGAGGCATCCAGTAAATAAGACATGGAACTGTACCTTGTTAGTGAGGAGAATACAAAACAGGGTAGCTGCCAATATTGGCATTGTTTTGTTCCATCCAGTTCCTGAAGCTGGGCCCCAGCAGCAAAGATGGAATACAGGCCTGTGAGTGAGAATTGTACTGTATCGACATGGGCTGTATACAAGAAATGCCACTTTCTGCACAGCAGATTTTATTCCTGTTCTTCTCTGCTTGGTTCTGTACTCTTTAATCCTGCTTGAACAAGATTAACCCCTGTTTCAATACAGTTTTGACACATGTATGCCTGTGTCTGTGTGTCAATACACGTGCTTGAGCAAGTCATTTTTTGCAAGTTAGGGGCGGGGGTTAAGAGCAAATTGCATAAAGAGAGATTTTATCCTGTAGCAATCCACTAAGATCAAATGAGTCATCAGGAGGAGTGGAATATTCTGAACCATCCCACACTGCTACTCGAGCCAACTCCTGGCAATAATTCTCTATTTCAAGCATCTCCATAGGGAAACAACACAGTTGTTGGTGATTCTTTCCTTTCCCTTGACAATGCCCTGGCTTCTCAGCACTAATTTCTACCTGCTCCCATTTGCTTCCCCAGCCAAGAAGCCCAGTTTGGTTTTGCAAATAGTTTTAGCTTCCCTGCCCAGAGAGACTCTATTCCTGCCTTCGGCCCTGCCCTTCTCAAAGAAGAGGTTGCTGTCATTTGGCAGCATGGCCAAACAATCTTCAATAGGCTTCTTCTCAGAAAGGCCTGGGCTCTTTGGCTGAAGGTTTTCAAGCAAGTTATCCCCGAGGCACACACCTGATGAAGGAAATTTTTAGCCAAACAGTTGAAGTTTGGCAAACTTTTTAAGCAACTTAAAATGCAGTCTTCTAATGGGAGGCACCTGGCAATCATACCCCACCTGGCAGTTGGGCCAGCCCCACCTCTCAATTTTTGGATTATTTAATAAAGCAGTGAAGACTTCTAAGGGAGTATTTTTTCCACTAGAATTTAGGATACAGTCATGCAGCTTCCTCATACTTCTTTGACTACAAACCAGAGAGAGAGAATTTTAAGCCAGAATGTGGAATTTGGAATCACTAGCCAGTTCCCATAAGCTTCATAGTATTGGGAATTTTGCGATTGAAAACCTAGCTAAGAAATGAGAAAAAATATACTAAAACTGTTACTTGCTTTTCCACCTTTAATATGCTCAGTACACCTTAATTGTTTTACAAGCATGTTTTTACATGTTCTAAAAATTATTTTAGAAATGAGAAATTAAAGTCTTACTGCTATGTTTCATCCTTGAGTTTAACTATTTCTTGTATTAGATCTGACAGTGCTGAGCTGTTTTAAACCAGAGAAAAGCAGTAAAGGACCCTGATAATTAAGAACATTTTGGTCTACGTAACTTGTATGAATTATTTGGTATTTTCTCTTGTGACAACACTGAGCAAACTTCATAGGAAAGAACAGCAGGGTTTTTACTCATTTTGACATGAGTATTGATTAGCATTTTTATAACTAAAAGATTATATCCTCCAAAGAGTTCTCTAGCCTCTAAACCCAAACTCATATCTAAAGAACTGGGGCCTGCCTTTCTGAGTCTATGTGCTGTGATTTGCTCAGTCTGCACTTTGTTTGTTGGCTGTCAACTCAAATACAAAACCTTTGGGTGTAACAAGTTGCTCTTCATATTGCATGGCAGAATATAGTTCATTTCAATCTGTGAGGGGATGAAAATATTCCTGACCATGGTAGTCACAGCATGACTTTGATGAGCTGCTCAATGTGGCTTTACCTGTTACAGAGATAAACAGATTACAGCCAGTAAAAACTTTCATAGAATGTCAGCAACAGGAAGGAAAACACAAAACTTTGTCATCTCTGATCAGCCCACTGATGTTTCAGCTCCCTCCAAGTCACCAAGGGCTTTAGAGGAAACAGGAGAATTCTGACAGACATGCATCTGTTAATATGCAGACAGGGAAAGTTGCTAATAGGAATTATCATTGTCTAGCAGGTGCCATCAGGGCCCTGAAAGTGGGGCACTCTAAAGGAATTTGTCAGTTTGCAGCCTGTCCTTTCTGTTGTTGGGCAGAACATCCATGGATGTGTTGTTGAATGGTGCTAGTGGGATTACAGCTGCTCAGTATGAATTTGGTACCAGGTGGAGGAGATGGAGCTTACCTGGCCTGATTTGTGCCTGGATAAACTCTGTCTGCTGGAGCTGCCCAGCAGCCAACACCCAGAATTCATACTCTACAAGAAAAGGGCTTTTAGTAAGTGACATAACAAAAGAAGATGCTTTAGTTCAGTGCACAGTCCGTCTATTCCACATACCCCCCAGCCAACTACAGGGCCCGCCTGCACAAAAAACTGCAGTAAGTGATGCTAAATAATAACCAAAGAAATTAAAGATTAAATGGGAATAAACGGCCAGAGAGTCACGGATGAAATTCTGGAATAGCTGGACGTCAAACAAGGGAAGGATTGCAAAAGGAGTGGGGTTGAAAAGGGGAGTTGGGGCAGCAGCGAAGGATGGGGAGGGAAGAGAAGGGGAAGGGGTTTTGCCGGGCTGTGGGGGCGCGAGTCTGGCCCGCGCGTGCCCGCGTGCGTGCGCGCGCTCTCTCGCCGCGCTTGTGCGCGTCTTTGTGCGCGCCCCCGATCCCCGCTTGTGCGTGTCTTTGTGCGCGCCCNCGCGCGTGCCCGCGTGCGTGCGCGCGCTCTCTCGCCGCGCTTGTGCGTGTCTTTGTGCGCGCCCCCGATCCCCGCTTGTGCATGTCTTTGTGCGCGCCCCCGATCCCCGCTTGTGCGTGTCTTTGTGCGCGCCCCCCCGATCCCCGCTTGTGCGTGTCTTTGTGCGCGCCCCCGCCGCGCGCGTGCCCCGAGCCAGGGCCGCGGCGGGCGCCGTGCGAGAGGCGCTCGCGGCTTCACTTCCCCGGGAGCCCTCCGGGAGCGCTCCCACGTCCCGCCCTGCCCCGAGCCAAGCCCCAAGCCCGGCTGCTGTGCCAGGGGCAGCCGAGTGACCGAGTGCTCGGGGGAAACGCAACCGTCTGGAGTGGCAGCGGGCTGATAAATGGGTGTTGAATATTTTGATTATTGTATATAGAGCGTGTTTGTTGCTCCCGTTTCTGTCTGAGGATCCGCGGTTCCGCGCGCGACTTAATCACGGCATTGCACTGGGAAATATTTTCATGATTCGGAGCGCTCGGATGAGCTTGAATTACGCATTTTGCAGGATTTTAATTGTAATATCTCTTTACAGAAATAATTTTGAAAATAGTGTTTTATGCATGCTGCATGAAAATACTTTAATTTATAATCATGCTGAGATTTACAAGTTAGGGTTTTGTTTGGTTTTTTTCTTTTTCCCTCTGAAGGAAAAGCTAATGATGAGCGGATTGCAGCAAATTCTGTTCATTAGTCCGCGGCTCTTGAGAGCCTGTGCCAGAGGCCTCACGTGGTCGCCTAACAACGCGCAAACAGCAGAATTAATTAATATTCCCGGCGAGTTCCCCGGCGGCGGGCGGGAAGGGGTTAACGCGGCCGGGCCCGCGCGGGCCTCCCTCGCTCGCCCCTTTCTTTTTTCCCTTCCTTAATTAATCATGCACTGCTCCGCAATTTCAATATGGAGATGGCAAGCAATTATTAATGAGCCCGCGGGCTGTCCCGCGGCGCCTCTGGACCCGCCGCGGCCGCTGCGCCGCCGTGGGTGTGAAACCTGCGCGCACAAAGGCTCCTCCTCACCGGGAACACGCCCCAAAGCCATAAATAAATAACGAGGGAAGGGCTTTTGTTCGTCGGGCGGATGGCACATGACCCTGTGGCTGAGTCGCGGCGCGTTGTGCGCCCTTCGCTGTGCCCGGAGAGGGGAAAGCGGGGGGTGAGGGCGAGGCCCCCGAGCCGGCGCTCCCTGGCAGGAGGGGCGGGGGGATTTAACAGGATAAAAATACAAATAACCCCCAAATCCAGCTCTCCGCCGGGCTAGGGGTGTGTGTGTTGTGAAGGGGGGGGGTGGGTTTATCAGGGAAATAATAGGAATAACCCGCCGATGCAGCGCTCCGCCGCACCGCGCAGTGCCCCGCGCTGACCCCGCGCACAACATGGCCGTGTTTGCCCGGCCGCGCTCCCGCTCCTCCCCGCCCGCACGGGCGGCTCGGGGCGCTCCAGCGGCACCATCCCGTTCTCCTGATGTATTTTTTTTTTTATTTATTTTTACTTCCCTACTCCCCTTAATCTCTCTCCTTTTTTTTATTTTTATTTTTTTTATAAATAAGAAACCTCTTTTCCTCCTCCTGCTGGTATGCCCGCTATCTTCTCCATGCAGTGCACGACTAGGTAAAAACCACTAACGGGCAGCTGCTTTAATTAGTCGGGGTTTTTTACAGAGCCTTGATGAACGAGGAGCAGCCCAAGGTGGGAGGAGGAAGCGCGAAGCGGAAGGGACCCGGGGATGAGCGGTGAGGGATAACAAAGAGTCAGGTGCAGAGCCGCACGGCGCCCTCACGGACGGCTCTGTTCTTTAAGCACTCCCCTCACAATTCAATAAGAAAATGGGAAAGCCGCGGAGGCAAAAGCCGCGTTAGTGCCGGCAGCTGCAGCGCTGGGAGAGGCGAGCGCATTGTGCGGGGAGCGGGTGATGGGCGGACGTCCCACCCCATCCCATGGGACAGGCGCACGGAAAGGTGCGCCCGGCGCGGCCTCGCCCTCCCGGACTGCCCGCGGCTCCCGGCACGGCCGCATCCCTCGGACAGCCTCCCGCAGGTTTGCCGCGGCGCTTCGGAGCGGGGCTCCCGTGGCTGGAGGTGGCCGCCAAGCGAAACGAACCGGGGGCAAAACCGGGGATTTCAGCAATGGCGAAGGGAGGGGGGGGTGACGGGGAGGAGGGGGGGGTGGATAATAATAAAAAAAAAAA